>SSNR01000401.1:466258-478758 GCA_006937965.1 Callopanchax toddi
TTATATATATATATATATATATATATATATATATATATATATATATATATATATATATATATATATATATATATATGTAAACTGTACCTTTTTGAAGTATTCTCAGATATTAATATTATTATAACATACCTGTACTTATATCACTCTCCTTAAACTCAACTAGGGGTTTAATAAAATGTGCTCCTCATTCTTTCACACATTGTGAAAGAATTCAATATTCTATGCATGGTATGATTTTTTCCCCCCCTTTTCTCTCTTTTTTTACTCACACATCACCAGGGACAATTTGCGGTTCAGTGTTTTTACCCAAGGTCACTTCAAGATATGGAGCGGCTGGGGAATGAACTGCCAACCTTCATAACTGTAGATGAACACCAACAGAATACAGTGACCACATGGCTGAGTACTGGCTGGCTTCAGCCATCTGGATTCTCTGACTGCCCATCCCAAGATTGTAGGGAAATTACTGAGTGAAAATCACTGAAGGCCATCTCTAGAACCACTCTTAGTTTGTTTTTTCCACCAAACAGTAAAAATATTTCTGTCCAGCATGGACCTTTGAACAAAATACAAACAAAAAACCTCACACCGTGTGTCAATGTTCACAGTCACAGAAATTCTTTCAACCTTTCAAAAATCACAGACAAAGACTACAAAGATTATCTCTGTTTGATCTTATGCTGGGCTTACACCTAAAGACTTTGACAAGATTTTGAAAAGACTCCAAAAGATTATCAGCTCACATCTAAAGACTTGGGTTAACAGTCTTTAGTCCTAAACTAGTCTCAGACTAAAGATTTTACAAAGACTGAATCTTGTAGGAACACTAATTACAAGACTGCAACTAGATTATGTTAGGATTTTATTCCCGTAAAATTAATGCTCTGTGTGATATAGTGATACTATATTATGTTGATATTAAGTTGAAAGAGAGTATAATTGTTCTGCTGGGCAATTCTATTTTGTTTGTGGTTACACAGTGCCATCTAGTGGTGATTTTATTATCCGAGTTTTTCCTGTTGTGATGGAGAATGTCCGGGTTTTGTGTTGTCAATAAAGTTTCCCAAGATGAACGCTCTCCTCATTTGCTGTTATGGATATAATAACAGTTAAGTCCAGTTCCCAAGTTATTACACTCTGTAGAAGTTAAAAATGAAGGAGAAGCAGCTTTTAGCTACTTTAGCTTTTGCCTCTGCAGTCGTTTGTAGTGAAAAGAAGAAGAGAAAGCGTCAGAGAATATGGGCACCATCTTGGCTGCTTAAACGGGGACAGCAAGGTCTTGTTTTGTTGGGTTATGACTGACAGGGCTTCCTGGTTCTGCAGTGAGAACGAATCCTATTGGTTCTTGCTTGTTGTACGTCACTCCGACTACACTCCGACTACAAAAAATATCTAGCAGGTTGGATATGAAAGACTGGAGAAAGACTGGCATAAATCGGGTCGCCGACTGCAGATTATCCCCTTACATCTAACGACCGCGACGACGGGAGCGCGCAGAGACTCCGGTACAATTCCTAAAGACTGGCAGTCTTTAGTCTGCGACCGTGAAAATCATTAGGTGTAAGCCCAGCATAAATTGCCTTTAAATAGTCTCTTCAGGGGATGACTTAAACTTTGAGAAGATTCATGAGGATCTCTACAAAACAGCTGCAACTGTCATGGATAAAATAATATTCATACAAGAAATTGCAATCATGCATAAACTATGACATCTCTTAAACACCACCAGAATGACTCCAATGACACAGAATATTTTCTTCTTCTCAAAAGCCTTGTTTCTACTTAAAAAGGCTGATAATATTTTGGTTCAATTGCACTTTCGTCAGGCAGTGTTGCATCATGTGCATAAAACGTGATTGACTATCAGGTCTGTAGCACTCAGTTATTTTTAACCTGTGTATCAATCTACATCTCAATAAAGAATCTGTTGATGTACATTTACATCAAATTTGCACATAACTACATATTCTTACTTCTATTGATGGTTACATCTTCTTCTACTCACCTCCAGCAGTCTCTGCCCCGTTATCAAAAAGTTGAGAAAAATGTTTTCCAACTAATGCCAACATGTTTTCTTTTACCTCTTCTATTCTTCTTCATTCATTATTTTAAATGTTTACTGACATAATACACCCTTAAATAATAAATTTAAACATTCAATTTTTACATTAGTTCACTTGCGTTCAATAAAAAACAAATAGCAATTTTTTTCATTTTTCTTGTTCTGTTACGGTAAAAACAAGGTCATGCCTCCCAAAAAATTGACCAAAGAATTTACTGCTTTTCTCTATTTTTTTTAATGATGATCATCAATAAAGTAAAACAAAACAGTTAGCTAGGTCTGGGTAATCGAAGAAAATCACCTCTTCCAATACAGACCTAAAACACGTTCTAGACATAGTTCTAAATACCCCATAAATATAATTATGATTACTTTTCTTTTTCACTTTACCAACAGTAGATTTTTTTTTTTTTGTAAAGCTACAAATAGAATTGATAATCAGATATTTTACATTTGCTGGTCTGATGCTGGGATACATGACGATGCAGTTGGTTAGCAACATTGCCTTGCCCCAAGAAGGTCACTGATTCAATTCAAATCAGTTAATTTATAAAGCACCAGTTCAAGTCAACTCACATCTCTGCATAAGTGTACTTTCAACACCTGGCTAGGGCCTTTCTGCATTTTCTCCCCACACAGGTTTACTCCAGCTTGACATGCATTTTAGGGTGATTTAATGATTGAAATATACTATAGGTATACATATGTCTACATTGTTGTTTGTCTCCATGTGGCCCTGTGAACTCCAGGATACAGAGCCTCTCACTCAATGACCATTGGAGTTAGGCAGCAGCACCCTGAGCCTGAATGAGTGAGTATAAAAATAGATGGATGAGTGGATGTTCTGAAGCAGTCTGCAGCAGATGAGTGTAGGATTTGGCTCTGTAGTCTAGAACAGGCTCTTCTCCAGGAATTACACAAGCTTCTGGGGAAACCTGGAATTATGCATCTTGTAAAATGCCAATCAGACATTGTTCATAATTGCTGTTTCTTTCATCCCCAGAGAATTTCAAGCTTTTTTGTGTTTGTTTTACTGTACATCTCTGTTTACCTTTAACAAATTACATGTTCAAAATGTGAACGAAAGCTCACAATGGAAAGCTGGAAAATGTCATTCATTTTTGAAGGGTGTCTAAAGAGGACAAGACTTGTTGAACTGTGGGCTAGAATTTCAGGTTCAGGAATTTATTTATTTAAAAAACACGTCACCTCTGATCCTTACTGTAATAGTCACATCTGCCACACACAGTGTGTGAAACCCCAAACACATATATTTGTCATGCTTCATGCACACACATCCAAAACACTCTACCATGCGCACACACACACACACACACACACACACACATTCGCACACAAACACAATTCTTTTTTCTCACTTCAATAAAACAACCATCAATTTTAGTCCCTGATTTCTTTACTGCTTCCATGCCACCAAGATAACAGCTGGCTGTAAATCTGAACCCAAAGGGGAAATAGAGAAGACAGGAGAAAGAGGAGTAGAAGGATGGAGAGAAAACCAAACGGAAAGACAAAGGATGTGAGGATGTAGGTAAATGGTGCCATTTCAATATAACTTTTATTCTAAGACAGGTGAGAGTCAGTGCTTTAGGGTCAGAATGAAAAAAACAAAACAAAAAAACTTGGCTTAAGTTTGGCCAGGACAAAAAACCAAATCAAGAGAAATGACAGCCAGCCAAGAAGGATGTCTCCGACTTTACCCTTCACGTACTGATGTCACTCTCCTGCTATTCACCTGTCCTGAGAAACTGTGGTTTTGTGGGATTTTAACTGTGACTGTGAAAAGTTAACTAGTAACTGTTGACAGAATAAGAGTCAGAATGAACTCCTTACATCTTTGACCAAGATATAAATGGTAGCTCTGCCTTAAAACCACAGAGACCCGGTTGCCCTTGTGAAAGTTGTCTGCCTGTCCTTCAGTCTCTCTAAAACAGATGAAAGAAATGCAACGTGAGCCTGTCGAAGCTCACCAACGGTCTGAATCTCAATATACCTGCCTGACAGATTTTAATGCCATGAGGTTGAACAGAGCAAGAGCCGAGCAGGTCAAATCCTCAACTCACCTTGTACACTTCTAATGCATGAAAAGAAGAATGAGTGAAGCAAGTGTTAAGCTAAACTAGTGTGTCTGTGTGTGTGTGTCTGTGTGTGTGTGTGTGTGTGTGTGTGTGTGTGTGTGCGCGTGTGTGTGCGTGCGTGCGTGTGTGTGTGTGAGTATGGCAAGCCGTTTGAGCACTTATTACATATATTATTTGATATCAGGTGACATTTTGGTTAACTAGTTTGCGACTACACTTGACTAATTTGAAATTTGGCACAACTGGTTGAGAAAAACAATGTACTAGTTCAGTAAAAATTCTTACAAGTAACTTCAAATAAAGGATGATTCCGTATTTTACGGAACGTCTGGAAAGTCTAATCACACACACACACCCACACCTTCAAATGACAGTTTTTGTCGGCTGTGGGGGATTTTAACAGCCTCTCTGTAGCCGGATGGAGTTTTTCTTAGTAAAAGTTTCCGTGACTCCTCTAAACTCCATCAGGCTGTGGGCAGACTGAGACAACGACCTGCAGTGATGCAGCAGCTCTGGAGACAAACTCTCCAAATGCCTTATATTCTAAAACTAAACCATCTCCACCCTGCTCCACTCCTCTTTATCCATAAATCTGACTTCCAGGGCTTCTGTCAGCCAGCAGCACAGATAAAACGTCTCATCTACTGCAGGGAATGGCAGCTATGATTCCTTTTAGCTCTGGAACAAGATCCAGCAGGAGAGCCAATAGGAATGCTCTGTGTTCAGCCTGACTCCTCCTCCTATTTTACATTAAATTCAACTAGTCAGCTAGTGGACAGTTTTGAGGCACACTAATTCACTAGTAGATGATTAATACACACACTAGTTGTCTAGTAAGACTCAATGAGTGTCAAGTAGTTAACTAGTGGACATTTTGGCTTTTACTAGTTAACATGTGAAAAAAGAGATGCACTAGTCGACTAGTGGTAATTTTAAGGCTTACTAGTTAACAAGTAGACATTTTATGCGCACTAGTTAACTAGTAAGGACAAAATGGTGTCTACTAGTTGACTAGTTGATATTTTAGGCCATACTAGTTAACTAGTTGACACACTTTAAGTGCACTAGTCGACTAGTTGACATTTTAAGGTTTACTAGTTAACTAGTTGACAATTTTTGGCGCACTAGTGAACTAGTTGATGGTTTTTGGCTGCACTAGTGAGGCCAAAATAGCATCAACTAGTTAACTTGTTGACATTTTAGGCTGTACTAGTTAGCTAGTTGACACTTTTTAGGTGCACTAGTGGACTAGTGCGTATTTTGAACAGTCACTAGCTAACTAGTAGGTAGAATTTGCATAAACTAGTTAACATGTAATGTTTTTTAGTGCTTACTTGTTAACATGTATGACAAAGTCATCCTAGTTCAGTCTAGGAGTCAACTAGTGCATAAAAGGCCTACTAGTGGGGGATTTTGGCCCATTAGTGCAGGTTTTTGGCTGACTATTGTGGTTTTAGCTTCAACTAGTTGACCAAAAGTGTGACTAATTGGCAAAAAATTCTTACTGGTAAGAATTTTACTTAACTAGTACATTGTTTTTCTGAACTAGTTGTGCCAAATTTCTAACTAGTCAAGTGTAGTCGCAAACTAGTTAACTGAAATATTACTTGATATCAAGGATATGTAATAAATGCTCAAACAGCTTGCCACAGTGTGTGTATGTGTGTGTAGAGACGGTGTCCTTCAGCAGCTCTGCTTCACCCCTTGCTGTGTCTGTCTGTCTAATGTATAAAAATGTCTCCTCTTACTTTAAATCCATGGTGGAGTGTGACCTTTGACCTCATTCTGTAGCTCACTGTGCAGCTTCATCCATTTCAATGGCTCCTGTCTGTAGAGCTCTGTGTCTAGACACCACATGCACACACACACGCATGCATTATACATATGGATGAAGACACAAAGCAGAGATACGTGCACACATAGTATCATCACAGAAGTTAAGGTTTAAATATACTGAATCTGATCAGTCTCACCTGTAATATTAGTAATGAAGTGTAGAGTGAAGTGTAAATGAATGTCATGGTAACTACCAGAAGTAGTAAATTAGAAAGCCATATGATTCATTTGAGTCAACTGTTTATTTAAACAAGCTAAACAAAAAATAAAGTTGTTCAGACACTCTTTAGTAGGTGCAATATGCTCTTTTGACCCTCATCCTCCTTGACCCTTGTGAATCTGTTCTTTTTTTTGCACAACTCCATTGTTCCTTTGTTTATCTCTTCAACTGTTCCTACAACCCTCATTTTCTTTCTCTTGTTTCTATTTACTGTATTTGTTCTTCTGCAACACTCCTCCTGTTGCTCTCCCCTTTCTCTTGTGAGCAGTCCTAATCATTGGAATGCTATCAAAGGCTGGAACCTTCAAACTATTTGAGTTGAAGAACACCAAAAGTTGTAGCTGGTGTGTTCTCCAACTCCTAAATCATTTGTTTATAAATAATTAATGTCAAATTGTATCTGATGAAAAAGTTTAATTTTAATCAAAAGATAATGCTTCATATAGTCCTGCTTCATTACCGCCAGCGCCACAGAACATCTGCAATCTGCTTTTAATAGTGTTCAGCAAAACCTTTTCAAATTTGGTACACATTGGTACATTTTTTTTCTTTTTTTAGTTCCACATTTCTTAATTTCGCTTTTATTTATGTTCACTCTTGTTTTCTAAAGTGACCAGGAGCTACAATCTTTGGTCCAATGAAAAATCTCGTCTCGTCTCGTCTTCTTCCGCTTATCCGGGTCCGGGTCGCGGGGGCAGCAACCCAATTAGGGAGTTCCAGACAGTCTTCTCCCCAGCCACTTCTACCAGCTCCTCCGGCAGGATCCCAAGGCGCTCCAGGGCCAAACCAGAGATATATTTTCTCCAGCGTGTCCTGGGTCGACCCGGGGGCCTCCTGCCGACAGGACATGCCTGAAACACCTCCCTGGGGAGGCGTCCAGGGGGCATCCTAACAAGATGCCCGAAATGAAAAATCATGGTTTTTAATCCTAAAACATTAACTGTAAAACACAAAACATTTAACTGCCTTTAAAGTATTTGCACCCTTGTCTCGGTGTGAGAAACAGAGGCATCTTAAACTGGATGACCTGGATCATTTAAAATTAGGAGAGAGGCCTGTTTGAATCTAAATGTCCTGTTAGAGCTTCTTTATTTCTGGACTGGTCCATTTTCTTCATTCCCTATAATTCATTTACATTGTTAAAATAAAACAATGGAGATGGAGAGCAAACACTGAAGTCTATTTTTTATTTACCACCTTTCTCAATACCCTCTTCACACCATGTCTTTACAGACATTTTAGCAATAAAATGTGGCAGATCTGGATTCAGGACTATTAATTATAGATAAAAATCTGTGTGTGTGTGTGTGTGTGTGTGTGGGGGGGGGGGTTGTCTCAGTCTCTCTGAGGTGTGTGAAGCGATTTGTTTCTGTCATTGTCATTTAAAGAGGCTCTCGAGTGTTCAGACCTGCTAACACACACACACATGCAAGGTCATTTTGCTCACATGCATCAATGCACATAAGAGTTATTGTGCTCTCTAAGCACACATATTCACACACACACACTCCCACACATACACACACACACACACACATGCACTTCCACAAATACACACACACACACACTTACACACATACAAAGCAGGGTCAGTGAAAAGGGAGGTTGAGCCTGATCTCTGCTCTCTTTTATTGCCATCCACATTCCCTAAGAGAGGGCTGGAAATGGCACACACACACACACACACACACGCACGCACACACACACACACACACACACGCACACATGCACGCACCAACACACACACAGCGACTCAGTGTTAGGCTGCCACTAGTCTGCAGGGGAACATGAATGAATTAGCATTAAGCAGCTTCAAGCAGACAGTCAGACTGTGAGCTGCCTCCTTCCTCTGGTCCCTCAGCAGCCACACTGATGTCTACAACTCTAAGAACACTCATGCCTTTCTTGTGCTCTGAAGGTGTAATATTCTAATATGGATGAGGAATGTTTTTGTTGCATGTGTAATAAATTGGTTTTGAGCCAAATGCAGAAAAATTCTTTATAAGCAACTCAGCCAACACTGACAAATAAAATATGCTGAAACTTTTGATCAACAATCAATCATCATTGGATTTAACTGGCTACTCTATGATAAGGTGGGGGGTAGTATCTATATATTATCTTTGTCAATGCAAATACATTATTAACAATTCTGAATCAATTTAAAAATGTTAAAAATCTATGTTATGATTGGTAAATGATAACCAGTCAATCCAATCAAGGACCCAAAAAGGCATAACTTTAAAGTATTAGAGTACAGCACACGTACCATATGTGAGCCACACAACAAGCACAAGTTCTGCATGTGTGGAATAAGAATGGAATAAGAGTAATGAGTTAGAGAATAGTGCATCTTATAGTGAACAAGAGAACATTTTAAATACAACAGAAGTGACTGAGGAAGACCGGTGTTCCTTCACTGCACCCAGCCTGCATGAGCCTCTAGATTAGTGTAAGTCTCAAATACACATACTAGTCTGTCCACGATAATAGCAACAGTTGATCTCAGTTTAACTTCTGTAGTGATTTTTAAAAACTCAATATTTCCTCTGTAAGACTGTGGTAAACATGTTCTACTGTGGTATATATGTGTTGTACTGTGATATATACATAGTGCTGTGCTATATAAGTTGTACTATGGTTTATATTCTGTAGTGTGGTATATATGTTGTAGTGTGGTATATACGCTGTACTGTGGTTATTATGCTGTTTTGTGGAATTATGTTGTACTGTGGCATATAAGTTGTACGGTGTGTGTGTGTGTGTATGTGTATATATATATATATATATAAATGAAAAATGTATGTATGTGGCTACAAATCACTTACTCCTCTTTATTTGAAGTTGCACTGAACTAACTTGTAGAAAAAAACCTAAACAAACAAAACAAAAAATTCTAAAAAATATGATGTTTTAATAAAATGTTAAACATTATTACCTTACATAATCATACATATAATCTGTGCTGCCCCAAATGAATAAAAATGCAAAAAGAAAAAAAAATCATAGTTTTCTTTGGTGGTTAAATGTTGTCCTTTTTTATAATCTGTTAGCCATGCATACAGGGCTTGTACGTCTGCCCCCTCGTGTTCTTGCATATGCTGGCCTGGCATGGAGTGAAGCTGGCTGCTGACCATGTTTGGGCGTAACGGGCGATAATCCAGCAGACTAATTTGAGTCTGGCTGAGACAATGCAGTTATTATTTTCCTCTGGATCATCAGGCACAGGACACACAGCCATCTGTTGTGTCTATGCATACAAATCCACACATCTCAATTAGATCAGTAAGAAGGCAGCTGCAAGCAACGCCTGAGTCTGCAAATACAGGCACACAAAAACATTCATAAACATGAACATGCACACAACATGCTGGGGTGTTGGATCAACAGGGTTTCACTTAGAAGCTGTTCTTCCAGCAACCCATGTGTATTCTGATTATGAATGTAACCCATCAACTTCATATTGACTAGACATGTAGCTGGAACTCAAAACAAAACAAGCACCCCCTCATGGCTGCTTCCAGTATCAGAGTGAAGCCATTCCCTTTCTATCTAAAGGAATTGGCTGTTGTCCTGGCTAAAATTTAAAATAAAACCTGGCTAATATTTCCAGGTATTGCTTTATGCAGTCCTTATCTTGCTGTTGTGAATTCAAATGTTCATATTTCTAATACATTTAGTTGTGATTGTTTATTTGATGCTTAAAAAACACCATGACTGTTAGTGGGGTAGACTCAAGTGTACACACTCTGGTTTCAAAATGACAACATGGCAGTAAACAGAATTTAAGTGCTTCAATTTTCAACAATGGAAAAAGACAGACATGTAGATTTGACATTTTCCAGAATTCAGAGTGATTCATGAAGGGATTCTTTTAAGTTTATCAATTTATCAGACAGTTTTTTTTCCATGTACATGTTGTTTGATCGTTTAGCTGTATTTTACTTCACTTCATAATGTGTGACTTTATACTTGGTTGATAAGTCAACAGTTTAGGACAGAGGAGTGTATATGCACAACTCAATGTAAGTGCACTTAGCCATCCTATTCATTAATTATCATGTTTTTCATAAATACTTTGATATGAAGAACTGTGAAGGTGAAGTGTTTTTTTTAGCATGTTTATTTATTTAGGAGAAGCATACATCAAAAATGACTTCAAAATTAAGCTAACAGGAATGCTTTTGGTCTGTGGGAGGAAACCTGAGTACCTGGAGGAAATACACGCAGTCATGGAAAGGGAATGCAACCTCCACACAGCTGGAAAACAAACCTGCAACCTTCTTGCTGAGAGACAACAGTGCTACCCACTGTGCCATCATGCAGCCTGTATCTCTCACTGATGGGCAGAGGGCTGATAGCAGTGATTCACTGTTCTCTGGACAAACAGGAACAGAATGTTTTCTTGGGCTGGGAAAATGATCTGCTGCCAACCTACAAGAGACTCTGGCATGAAGAACTTTCATCTTGAGCACCCTTTCCTCCTTAAGAGGGTCGACCATGTGAGAGCAGAGGGCCTGCTAGTGGGAGGAACCAACAACACCAACTGACAAGTGAATACGTTATTGTGCGTTTTTGGGTTCGGGGTTATAAGAATGACAGATTTTTTTACTTTGTGATGCAGAACAACCCTCAGTTGATTACTTTGCAATTATATCATTTTTATATTAAACCCTTTGTAGATCGATAATCGAAAAATTGCAAATAAAAATTCTGTTTATTTCAGGATACTTTCCTGGATAAAAAAACAGCAACATTTAGATGAGGCAATTTATGTTTATTCTAACTGGGGCTGTTGTTGAAATCTTCACTCACTTACTCACTCAGTATATCTTAGATTACATACTACTTTATAATCAGGGGTGCACATAACTGGTACGCAGGTAAACATGCACACTAGACAATAGTGTAGAGGCACTCAGATGCCACTTCTGCACCCTTGGAATGAGTTATTGGTGGGGACAATATGTGATCTCTGGGTATTGGTGGGGACTTGTCACCCCCATTCATGCCAAATCTATGCCCATGACAGTAGATACATAGACACGTGCATACCAGCTTCTTCTCCCAAAATACTTCTTTGTGTTCTAGTGTTGTCGTGGTACTAATCCTGCAGATTGGGATCACACACTGACAAAGCTGCAGCACGAACAGAACGACTCGTAAATTTCACTTTACAAATGTGAATCAAATCAAATCATCATCAAATCAAACTTTATTTATATAGCACCTTTCATGCCCCAGCGAGCAACACAAAGTGCTTGACAGATTAAAATGACCCATACAACCCACATTCCCTCCCTTTCTCACACATAGAACAATTATGACACTCTCCCCTCCCAGTCCACAACCCATTTCCAGGCACACATACACCCACACATACACATAAAAACCACAGTAAACACTATGTTGAGCTCAGATGGCTCCAGTAATGAGTGAATGAGCTATCCTACAGCTACGGAAGCTTATTGAACTACATGTAATAAAATAATTTGTTCCACATTTTCCCTATGTGAATTTGGAAGGGAAAATGTGAAATACACAAGGGGAAAAACAACAATGTTTTCACATGTAAATCATGTTTGTCCCTTGTAATGTTTTCATTTACACAAGCTTGGACTGGCAGCTACATCTGTATCACAACCTTTAACATTCTGAAATGATTCAATATCATCATCCAAACTGGTTTTAAATACCTCTGTACTGTAAAACCACTGTTTTTGAAGTTTTAATGTGTGTAAAAATAAATCAAGCTGAGCCACGTTACAGTGGCTGAAATGTGTCTTGAATTTTACATCCTGCTTTTCTTTTTACACCTTTAATGGTTAATCTTATTGACAATTTTTTTTTTTTAAATTTCACATTTTCTCAGGTTTTGCATCTCAGACAGAGGAGACAAGACACTTTACAGCTCAGGTAAAATGATCAGCAACCAATTAGAAAATCACATATAATGAGCTGTTCTATTCTGTTGTTCAGGTCAGAATGCATTATAAGCTATTTCTACTGATTTAGTGTTCAACTGATGCTCACTTTGAATGCAGAAAGTTATCCAGTTAGAGGGTAGGTGGTTCAAACCCAGATAAGTCTGGTCACTTTGCAACTGTGTCCTTGGATAAGACACCTCCCCCATCCCGCCTGTGTTTGGGTGTATTGGTGGTGGTCAGAGAAGCCTGTCACACTGCTCCAGGGCTGCTGTGGCTACAATGTAGTCTAACATCACCAGTGTGACTGAGTGTGAATGAAAAATTGTGTCATTGTAAAGATGTGTGGGTGTTCTAAA
>SSNR01000401.1:483758-511505 GCA_006937965.1 Callopanchax toddi
GATTCAGCTCTATTGGCCATGATTGTGTGTACAAAGAATATGACTTCTGTTTCATGCACACACAGCATACAGACATGTAATAATATGTTATACAATAATATAATATCAATATATAATATTAATAAAACAAAGAAAGCAGGTTGAGGTACTCCAAGGAGGAATGAATCATGAAATTATGTACTTTTTGGGGAAAATTAGATTGCAGACTTATTAATAAACTTAAAACTTTAGATTATGCTATCATAAAATATGGGAATAACATTAACACATTACTGTAAAGCATAAAACACATCATTCCCTGTCCATTCAGGTGCAGGAACTTGGCCAAAATAGGGATCTTCAACTGGACCAGGACCCTGGAGGTGTAGTCGGCACTTTTCCTGTAGATTTTGACAAGAAAAATAAATTAGAAGAATCTTACTGCCTCAACATCATTTAAATAAGCAAAAAAAAAAAGTTTAAATATTAAACAAATGTGCTTTATGTTGTCAGAGAACTAAATAAAATTCAATACAAACCCGGTTGCTACTGTTTTGAAATTCTTGTACTCTCCACATTGTGCTGTTTTCACGTGTCAAATGTATTTTTTGCTACTATTTTACACAACATTAAATCATTAATAAAGATGCTGATGTAAAACAGCTCCAGTATTAAGATAAATGTGTATTAGGGGTGAAATGCATTGATATCAATGTGTTTAATACAAGTTTATGTGCTATTTCAGAGTGGACAGGCAAATTTACGAACTGTACTTGAATGCATCATGCAGCCACTACTACACGGTTCTATGAGTGAGAAGTGCAGATGACATGATCACGGTGCTTAATGCGGACAATAAACTACATCAGAGCTACCGAGGAAGTTTACACAACCACAGAGAATCACAATAGGCCAAGAGTTCTGGTTTTAGAATAAGCTGAATGCAAAAGCTGGACAATCGGCGTTGTTGAGTTGAAAATTCTAAGCAGTAAACACATCAAAACACTATAAACAGTACATTTAGAAATAGTGGCTGTTGTGAAATGACTTAAATTACCTGTGGATCGATTAAGAGAGACGCTACCTGCCTCTCTCCCATGCCAGATTGTTTACTTAGCATGAGCTATTAGCAGCCGCAAATTAGCACAATCAAACAGCACAAGAGCGCCATTACCTCAATGTGAAACATTTAAACTAGTTTGTTTTAAGATTAAATAAACATGTACATTTTTCAAAACAATGTGCAAATGTACATTATTTATAAAATAGATGGATATATTTAAACTCACCTGGAAGAGGATTATTGAGTTCACAGCACTGTGTCTGTCCATGCTTTGTATCAGGGAAAACCAGAGGTTCATTTTGCCCTCTGCTGGCAGGAATAAGTATTACACAGATAAACCAATTTAGCTTTAGCATTAGCATCTACAAAAAATGTTTTTTTGTCTTGCCTTTCAGGGCTGCAAATGTACGTACACAAAAAATAAAAAATAAGGCATTAGCAGTAGTATCTTGCAAAATATTATTTTCTTGCCTTTCAGAGGTCCAAATTGTGAAAGAGAAAAAAATAGCTTTAGCATTAGCATCTCCCAAAATATTTTTTTTGTCTTGCCATTCAGGGCTCCAAGACTACGAACAAAACAAAAAAAATAACATTAGCATTAGCTAAATTAGCATTAGCATTAGCATCTCTAAAAAAATTTTTTCTGTTTGCCTTTCAGGGCTCCAAGAGTGGAGAGGAAAAGAAAAAAAAAGAATTTCGCCCTCTGGTGGCGTTATAAAAGCATTACAAGAAATTTGAAAATGACCCTAAGTAAAATATTTTTTTCCAGTTGCCACTCAGGGCTGCTTAAGTGGGAAAAATATATAAGTTTTTTTTAAATTCTCATTTTTACATCAATTTAAGTGTATTAGAACAGTTGTGACAATGTTTCAAAAAAAAGTTTTTTTCCGTTTGTACAGGTCAGAAAGTCAAGCAGAAAAATATTTTTGACCAAACTTAGAAAATGAGTCAAATTTGAAAGAAAAAAAACTTTTTTGGCTATTCGGGGTTTATAGAAGTCAGAAAGTCAAGATGAACAATAAATTTGCCCAGACTTAGAAAATTGGCCACTCTTAAAAAAAATTGTTCCTCGCTTGCCGTTCAGGGCTTCCGTACTATTGAAATTAAATCCACAGTGTTTAATATGAAGCTGACTTGCCCCTTTCAGCTACAATAGTTTCAATCATTTGGGAGATGAGGTTAAGAAGTGTTTTTAATGGGATTTTAAGACCATTCTTGTATAAAAGTGTTCATGAAGTAAGACACTGATGTTTGATGAGAAGGTGTGGCTTTGCAGTCTCTGCTTTAACTCATCCCTGAGGTGTTCAGTCAGGTTAAGCTCAGGCTGGCTCATCTTCGCTTTTATTGAAACGTCTAATTCACTGAGTTCATGCAATAAAGCAGTTATAAGGGTAACATTGTGCATGTCAGGATTATAGGCACTGATAAACTCATACAGAACACAGAACTACCTTGATGGTCTTAGGCTGATGTCATCTTACACAAATAAAGTTGTTTTCCCACAAATAATTTAAACAAATTATCTAAGCACAGATTAGCTGTTCAGATTTAGTAATGGAGAATTTTAAAATGCATCGGCTCCGTTCAACAAATGTTCTTAATCTCAATTAAATTTACCTGGTTAAATAAAATTTCCTGCGGTGCACTCTCACGCCAGCGGAGTGGGGGGTGGGTCGTATTAGCAGAGCTTAACCAGACTCTGACACACATCGAGGAGACGCTGTCTTTGTGGACCAGCTTTGCTGCATTTTTGCAGGTTCAGGAGGGCAAATGCCCTGATGAGCCGCAAGACGGATTGTTTATTTATTTATTTATCAAGCACATCCTGACTGAGCAGGCCAAATGAGCAGCCAGGATACCAGGAAATCTTCTGGTTCTCCTGATTGCTGGTCTGTCACTGGCTATGGCTGTTGAAAGTTTACTGAATGTATGGGTGTCCAGACTACTCAGCTGAAAACGTCCTAGTTTTGGCGAGGGGGAGGAGGGCTCCCTGCGTTAAACGCCATTACAAGGGGCTTTGCGTTCATTTGTTAACTTTGACAGCCGTAATTTTAATTGAATTTTAAAACATCTGGAGTGGGTCCTACACTCTGAACTTGTGCCATGATATGTAGGCTAAAATGTGAATGAAAACATGTCTGATATCCAATATCCTTCATTTTGACACCCTCATTTGAAGGTGGAGCTAAAAGGCTGTTGTCTGTGTTGAGGACATCAAAACAAGAGGTGACTTTGCTTCTTTCACACCGCATCAAAGTAAATTTAAACAGTAAAATGAGTTTTTATGTTATCTGCAAGTCAAAGATATTGCACTAAAACATTCTAAAAACTTTAGACATTTAGACAACTTTAGACACTTTGAAGCACATTCCAAATGAGATGATTGTCTAAAACTGTCACCTGATGAAAGTAAATTCATTTTTAATAATTTTAACTTTTCTTTTGTTAACTTGCTCTCCTACTACAGAAAACTACATGCATCAATGATGTTTGGTGAATTGATCCCAGAGGATCTGTGAGAAAATCATCTGAAGCATGTTCATATTTGTTCTGACAATGAAAAACTTTCTCACTCCGTTTAAAGGAGTCTACCCTTTTTGTGACAAATGCAAATCCTCAGTTGTATCCCCTTTGCATAGCTTTGTGTTGTGCATGAAACTTCAGTGTTTCTGATTTGACAATTGTAAAATTTTTATAGATTAGAGTATTAATCTGAATATGACACAAAATATTTATTTTCTTATGGCCCTAAAGCAGAAAAACAGAAGTTTCCCTGCAGCTGGAATGTTGTTTTAAAGATCTGACTTGCTGGATTCACATCCTCATGGCCCTCGAGTCATATCCCGTGTCCGCTGAGCTGTAATCCTTTCACAAAATCCACATTTCCATTAAATGCATTTCCGTTATAATTAATTTGATACAATAAGATGTGATATTTGAGATTTAATGTGAAACAATATAACAGCAACATAAACATTTCATAACAATAACTTGAGTAATTTTACCATTCATTTTTTTAACGATTTCTCACAAACAGTGAAATAAACAGCAAAAAAGTGGGGCTTTAAAAAAAAAAAGAGCACTTAGTACCACTAAACTGCAGAAGTGGCAGCAAAAGAAGAGTATGCTGTAAAAAAATCCTTTCTTCAAACATATCTTCCCTTTTAATACTTTTCTGAATTTTCTTATTTTTTACAATCAAAGCATGGAGAAACTAAACTACTTGCAAATATTTGATATGATTATTACATTGATTGCATTTCAAAGACATGATGAACAAAAGTATCTGCCTTTAACTCCAAAACTGCATCGGTCCAGTAATGTAATTTTCATGCACATGTTTATAAATCAACACACATTAGTTCATCTTTATATCCCTGGTATATTCCACTGTAAGCAATACAATTGAGATACAAACTTTAAGACTACTGAATGTCCAAAAGCCCTTTAAATGTAAATGTAAGCGTCTCACATTTATACAGCACTTTTCTAAGTCATGGACTACAAAGAACTTTACATCAGTCAGTCATTCACATTATGATGATGGCAGTTATATTCACAGAACAAGGTGACCAGACACAGGCACTACTGGACCTGCTGACTCTGCCGGAGCCTCGGGTTCAAACTAGCAGCCCTCCGGTTGAAAGACAAATGACAATTTGTCAAACAAGAGGAGACAATACCTGCTGAGGTATTGTCTCCTCTTTATAAATAAGATTTTTTAAATGTTTTCCACCAAATTATTGGATTTACATAAAAACAAATGATGTTAATCTTATTTAAATTCAATTTTACACAAGCAGCTTGTTGATGGAACTTGTTAGTGCCTCTAAGCTTGATTATTTCAATTTCAAGATGTTTCCTGTCTCAATTGACAGGAACTAGCAGAAAAAGAACAAAAAAGCTGTAAATATCCTTATGAATCCATAAAAGAACAAATGGGAAGTCCACACACACACACACACACACACACACACACACACACACACACACACAATACTAAAATGTGTTGCTTCCTGCTGCTCAAATCAGCAACCACCTGACGAGTTGATGAGACATTATATGAATCTTAATTTGCTGAAATTATCTCTGGTAATGACAGAAGACAGTAACAGACACACAAACAGAAGAAAGGGAGATGAACAGAGCAACATCCAGTTCCAGACAAACGGACTTACCTGTGACAATCCCAGGTAGATGGAAACAGTCTCAGAGATGTAGAGGAAGCGTCCCTCCTTGTTTAGTGCAAATACAAACCCATCCAGTGACTGAAAGATACAAAAGGAAGAAAATTATATCATTTTCACTTAGATTGTTTGAAACAATAAGGCTGAATGAATAAGTTACGTCACTAGCTGTCACTGTTTGTTAAAGTCATACAGAAAAATTATTACTTTTATTCGAGACTGTCTCTTCAGCCTGCCTCTGTCAAAGTGGATAAATGACCCAATAAAAGGCCTGAGAGGAGTCAGCTCTGGTAGCACGTGGTTAGGACGCCCCTGGAAACCTAACAGGGGAAGTGTTTCAGGCATGTCTTGCCAGGTATCCAAGACAACTAAAGGAAGGTTTAGCTATTTCAATCGAACACTTATACACAGAAAAATGTAAAATTCTGTCATTCTGTCACATTCTAAAAATCTAAAAACAAAGATTGATTCAGGTAAATGGACAGAGAGGGACATAGAAAAACTGTAGGCCACAGCTCTACTCCCTGACCTGTCCAAATAAGACGTCTCACCTCATCTACCAGCAAATACACCTGTAAGCAGGTGTAAGGGGAAACAATGTTATCCAAGGTATTACCCATGAAACAGAAATGACATCCACTACATTTCAAATTCACATATTTTTTACTACAATACTATTAAACTGTACTGATTTAACTATCATTTAAATCAGTAATCAAGATAAACAAGTTATAGTGCTATGATTGACAATAATTTAGTGCAACGTTACCACTTAACCTAATAAAATTAGGTTACAAGCAATTATTTAAAACAGTTATGGACTGAAACTGTGCAACAGAAAGAAAAGAGGGAAAAAAGAGAAAAAAAGGAAAAAAAGGGATGAAACTGGTCTTACTAATGCCCTTAAAGTCATAAAAGTACTGTTCCCCCGTTCTGTGGTTTATTTTATTTATTTTTTTTCTCTCTTCTTTTCTTTGTCTGTGTTTACAAGTTAGTTGTTGTTTTTTTTTGTCTTTTTTAAAGAAAATTGTGAAAAATATTTCAAAATAAAGAGTTTAAAAAAACAGTTGGATAATGGATCTTGGAAGGGAAACGCTTAAAAAGAGCCACAAATCAGCTTTTACCATCTAATTCTCCTTGACAAAAAACAAAACAAAATGATAACAGGGATCATTTTAAAATATTTTTCATAAAACACAAAGCTTTTACACAAAATTAGGCTCATGGTTTACATAGACCAAAACGTTTTATATGTCTGTATATATGTGAGAGACAAGGAAGTAATGTAATACCACTCGACTCTATGGGGAAACGGATAAATAAGAATGTGTTTTCATTTGAACCCAGCAAGACAGAAAGAATAAACTATTTAAAGCTGATAGGTGTATTATTTTTCTATGTATCAAAGTTTTCAAAATGTTTTCAATGATATTTCAGGTCTAAACTATGATCTATGGGTTGAGTTCCACAACATATGTTAGTCTTGTGAAGACCCCCCTTCCTCTTATAGACCCCTTAGCATTTTGTCTTGCCGGCGAGATTTTTCAGCCAATGAAACTCAAAATTCCATATTTGGTGTTGATAGCCAACATGTATGTGTGACACACAAATAAATGTGGTCACAATTTGTGGTTAATGTTGGTTTACTGGGATATCATCCTAGGTTGTTGTGTAATAAGTTTTGAACACAAAAAGAATTGTAAATTCAGCCCAAAAGGACGTTTTTATTTCGGTCTTTATAGACCTATTTTCTGAAGGTGCAATACTCCTTAGCGCCAGTAGGGGGCAACAGGACACTTGGCAACCGTTGGTTCAGCTCTTTCCCCATTCTACAGCGAGGAGCTGACGCGATAACACCAAACTGATGTCCTGTCTGTTCATTTGCTGTTTTATCAGAATCTACCTGTTACATGGTTGCCTATCTGGGACCTGTAACAGATTCTTGCGAGAGGTCCCGGGATTGACGGCACCAGGACGCTGAGGGAGGTCGTCAATCTAGTGATCACTGAACCCGTGGACTGCCAGGATTACACTGACGGAACTGAAGGAGAGTCGCAGGTCCGAGGCATCTGTCTGTAGTCAGAGTGAGGGACTTGTTGCTTCCAGAGCATCCAAGAGGTGTGAGCCATGGCAACCCACGCAAGAAAAGAACTGGTTTGGTTAATAAAGAAGAGTTTGCTGCATCTGTCTGCAGAACAGATCTTCGAAGTTGCAGCGAACATTCCCGAACTCCCTCATCAAGATCCAGTTGACTTGGATAAACAGGATGAAGGGGGGTGCTTTGATTATATCTGTTCATTTATGTCCTCAACTGTCTTACTTGAGTTGGAAGATGAGGGTTTTTCGCATTTATTGTCTTTAAAAACTGTTCTTGATGAGTTTACATGCCCTAAACCTGCAGGAGAAAAAGTAGTTTCATTTGCTGTCACTCAGTGTGAGTCATCTGCTAATGTTACATGTTATGCTGATGATCAGGCTAATGATGCAGAAATTATTGCACAGTTTGAAAGTGAAACTCCAGTAGCTGCTGCTCCTCACCTACAAACAAACAATAGCCATAGATCCCCACACAGCTCTGAACAGGAAACAGGGGAAAATGATGGGATTGGTGCCAAAGTAAAACACGTCACTCAGCCAACTCCCTCAGTCTCTGCACATTTCTCACCACATGGGATGGAAAATCTTGCCACACTGAGAGATCTAGCCATGTTCCACCGAAAAGAGTTTAAAATACATGGTGGCCAAATAGGTGATAGTGCAGCCGACATCAGCTACAGTAACATCTGTAAACAAATAGAGGAAGGACTAAAGGAACTTTACACACAGAATGAAGTGATTCGTGCAGTATTGCGGATTATAAAACCTGGAAACTTCAAAGACATGTTAATCAGTAAGGATGAAATGTCTATTAATGAATTAAAAAGTTTTCTGAGGTCACATATGGGAGAGAAGAGCACCACAGAACTCTTCCAAGAACTAATTACAGCTAAACAGTTTGAACAAGAAACACCACAACAGTTTCTATATCGAATGGTGGGTCTGAAACAGAAACTGATTCTCACATCAAGGCAGCAGGACACTGACGTTAAGTATGAAACCCAAACTGTACAGAATGTGTTCATACACACAGTTTATCAGGGTTTAAATGAAAAACATGAAGATGTAAGACGGGAGTTAAAACCCCTTCTTTCAGTGAAGTCTGTTTCAGATGAAGCCCTTCTGAGACAAGTCATCAAAACAACCAGTGAGGAGAGTGAAAGAAGGCGGCGCCTTGGACGCAATCCACGCGTCAAAACCATCTATGCACAGAGTGGACAAGTGATTCCGGAAAAGCTGGGAGACCACAAAGAGAATTCTCATTCCAGGGGTAAAGATGAAGAAATACAGAAGCTCAGTGCACAGGTACATGCACTAACACAGCTGGTAGAGTCGCTGACACAGCTAAAACCAACTGATACACGATCCCAGGCTTTCTCACAGGAGTCCTGTCATTGTGCCAGTAATCAGACAAGACAAAACTCAAATAAAAAGGGTAAACAATATGGGTGTCCCTCTTGCATTGAGCAGGAACTCTCCAACTGTCAACACTGTTTTTTTTGTGGCGAAGAAGGACATCGTGCAGTGGGTTGCCTTAAGAGACGCAAGCAGTCGGGAAACCAGCAACGGTCACAGCTGGGGGGCGACCTGTGATCGAAGGNTCTATGAATGTAAGAAACTCAAACTGTGACAATAAGGAACTTATAATTGTATAAAAATGTATAACGGTGTGTACAATAGAAAGGAACTCGTTCATTCATGTTAGTTTCTGTTTGACAGGTTGGTCCAACAATAACGCCACAGCTTTAAAAACCTCTGGAAATCACCTCCAAGTCTGAATCTTTACATTCTGCTGATGGAACTGAGTCAATCTGAGTAGAAATTGATGTTCCTACTAGGACAATTTGTGATTGAAAAATAAAAGATTTATAGGTTTAAAAGGGTAATGATGGAAGGTATATCATTGCATAATTTCATAGATTTGTAGTTTTTCTCCT
Source organism: Callopanchax toddi (assembly GCA_006937965.1). NCBI lineage: Eukaryota > Metazoa > Chordata > Actinopteri > Cyprinodontiformes > Nothobranchiidae > Callopanchax > Callopanchax toddi. The sequence goes on from SSNR01000401.1 coordinate 493,022, forward strand.
GCTGAGAAGAGACTTCTTTAATGAACCCAAAACTTTTTCTCTTTGAGTTGCAGCCGTTGACTTTAGTGGTTGGTCAGCTAATGTGTGTGTGTGTGTGTGTGTGTGTGTGTGTGTGTGGTGGGGGTCCAGATTGTTTTGTCTTTAGTTGTATTTCTGGACTGGATGAGGTTTAGAAGAATAGGGACGCTGAGGCGGGACTAAACAACCTTACTTAACGTTCCAGTGTCACCTGTCAAACAGAACAACAGCTGCTGCTGAATTGAAGGAATTGTGAATTTCTGTAAATGGTGTGAAAAATAACCTATGGATATAAAATATTCTCGATCACTCGAGTATTAAATCAAGGTAAACAATAATTATGCAGTGGTGTCTGTGATCAAGCAGAACAATCTAGTCAGGAATGTGATAAAGCATTTGTGTATTATTTAGTAAAAAGGGGGCAGAGACGATGAGACATTTTATTCTCTGTCTCTTTTCATTCATATATTGGTTTGTGTTTACGTATGAATTCTGTTTGGGTTTTTTCTTCTGAAACAAAAAAGAACATTTCAATTAAAAGTTAAAAAAATATATAGTTGACATACGGATCAAAATAATAAATTTGGGACTTTGGATAAATAAAGCAGAGTGAATCCACTGGACTGAACAACTTGATTCTAGTTTATAAAAGTTAAAGCTGGTCTGAGCTGGTCAAATGGGGTTGATGTTAAGAACAGACCCCTGGGGGAAAAAGCTCACAGGAATCCGGTTCAGAAATAAAGACATCAGGCTTTTTGGAGGTAAAAAGTTGAGTGTGTGTAATATGTAGACAGGTCAGATGGTGAAACAAACGGATTTCAGGTTTTCTTTTAAATGTTTCTGACTTTTTTTTTTGTCGGGGTGTGAGATGGAGGTCCTGGAATGAAGCAGACTATTGCGGACTACCAACCCGTGGTGGAGTCAACTCGATTGACGTGTGTCTGTTGGATGGAGGCTTGGAAAGGTATGAGCCATGATTTTCACTCCAAAAGAGTCAGAACAAGGGTTTGATTCATCATCAATAATAGCATTGCATGGCATAGCTGCTTTATTTATAAAGCACTTTAAAACAATACAAAGATTGACCAAAGTGCTGAACACTGAAATAAACATAAAACATACCCATACCAATAAAACAGTTAAAAACAAGATCAAACAAATCCATAAGACAACCATCAAACAAACAAGTGTCACCACTCACTCCTGACTAAAGGCTATGGAATAAAAGTGTAATAATAATTGAAATGCCTAGTGTTTTAAAATTATGTATTATTAAAGAAACAACTTGATCAGTTTTTATTTCTTATGTGATTCTATATAGATATTTAACATATAACAGTAACGATGACATAAAATTGTCTTATAGGAGCAAGTCTTCACCCAGAGAAATATTTCTCTAGTGAAATACAGTGGGGCAAAAAAGTATTTGGTCAGCCACCAATTGTGCAAGTTCTCCCACTTAAAATGATGGCAGAGGTCAGTAATTTTAATCATAGGTACACTTCAACTGTGAGAGACAGAATGTGAAAAAAAAAATCCATGAATTCACATGGTAGGATTTTTAAAGGGGAGGGGTCGCGCTCTGATTGGTCAGGGGGCGGGGAAAGGGGGCGTGGTACCTGTCAAAATTGAGTTTGATGGATGCCGTCCCCTTATTCTCTCTTTTATCTACAAATCACTGTATGTTTGTTTGCATGCCATCTTAAACAGCACATTTACCATATGAGATTAATGTTTCCTATGCACTTTTTGAATATTAGCACACATCAGACCTGGTGCAGATAAAGTGAATTTGCTGACACTCACTATCATTTCTGATGAGACTAACGCTTTTCAGGATCTCCCAGGATTCTTTTTCTGATACTGCTCGGTTGATTTCAACATTATTTTCGTAATGTAATGTAATATTTGTAGTGTAAGTTTTAAGATCTATAATTTTAGCTTTACTTGAGTACGTTTTTTTTTTCAAGTATCATACTCCATTGCATTTGAAATTGCACCTGTTACAGAGTAAAGATGTAAATTAAAATCCATCCATCCATTTTCTGTAACCACTTAGTCCTCCACAGAGGGTCAAGGGGCGAGAGACGGGGGACACCCTGGACGGGTCGCCAGTCCATCGCAGGGCCACACAGAGACGAACGAGACAAACAACCACGCACCCACTCACACCTAAGGACAATCTACCAGCCCAATTAGCCTGACAGTCATGTCTTTGGACTGTGGGAGGAAACCAGAGTACCTGGAGAAAACCCACGCACGCACGGGGAGAACATGCAAACTCCACGCAGAGACGCCGCAGAGCTGGGATGCGAACCCACGACCTCCTTGCTGCGAGGCAACAGTGCTAACCAACTGCGCCACCATGCAGCCGTAAATTAAAATCATGAGAGAAATCTCACAACAAGCTCCAGAAGTGACTGGGAATAATCAAAGTTTGTTGAACAACATTTAAGATCAAAAACATAAATGCAGTCAGCATTTTCACAGATGAAAGGAAATCAATATACCTGCAACTATTTCAGTGGAATAAAGGTTTTCATTAGAAGCCATGAATTTAAGGTTTATTTTCATTTAATTTCACACATGAACAACAAAAAAAGTAATAAAAAGTTACTGAATGTTTTCTTTAATAATGCTGAATCTTTTAAATGCAAAGCTTTAGGTTATTGTTAAATCACATTTTTATTATCAGCTAAATTAATTAGTTTAAACATTTCAGACCTCCCAATCAACAAACATTTAAAACATAAAAAGTGTAGATGATGGTAATAAAAAGAAAAGCCCTATATATTTTTTATAAATTCTAAGTATAATAGTAATAAAGGCATCTTATGTAAAATCTTGGTTGGGATTCAACCAGGCACCTTTTGATTTTTCCACATGCTGTTCATTCATACATTTCTACTCAAACATTTGTTTCACACAGAAAAATATAAGAAAATTGTGTCAACGCATGCATGGAAAGACTACTTATAATAAAATGTCTGAGCTCCAAACACTAAGAAATAACAGCATCAAAGAACTGTTTCACCAACCACAATTCCACATTTGTTTTGTAACTTTGATGTTTTTAATCTTGGTGTCACATTTAGTCAGTCTGTGTCACATCCATGGATTCCTGCTTCATGGATTCAGTGCAGCTGTTAAAAGAAAACACATTAATGCAACTTAATGCTTATTAGTCAGAGAAAAACATTCCAGTCATTTGAAAAGTTATGTGAAATACTGATATGTTTCACCTTTTGTTGAGCTTTTCTTTATCTGAGTTTCTTTCCAGCTCATCGTAGAGTTTCTCTACCTTATAAAGGTGGGATGAAACTTCTAAGAAAGGCATTTTGTTACATATTAATTTGGTCACATACACATATTTACAGAACTCTTACTGGTTCATAAATGAAGGAAATGATTGTTAACTTACCTGGGATTGAGCTGTCAAACCTCAGAGAGTGCTCAATGGATTCCTTCATGGTGCTCTCCAGTTTTTCTAGGATTTCCTCCTAAGTCAGCATCAAAACATTGATCACTTATTGTGAAGCTGAAACTTAAGTTCAGGATAAGCTTCTGTTTTGGTTGACATCAAGTAATCAAACTATTATATTATATCTAGCCCTTAGTTTGACAAATCTTTGTCAGATACTTTAGTCACCAGTCTTGTTAAAAATAAATAATACTTGGAATATTCCTACCTGCTGTTGCTTTGCCTCTTTTCCTGAGTACTACCCAACAGCCACTAATCATGGCTGACCCTGCAGGTGAGTCCAGAACTCTTGGGGAATTTGTCTTTTTGGGAGGCTGTCTAATGCATGCTCAGTTACAGTATGTAGAGGAGGAGCAGAGGTCACCTTCCTGAGGAATCTGTCTTGCTGTCAAACCATCCTCCCCCAGAAAGTATTAGTTTATCATCTTCTCAGTCCTGACAAAATAACTGCTATGTTGGCCTATTCAGGATATAAAAATGGAACAAACCATCAGTGTTTTAAGCTGGTCCAGCATAGCATCTTTAGCTTCTTCAAACATGGTGTCCTTTGATTCTTGCACAAAGGTCTTAATTTTGTCCTGCTGTGAATTCATCGATACGCGTCCTTCAAACTGTGCTGCCTCTGCAAAAGGCAGATTAACAACAACAAAAAAGGGGGGAGGTAATTTAACTGTTAGCATTTTTATTTATGATAACTTAGTCTTTCTTACGCTTGTAGCACTCTTTCATGGTTTCTTCAATTGTCTCTGTTAGACACCTGTACACTTCCTTCTTGCCGTCACGAATCATTTTGCTCAAATCGGTCTTCATTTTTTCTTCCTAATTAAAGACCAGCAACAACAACATAATTATGTATTTATTTAAAAAAAAAAACTTCTATTACTTCTACAGATTTTCAATATGATCAAATTTGAAGCAGCAGAAACTTTTTTAAAAAATCTGGGTTTTACCCAACATAAACAGAATTAATTCTCAAACAAGATAAAGTCCCATAATTTACCTCTGTCTTTACAAACATCAGCTGCAGTTTCATGTCTTTGTACTTGTCTTTCAGCTGTTCGGTGCCAAATGAAAACTGATTTATGACTCCGTTGAATGGACCACATGTTCCTTCATTTCTGAAACATTTTTAACAGAGTAAAATTATTTTACAAGCTGCACATCAAACGTTTTGTGTCTGTAATAATTGCTTTGTGTGTTTTACAAATTGTATACTTTATGTGCTCATTAAGTTCTTACGGGAAAGTCTTCCTGAATTCCTCATCAATGCTGTTGGTCAGATGTGAAGATAATATCATGTTGAGGTTTATTTCTTTCTCTTTTTTAGGTCTGTAGATGCCACCATTTTGAACTAAACTCTTCAATATCCTGTGAAAACCTCTACCAGACTTTTTCTAAGAAAAACAAACATAAAAAGGTGAACATTTTGCACACTTTCACAAGAAGTTAGAAATTACTTCATTTTTACTATCAGAATACATACAGGATTGATGGTAGACATCAACTTTCTTTCACAATCACTTTTGGATTTTTCAACCCCGTCACGGAGACATTCTTTAAAAGCAGCGTGAGTATCCGCCATTGTCTTTTGGACAAGACTGAGTTGGCTTCTTATGTTATTTTCAATCTCTTTACACATGGCTTCCTTTTCACCAGCCTAAAATAAAACAACACAATATAATAATTATTCAAAACAATAAGCCCATAATATTAGGTGTTAATCTATCAATTTTTAAAATCCTGTTACTGAAATTATTGTCAATAATGAAACAAATTTTCAGGAAATCGGCAGCAATTTTTTGGGAGTTTGTGACACACAAATAAATGTGGTCACAATTTGTGGTTAATGTTGGTTTACTGGGATATCATCCTAGGTTGTTGTGTAATAAGTTTTGAACACAAAAAGAATTGTAAATTCAGCCCAAAAGGACGTTTTTATTTTGGTCTTTATAGACCTATTTTCTGAAGGTGCAATACTCCTTAGCGCCAGTAGGGGGCAACAGGACACTTGGCAACCGTTGGTTCCGCTCTTTCCCCATTCTACAGCGAGGAGCTGACGCGATAACACCAAACTGATGTCCTGTCTGTTCATTTGCTGTTTTATCAGAATCTACCTGTTACATGGTTGCCTATCTGGGACCTGTAATAGATTCTGTAATAGACACAGATGCATCAGCTGAAGGCCTTGGAGCAGTGTTATACCAACGCCAGGATGGAAAGTTGAAAGTCATTGCATATGGATCAAGAACACTGTCTCCTACAGAGAAGAGGTACCACATGCATTCAGGGAAACTCGAATTTCTCGCTTTGAAGTGGGCTGTATGTGAGAAGTTTCGCGACTACCTTTTCTATGCTCCCTCTTTTACCATCTATACAGGCAACAACCCCCTGACTTATGTTATGAGCACGGCCAAACTAAATGCCGTAGGCCACAGGTGGGTTGGGGAGTTGGCTGATTTCTGTTTTGAGATCAAGTACAGGCCAGGTAGAGTCAACAATGATGCAGACACTCTCTCCAGACTGCCACTGGACATTACTGAGTATGTTGATGAATGTACAGAGGAACTTTCAAGAGACACCATTCAAGCAACATGGGAAGGAACCCAGGCTGCCCGAGAAAATGAAGTGGCTTATATTGCTATGCTGAACCTGTCACATCAAGACTTGGAGCCTTGCATGCTGGGAACACAGCCTTTCATAAGTCACGAAGAACTAAAGCAAGCACAAAGAGAAGACAAAGTAATAGGTGAGGTCATCAGGCTGAAAGAAAGCAACACAAAGCTCACAAGTCACATAAGGAAAAACACAAGCACTCCTGTGAAGAGGCTGCTGCATGAGTGGGATAAGCTCCACTTTGAAAATGACCTGCTATATAGAAGGACAATGCAGAGACAACAGCTGGTTGTACCTGAAAAGTATAAAGCTATCGCCTTGAAATACCTGCATGACGAAATGGGCCATGTTGGCACAGAGAGAGTTACTAACTTGGCAAGAGACAGATTCTATTGGCCATACATGAAGAAAGAAATTGAGGCCTATGTAACTAGAAAATGCTCTTGTATCAAGCGAAAGAAGCCTGTGGCTCATGTGAGGGCTCCCATGGGCTCGATCACCACCACAGCCCCCTTGGAACTGGTGTCCATTGATTACTTGCACCTAGCGTCAAGTGCAGGAGGCTTTGAATATATCTTGGTGGTGGTCGACCATTTCACTCGATTTGCTCAGGCCTACCCTACTCGCAATAAATCTGGAAGAACTGCTGCAGAAAAGTTGTTCAATGACTTCATCCCACGGTTTGGTTACCCACAAAAGCTCCATCATGATCAGGGCCGTGAGTTTGAGAATAACCTTTTCAAGACCCTGCAACAGCTCACAGGAGTAGGACACTCTAGGACCACACCCTACCATCCTCAGGGTAATCCAGCAGAGAGGTTTAACAGAACTCTCTTGCAGCTACTTCGCACCTTGATGGACCAAGAGAAAATTAGATGGAAAGATCACTTACCCCAAATGGTCCATGCCTATAACTGCACAAGGCATGAGGCAACTGGATATTCACCCTTCTACTTGCTGTATGGACGTCATCCCCGTCTGCCAGTAGATCTTCTATTTGGCCTGAAGATGGAGGGAGAAGCCGTGTCTCCAAGAGGATATGCAGAAAAGTGGGCAGCCAGGATGGAACAAGCATACAGACTGGCCTCTGAGAATAGCAATCGCTCCAGTGCAAGAGGGAAACAGTACTATGATCGTCAGCTTAAAGGAGTTGTCCTTCAGCCAGGAGACCGTGTATTAGTACGCAATCTGGGTGAGAGAGGGGGTCCAGGAAAACTAAGATCCTACTGGGAAGACACAGTGTACATTGTGAAAGAACAAATGAACAATGGGCCTGTGTATAAAGTGTCCTCAGAAAAGAACAATGGTGGGACTCGTACTTTACACCGTAATCTTCTACATCTAGTTAATGATTTGCCTGTTGACATGCCACCACGTCCTTCAGAGCTGAAAAGAATCAAAGGAGAAAACAACTCACCTTCTCACTCACAAACCAGAAAACCAAAGTCAAGGAAAGAAAGGGGGAAATTATCCATCAGCAGTGATGTGTCATCTTCAGATGAAGAAGAGGATGGCTACTGGATCCAAATACCTGTGGGGCAGGAAGCTGCCAGTGTGCCTCATGAGGTCAATCAAGAAACGGAGGAAGCCTGTAGCCACGATCACTTCATACCAAGTGATGAAATGGAAAGAGACTTCTCCAATGAGGAGATGGCGGGATCATCAACCCTGAGTCAAGAGGATGAAGCGGGAACAGAGATAAGTAAACCTCAGCTAGAGTCAAGTCAAACCAGGTCACAGGTGGAAAAGCCCCTGTTAGACCACTTAACTAGTGTTTATCAGCCAGCAGCTGATCAGTCCATGGATCAAAGGGCTGCAAGGAGATCCAACCGGGAGAGGAAACCTGTTCAGAGGTTGACATACGAGACTCTGGGAGATCCTACTTACCAGCCAAACTGCATGGCAAATTCTGCAAATATATGTGAGGGGGGGAATCCACAAGCAAGAGGGGTAGAACTTTATTATGTTCAGGCACCCCACCTTCCCTGGCCAACACCTCACATGGTGTGCCCATGCAAATGTTGGCCCTACCCTACTTACGTGCCATATGTCACCCATCCTAGTGTGTTTTGAAGAAAGGTGACATTGCTTTGAACTAGAACGGTTGAGTGTAATTGAAAATGTTAAGTTTTATTTTGTGATGTAATGCCAGGAGCCATTTTCTTTGTTGGGGAGTGTGTGACACACAAATAAATGTGGTCACAATTTGTGGTTAATGTTGGTTTACTGGGATATCATCCTAGGTTGTTGTGTAATAAGTTTTGAACACAAAAAGAATTGTAAATTCAGCCCAAAAGGACGTTTTTATTTCGGTCTTTATAGACCTATTTTCTGAAGGTGCAATACTCCTTAGCGCCAGTAGGGGGCAACAGGACACTTGGCAACCGTTGGTTCAGCTCTTTCCCCATTCTACAGCGAGGAGCTGACGCGATAACACCAAACTGATGTCCTGTCTGTTCATTTGCTGTTTTATCAGGTTAGTGTCATGTAACAAGTAAAACGGTGTCCAACAGTGTTAGAAAAGTATTTTATAACTATTGTTAATTGGTTTTGACAAGTTATTTTGTTAGATTGTTCCTGAACTGTACCGATAGCCCTGTGCCGGCAGGTGAACAAGTTGCTATGGTAACCATACAACCACTCCATGTCCGCTAGGATTTTAGTTGATGTGCTCCTGTAGTTTAGATGGCATTACGAAGAAAGAAATGTCATTTTGTTCAGTTATAAAGTAACAAAGATGAAAAGAGATTATTGTTTGGTGACATTTGTTACTTTAAAAGACAAGTTTATATGAATTTGAAGACTTTCTGAGCTAGAATATTTTTATTTTATAGACTTTGTGATAGTTGTGTTTTCCTATTCGGTGCATTTGTGTTTAATTGTTCTGTGTATTTATACTGATAATTCAGATTATTTTGGTAAAAGAATGTTAATAAATTCTACAGCGAGGAGCTGACGCGATAACACCAAACTGATGTCCTGTCTGTTCATTTGCTGTTTTATCAGAATCTACNAAACTGTTAGGTTTTCTGAGCTACTACAGAGCTTATGTGCAGGACTTTGCCAGAACTGCCAAGCCACTGTATGATTTGTTACAAATCAAAGGAAACCATGCTGTTCACCTTCATAATAAAACCAGTAAAGGAAAATCTGGACAGCTGTCATCAAAAGTTCCTGTTCAGTGGACTCAAGAACATCAGTGTGTTCTGGATAAGCTAATTCACATCCTGTCCTCTCCACCTGTGCTAGCTTATCCCAACTTTGACCACCCTTTTGTACTACACACAGATGCATCAGCTGAAGGCCTTGGAGCAGTGTTATACCAACGCCAGGATGGAAAGTTGAAAGTCATTGCATATGGATCAAGAACACTGTCTCCTACAGAGAAGAGGTACCACATGCATTCAGGGAAACTCGAATTTCTCGCTTTGAAGTGGGCTGTATGTGAGAAGTTTCGCGACTACCTTTTCTATGCTCCCTCTTTTACCATCTATACAGACAACAACCCCCTGACTTATGTTATGAGCACGGCCAAACTAAATGCCGTAGGCCACAGGTGGGTTGGGGAGTTGGCTGATTTCTGTTTTGAGATCAAGTACAGGCCAGGTAGAGTCAACAATGATGCAGACACTCTCTCCAGACTGCCACTGGACATTGCTGAGTATGTTGATGAATGTACAGAGGAACTTTCAAGAGACACCATTCAAGCAACATGGGAAGGAACCCAGGCTGCCCGAGAAAATGAAGTGGCTTATATTGCTATGCTGAACCTGTCACATCAAGACTTGGAGCCTTGCATGCTGGGAACACAGCCTTTCATAAGTCACGAAGAACTAAAGCAAGCACAAAGAGAAGACAAAGTAATAGGTGAGGTCATCAGGCTGAAAGAAAGCAACACAAAGCTCACAAGTCACATAAGGAAAAACACAAGCACTCCTGTGAAGAGGCTGCTGCATGAGTGGGATAAGCTCCACTTTGAAAATGACCTGCTATATAGAAGGACAATGCAGAGACAACAGCTGGTTGTACCTGAAAAGTATAAAGCTATCGCCTTGAAATACCTGCATGACGAAATGGGCCATGTTGGCACAGAGAGAGTTACTAACTTGGCAAGAGACAGATTCTATTGGCCATACATGAAGAAAGAAATTGAGGCCTATGTAACTAGAAAGTGCCCTTGTATCAAGCGAAAGAAGCCTGTGGCTCATGTGAGGGCTCCCATGGGCTCGATCACCACCACAGCCCCCTTGGAACTGGTGTCCATTGATTACTTGCACCTAGAGTCAAGTGCAGGAGGCTTTGAATATATCTTGGTGGTGGTCGACCACTTTACTCGATTTGCTCAGGCCTACCCTACTCGCAATAAATCTGGAAGAACTGCTGCAGAAAAGTTGTTCAATGACTTCATCCCACGGTTTGGTTACCCACAAAAGCTCCATCATGATCAGGGCCGTGAGTTTGAGAATAACCTTTTCAAGACCCTGCAACAGCTCACAGGAGTAGGACACTCTAGGACCACACCCTACCATCCTCAGGGTAATCCAGCAGAAAGGTTTAACAGAACTCTCTTGCAGCTACTTCGCACCTTGATGGACCAAGAGAAAATTAGATGGAAAGATCACTTACCCCAAATGGTCCATGCCTATAACTGCACAAGGCATGAGGCAACTGGATATTCACCCTTCTACTTGCTGTATGGACGTCATCCCCGTCTGCCAGTAGATCTTCTATTTGGCCTGAAGATGGAGGGAGAAGCCGTGTCTCCAAGAGGATATGCAGAAAAGTGGGCAGCCAGGATGGAACAAGCATACAGACTGGCCTCTGAGAATAGCAATCGCTCCAGTGCAAGAGGGAAACAGTACTATGATCGTCAGCTTAAAGGAGTTGTCCTTCAGCCAGGAGACCGTGTATTAGTACGCAATCTGGGTGAGAGAGGGGGTCCAGGAAAACTAAGATCCTACTGGGAAGACACAGTGTACATTGTGAAAGAACAAATGAACAATGGGCCTGTGTATAAAGTGTCCTCAGAAAAGAACAATGGTGGGACTCGTACTTTACACCGTAATCTTCTACATCTAGTTAATGATCTGCCTGTTGACATGCCACCACGTCCTTCAGAGCTGAAAAGAATCAAAGGAGAAAACAACTCACCTTCTCACTATCAAACCAGAAAACCAAAGTCAAGGAAAGAAAGGGGGAAATTATCCATCAGCAGTGATGTGTCATCTTCAGATGAAGAAGAGGATGGCTACTGGATCCAAATACCTGTGGGGCAGGAAGCTGCCAGTGTGCCTCATGAGGTCAATCAAGAAACGGAGGAAGCCTGTAGCCACGATCACTTCATACCAAGTGATGAAATGGAAAGAGACTTCTCCAATGAGGAGATGGCGGGATCATCAACCCTGAGTCAAGAGGATGAAGCAGGAACAGAGATGACTAAACCCCAGCTAGAGTCAAGTCCAACCAGGTCACAGGTGGAAAAGCCCCTGTTAGACCACTTAACTAGTGTTTATCAGCCAGCAGCTGATCAGTCCATGGATCAAAGGGCTGCAAGGAGATCCAACCGGGAGAGGAAACCTGTTCAGAGGTTGACATACGAGACTCTGGGAGATCCTACTTACCAGCCAAACTGCATGGCAAATTCTGCAAATATATGTGAGGGGGGGAATCCACAAGCAAGAGGGGTAGAACTTTATTATGTTCAGGCACCCCACCTTCCCTGGCCAACACCTCACATGGTGTGCCCATGCAAATGTTGGCCCTACCCTACTTACGTGCCATATGTCACCCATCCTAGTGTGTTTTGAAGAAAGGTGACATTGCTTTGAACTAGAACGGTTGAGTGTAATTGAAAATGTTAAGTTTTATTTTGTGATGTAATGCCAGGAGCCATTTTCTTTGTTGGGGAGTGTGTGACACACAAATAAATGTGGTCACAATTTGTGGTTAATGTTGGTTTACTGGGATATCATCCTAGGTTGTTGTGTAATAAGTTTTGAACACAAAAAGAATTGTAAATTCAGCCCAAAAGGACGTTTTTATTTCGGTCTTTATAGACCTATTTTCTGAAGGTGCAATACTCCTTAGCGCCAGTAGGGGGCAACAGGACACTTGGCAACCGTTGGTTCAGCTCTTTCCCCATCCTACAGCGAGGAGCTGATGCGATAACACCAAACTGATGTCCTGTCTGTTCATTTGCTGTTTTATCAGGTTAGTGTCATGTAACAAGTAAAACAGTGTCCAACAGTGTTAGAAAAGTATTTTATAACTATTGTTAATTGGTTTTGACAAGTTATTTTGTTAGATTGTTCCTGAACTGTACCGATAGCCCTGTGCCGGCAGGTGAACAAGTTGCTATGGTAACCATACAACCACTCCATGTCCGCTAGGATTTTAGTTGATGTGCTCCTGTAGTTTAGATGGCATTACGAAGAAAGAAATGTCATTTTGTTCAGTTATAAAGTAACAAAGATGAAAAGAGATTATTGTTTGGTGACATTTGTTACTTTAAAAGACAAGTTTATATGAATTTGAAGACTTTCTGAGCTAGAATATTTTTATTTTATAGACTTTGTGATAGTTGTGTTTTCCTATTCGGTGCATTTGTGTTTAATTGTTCTGTGTATTTATACTGATAATTCAGATTATTTTGGTAAAAGAATGTTAATAAATTCTACAGCGAGGAGCTGACGCGATAACACCAAACTGATGTCCTGTCTGTTCATTTGCTGTTTTATCAGAATCTACCTGTTACATGGTTGCCTATCTGGGACCTGTAATAAGTTAAATTTAAAAAAACCTTAGTTTTAAAGTTGCTTTAAGGGATTTTTCCAAAACACCTTGTAATTTTCACACAGCAGCTATTTAGTTAACACATGGATGTCATTTTTGGGGGGGCGGTGCCCCACTTTCTCAAAAGGCCGTTTTTGTCCCCTGCAGCTTTTTTAAATGGGTTGTAATTAACATATAAAAAAACAAACATACAAAACAAAACAAAGTGCCAGGTGACAACATGTTATGTAACACTGTTGAAAGGTGTAATTATTTAAGTATCTAGATTGTTCTTTACTCCCCAAAGCGCTGTACAACACAAACAGTCATTCACCCATTCACTGACACATTCACACACTGGTGGTAATAAACTACATTGTAGCCTCAGTTATCCTGAGGCAGACTGACAGAGGTGGATATGCCATGAACCGGCGCCCGCCAAGTCCTTCCAACCACCACCAGTAGGCAAGGTGGGTGAAGTGTCTTGCCCAAGGACACAACGACAAAGTAACCCAGCTGGAGCTGGGATCAAACTGGTGACCCTCCGGTTGTCAGACTGGCTACTCTACCAACTGAGCTATTCACCGCCCCAGTAATCTAATAATGTATGAGAGTTTCCTATATCCATCCAATTAACTAAGGTGGGGGGATACATTTTATTCCATTTCTTTGTGATGGCCTTTCTTCCATCCATCCATCTCCTGAAACAGCTTTATCCTCCACAGAGGGTCGCGGGGAGCTGTTGCCTAACTCTAGCTGTCAAGGGGCGAAAGGTGGGGGACACCCTGTATGGGTCGCCAGTCCATCGCAGGGCCACATAGAGACGAACAGGACAAACAACCAGTCATATACCCAGGAACAAGTTACAGTCATCAATTAACCTCAGTCATGTTTTTGGTCTGTGGGAGGAAGCCAGAGAGATCCTAAAAATGCATGGGGAGAACATGCAAGCTCCATGCAGAGAGGCCGCCAAGCCGTAGAAGTGAACCCACGACCTCCTTGCTGCGAGGCAACAGTCAGTCCCTCCAGGAAGTTGCGGGGATTTTTTGTGACTGTTGCGGTCCAAAATGACTGATTTCGCGGGCTGCATGGTGGCGCAGTAGTTAGTACTACTAACAACTGCACCACCATGCAGCCCGAGTCAATATTTCCAGGATTAAAATTTGTATCATAAGTCAAATAACTAAGATCTTAATTTCATTTTCCAATTTATTTTTCCTAACTACTGTAAACAAGGTCTCAAAGGTGAATTTGGTAATGGAATCCAACTGTTTCTCCTTTTCTTTGAACATTTTTCTGTTGACCATCATAGCACGCGTTTGACCACCCTCAGTACCTACGGTAATTCTTTTTCTTTCCATTTTGTAGTACAATCTGTGATACACCAACAAATCAAAGATTTTAATTGAGCAGGATAATAATAAATTTGGAGGATTGGCAGTGCCAACCCCCATCTTTCTTTGGTATTTGAAGTGTTAGGGACAAATTTGGAATCAATCAGCAGAGTTGTCACAAGGTGTCAAGAAGGATTCTTTGAATAAATACCATATTGACCCGAATATAAGACGAGGTTTTTTGCATTGAAAATAATTTGAAAAAAGGGGGGTCGTCCTATTATCGCGCCCTAGTTTTTCCAGCGGAGGGCGCAGGCTTTTTGGTCAAAGCTGCAGGAAGCAGCTCAGACATGGTTCCAGAGGTCTGGTCCAGTTCAAAGTTACAGGTCCATTGAGGATTAAAATGTCCAGAAAATTTCCAGACCCAGGAGGTGCTTTCAGCGAGCAGACTGTCTACAGGTAAGGGCTCGTGCCGCTCGTTCGATTCACACACACATTCTCCCTCAGAACCTCATCCATCTCACGTTCTTTATATGCACCCCACACACACACACACACTCCCTCACACACGCAGCGGGTTTGTGTGTCTGTGTGATCATGGAGCAGCAGTGTGTGTGTGTGTGTCTGTGCGTAGTAGCGCAGCAGTGTGTGTGTGTCTGTGCGTAATGGCACAGCAGTGTGTGTGTGTGTGTCTGTGCATTTTGCCGCAGCAGCGTGTGTGTGTGTGTGTAAACAAGCTTCCCCTACATGAAAACTCCATCACAGCGCATCACAGTTCTTCAGTGTCTGATGATCTGCTGCACAATCCGACTGTGAAAGCTCCTGTCAGCAAAGGTGCGTTCGGGCAGAGGGATCAATACAGTGGACTAGTTGTGTGCACCCTTGTTAATAAGCAAATATTAAAGCAGTCTGTAATTATTATTAGTATTATTTAAATTATTTTCTCAAAATTTCAATAAAAATGGTTTCTTTATAAAGTGAATTTAGTCCTTTTTTCGGAAAATTAGTCGTGAAAAGGGGGGTCGTCTTATAATCGGGGTTGTCCTATGTTCGGGGAAATACGGTAATATCTATTTGATGAGGTAAACATTCCAGCAGTGCGCCCTGGAACTAACAGTGAAGGTTATCTCCTTCAAAATAAAGGTCTGCTTGAAGGAGTTCACATGATTGACAGAAAAAAGACTCAGAGTTCATCCAAATGTTGTCCCACAGCTCCACACCATAATGATATAAATGTTTATTTACACATCTTTATTGTGTGGGGGAAAAACACTGTAAATGTGTAATTATTTTACGCCATTACATTTTTCATCTCGAGCACCCCCTAGTGGCAGCTCCTGACATCAGTATTTGGTTGAGTTTAATGTACAACTAATCATTCTATCTGTAATGTGTCAGTAGTTAAAGAACAAGACCTAAATATTTTTGATAGCTGACTAAAAAACGACAGTAGGACTTTTCATCATCTTACCACATCTTTGGCTCCTTGCATCAAAGAGAGAATCCCATAAGCTCCAGACACATAGTTTAATGTATCTGAGTGTTGGTCATTGAGACTTTGCAAAAATCTCTGAAGGCTGGGGATTTCTGTGATGGCAAAATGATTTTAACAAGTAAAAATGAAAGTGTTCATAATGCTCATAATGTGCAACATTTCACACAAAATATGAAATCTTTGATGCATTCAATTTTTTCCCACAGAAGATGCATTTCTGAGTCCTAAAATTAGAACAAATAATCTTAAAGGTGATATAGGTAATTTGGTAAACAATGTAGCTTAAAAAATTTTTTTTCATGCCTCTTAACAACGTTCTAACATATTATAGCTATAAATATACTGTGGTGATTATAAAAACTAAAGAAATTAATAAGGCGGTTCTCCCGCAATTCTCTAAAAACCTCAGCCAATCATACGTTTCAGACCGAAAGCAACTATTGGATTATCCGTCTGTCTGTCTCGCCGAGACGCTGTACTTCTGCACTGCTTGCATCCTCCATTCATGTGTGCTGGAGCATTTTTCAGCAAAACATCCCGGAAGTGAGAGAAGGACAGAAACAGCCGTCTGCTATTGCTTCAATTTTAGGAAAAAATACTAAAGTCCCAAAAAGAAAAACATCTTTTTAGCTAGCAGAAAACTAAAAATATTTGGACGTATAAAGAGGGAAAACCTGGTTGAACGTTAGCATAGCGTTTCACTGTTATTCATTCAGTGTTTTGCACTCTATTGGTAATGTGGCAATGCACGGTCCCATGTACGGGGGAAGCACAGCATAAGGATTATACCCGACAGGAGGGGTGAGAGCTCTGGGATGTGTCTGGGATTGCTGAACATGTTGTTAAAGTGTTTGAGTCCAAAGAATGCAGAGACATGCATTGCTAATTATAGGTGGCCCAGTTGGTGAGTATAACACTGATTTTTATTTGTTTGACATGGTGCTTACTGCTGAGACAGTGTCTTTAGTTATTATTGCTGTTTGGTTTGTTTGTTCTTTAACCAGTTCTTTGTAGCACTTGCAGGAGTGTGGTAACATCAACAGACCAGCTGCTTGGTGTTTTATTTCTCTCAATTAACATCTCTTGAATCACTTCTTTGCCAGGTTTCACATGACTCAGCTCCAGCTGTGTGTCACAATCAGCCTTCTTACCTGGCATCAAGATAGACTGGACAACAAAACTGGTCTTTCAAAACTTGTACAGGTTACATTTTATTGTTTTGAATTTTGTCAATTTGCTTTCAACTCCTGGTGACAGAGAGCCACAGGTATGTACAGTATGTCTAGATCAGAAATCAAAGATGTAGTGCACGGTATAGATGGTTCTGCTTCATCTGATCATAATAGAGGTAAGAATTTTTACTGTGCATCCTGATTGGTCCTGATATCAGACCTTGGTGACTTTAGCATTTACAGTATTTCCCCATTAAGGTAGATTGACATATGGGTTGGACCACATGTCAACAGCACTGTCTTTAAAAAAAAAAAAAACTAGTTCACAAGCATTAGCATTTTTGAAAGTGGGTGGAGGTTTTTCCTGTCAGACATGTAGATTGTCATATAATAACAAAGCCCTGTTAACTGTCCTAATTAGCAAAGTGTTAAAAGCATGCACCAGTCCATGTATATATCCTTTAGAGATTTTGTTTTATAAACTCCATCCCTGGGAGTGAGACTAATCAGGCCACTGCTCTCCATTTTCTAAGTGTGATGATGAAATGTTGGCCTATTGCAAAATCTAAAACCTGTTCTCTCTGAAGTTTCACACACTGTGAAAACAGCCCTTCCAACACCTGCAGACACCATTGCACTAACTGAAACAAGGTGACTGGATCCTGGTAAAGGATTTCATGTAGAAATACTGGAGAACTATACATGGATCCATGCCAGCCACCACAAACAGATTCCTGGACTGCACAACGGATTCACTCCTGAGGTGCACCAGACTGGGCAAGTCCATCAACCTGTGCCAAAGGCCAAAGCAAATATTTCATGGGGATGGAAAACAGGGGGTCACCCCTCTTCGGTCACTCCAGCGAGTGGGGAAGAGGGCTGATTGGGCGTGCCCGCCCTCAGAGCTGCAAACTGTCTACAATGGGTGACTGGGAGGTAGGTGGCCTACCCACTGTCATGACTGGGGTAGGACCCAAATGCAGGAGCACAGAGGCAGGAACAGGTGAGGTTGAACACAAAACAGCTTTATTAATGGCTGGACTCAGAAGACACAGGAAACATGAGGCTCTCAAAGAACCGACAGGGAGTGACTCAACTAAACAGCATATAGAGGGAGCTAATCAAGGAGACGAGACACACCTGGAGGGGATTAGTTCACGACACAGGAGAAGGAACACAGGCACAAACTGGACACAAGGGGGTAGAACATGACTATTCCCACCTCCTCAAAGGCGACTCCGAGATGCCAAGAGGGGGCACCCTGGAGCAGGACTCGGGGACTCTGGAGCAGGACTCGGGGACTCTGGAGCAGGACTCGGGGGCATCCACTTGGACCCCCACGGAGATCGGCACCGGAACCGGGTGTGGAGAGTCCGCTTGGACCCCCAAGGAGATTGGCTCCAGAGATGAAAGCCTCTGAGTTGCAGCAGCACAGGAGGTTCCAGAGACTGCAGCAGCACAGGAGGGTCCAGGGGCTGCAGTGGCACAGGAGGTTCCAGGGGCTGCAGTGGCACAGGAGGTTCCAGGGGCTGCAGTGACACAGGAGGTTCCAGGGGCTGCAGTGGCACAGGAGGTTCCAGGGGCTGCAGTGGCACAGGAG
>SSNR01000401.1:512086-533324 GCA_006937965.1 Callopanchax toddi
TCCAGGGGCTGCAACGGCAAAGGAGGGTCCAGGGGCTGCAGTGGCACAGGAGGTTCCAGGGGCTGCAGTGGCACAGGAGGTTCCAGGGGCTGCAGTGGCACAGGAGGTTCCAGGGGCTGCAACGGCAAAGTAGGGTCCAGGGGCTGCAGTGGCACAGGAGGGTCCAGGGGCTGCAGCGGCAAAGGAGGGTCCAGGGGCTGCAGCAGCTCGATTTACCTCCTAGTCTAGGACTAGGTGATGAAGCATCTGACCAATCCCATGTTTTATGGTGGACAAAAGAAACTGTTCTGTGGGTCAGTTTAGTGATGTGCGTGTGTGTCAGGGGTTGATTCATGGAGAGGGGAGGGGAGTAATGGCAGGTATAAAGGCAGGCTGAGTGTTGTCACTAGTTGGGAATACCTTCAGACACATCTATGGTGTAATACTTCGTATTATAATACGTAATAAAGCTTGTTAAAATACTTTTAAGACTGTTTCTCATTGTTTGATAAGTTATTTCCGTAACAACTTTCGTCTGAAACACAGTTGGGTCTGACCTCATTTACAGATTTATTATTTTTTCCCAAGGAAATTTGAAATGCAGAATTAACTTACCAGTGTTCTCTGGATCCTTCCCATCCCAATAATCAACAGAGCTCACTGCAAATACCTCAAAGCAGTCTTCTTTGAAGTGTTTCTAGAGAAAATATAACTTCTTTATTTAGTAGGACTGTTTCTACGTATCTATGGATAGTCCTTGTGTTATATATTTTGTAGATATTAAAACTCACTTTAACAATGGGCAGGTTGCTGATTTCATGTTTCACTTCATCCTTTGCATCTGCGATAGCCTCAAGTCTATTAAAGCTAGAAGCAAAAACAAATTGGTGTTTGACAGTTTCAAAAAATGATAGATATTTTTTCCTGCATAAATCTGATCACATTCTTGTTCATTCACAAATAATAAAGACAAAGACGCCCATTTATGCTAAATGCATGATTGACTTTTAGTGACCCAGACTCGGCACATGCTTAAAACTTAATAGAAACCTTAACCCTTAGAGCTAGATCTACTCAATCATGTACCATTAACATCTTAATTCACTTACTACTTTTCATCTTTTTTAAACATATCTGACTTGGTGCAGATGAAGTGAATGCGTTGACACTCTCCACCATTTCCGAGGAGGCTAGCAGCACTTTCCAGGATCTCCCAGCTTTCTATTTCCTCTCCTGCTCGGTTCATGTCAGCCACAATCCACACAGTAGAACAATTTCCAACAACCTGAAGTGGAAATATCAAACATTTATTGGCAGATTAAAAATCCATTTAAAAAGAAAAACAACACACAGATAAAAGAGACAATAAAAGAGAAGCACAAGACATGAAACCTTTGATAAAAATATAAAAACAACAATAAAATCCTATATAAAATAGATGCAAAGTGATTAGTAATCATCCATATTAAAAAGATGTTCCAAACAGTACATTTTCGAGTTAATTCAAATGATTAACTTACCCTTTTCCACATTGTATTTCTGCTATTGTTACGATCTCCATTTCCAGGAAGGTCTATGAGCGTGACGTGCTGGAGGAGATTGTTCCGTGGCACCTTGACAGTCACACACTTCACCAGAGGCCAATAGGAGCGAGTCTCACAACTTTTTCTGTTTGAGACATTTTGTATGTACTTGGCAATTTCTTCAGAGAGCATTTCAGCCTGAAAACATACAAGTTGCACATTTCACTACAAGGTGTACTTGTGCAGCTGTTATGTGACAAATAAAACTCTTGAATCTTGAAGTTAGTGATACGCTCATTTATTTATAAACAGTGTTGGGTAAGTTACTTCAAAACATTAATGCATTATTTATTACTTGTTACTGTCATTTTAAAGTAATTTGTTATATTTCAATATTACTGTATTTTAAATGTAAGGCATTACACTAGTTTTGCAGTACTTTTCAGTTACTCTCACCAAAATAACTGTAAAAATGGATTTGACCATAAATGTAGCTCATGACACTCAATGAGCTCAATCAATGGATACATGTAGATATCCAACCATCCATCCATCCATCCATCCATCCATCCATCCATCCATCCATCCATCCATCCATCCATCCATCCATCCATCCATCCATCCATCCATCCATCTATTAATCCATCATATCTACATGCAGTATATTGAAATCTATACACACATATACTGTATATACCTGAGGGAGCTTGTGCACATGGGAGTCCCTATTCATTAGTTTGACTCATACCTCCACCTGTGTGCTTTGATCTCCTGCAGCAGATGATGCATGACGAGTGCTTTCCTCTGCTCGGTGCGCAAGAGAGCGAACTCTCCAACTTCTGATTTGAATAATCTAGTCTGTTAGAGTGACTCTTTATCATGAAACTTATCAGTTCGCTTTAGTTTCCTGAGCGGTGCGCTGTTCTCGTATGTCTTAACTACGGTGGCCCCTAGAGACAAAACACATGCAAAACAGAAAACACATGCAAAATAACAAAAACAATTGCAAAAACCCAAAACACATGCAAATCAGAAAACATACAAACATTGAAAACACATGCAAATCAGAAAGCATGCAAAAACTGAAAACACCTGCAAATCAGAAAGGATGTAAAAACTGAAAAAGCATGCAAATCAGAAAGCATGCAAAAACTAAAAACAAATGCAAACCAGAAAGCATGCAAAAACTAAAAACACATGCAAACCAGAAAGCATGCAAAAACTGAAAACACATGCAAACCAGAAAGCATGCAAAAACTGAAAACACATGCAAACCAGAAAGCATGCAAAAACTAAAAACAAATGCAAACCGGAAAGCATGCAAAAACTGAAAACACATGCAAACCAGAAAGCATGCAAAAACTAAAAACAAATGCGAACCGGAAAGCATGCAAAAACTGAAAACACATGCAAACCGGAAAGCATGCAAAAACAGAAAACAAATGCAAACCAGAAAGCATGCAAAAACTAAAAACGAATGCAAACCAGAAAGCATGCAAAAACTAAAAACACATGCAAACCAGAAAGCATGCAAAAACTAAAAACAAATGCAAAACAGAAAGCATGCAAAAACCCAAAACACAAAGGAAGTGCTCCAGGACGCTAGGGGGCAGTGCAGAGCTCGATTTGCAAGATAAACAGGAAGTTACCGGTACTTTAAAATTTGGAGTTGACCACTCTGGCTGACACAACTGGCTAAAATAGAGCTCTTAATTTGTCAAAACGTCAAATAAAATAGTAGAAGACAAAGGTACAGAGTGTAGGATGACTATAATTAGATTTTTGAAAAAGAGGACATTTGGCTCAGTCGTGAAACATTTTGATACTGCTTAATGAAAGAAGACTTAAACCTTTTTAATGTTTGTAGTATCTGTGTAGTTTTGAATAATAGTTAAGTAACAACCTTCAGATAGACTTTCAAAAGTCAACAGGTAAAAAAATTAAATTTATCATCTCGACAGGAGCTGGATTTGAACCTACAATCTCCAACAGCACAAACCAGAGACACAGCCACCACACCAACTGAATGTAATCAGCACAAAAATTGTTTGATGTAGTGTTAAAGTTATATTGCAAAGGAAATACTATGAACTGTTGTTTGTTCTGTCTGTGAGAAGGACGTCACAAGCGGACTGCTTCATTGCACCAGTTACTTTAAGTACATGTCTATTTCCAGCAGAGGTCGCGTTAACCGGAAATTTTCCGTATTTGATGGGCACCGGTCATTCTGACAGGTGTGCGCGCGCGCGCCATCCCGTCCATCAGACCATCATTGGCAATCACTTAATTGTCCCCACTAATAATTGGAACCAAGGATGCAGAAATAGCGCTGCATCTCCACCACTGCAGCCCAGCAGACTGAGGTCCTGCAGAGCGCAGACCTGTGATCCACACGTCCTGCGCTCTGCAGCAGAAGAACCACAGGAACTGGTCCGCCAGAGCGCATCAGGTGTCAGACCTGATCCGCTCAAACGCCCCTTTGCAATCCGGTGCTCAGCGTGCGAACAAATATGGATGAACTACACTTCCTGTTGTAATGCACTCTCAGAGTAGCCTACAGGCTGTGGAGACTTGTTGACACGCAAAATCCGCTCCGCGAGCCGCGCGCACACAACTGCACTCCAACACTCACTAACCCACGAGGAGGTCCGCAGTAAACATCAGCACCAGGTTTTCCCCTGAGTATCTCAATGAAAAATATGTGAACCCCTCATTTCTCTCTCATGATCTCATAATGGCCCTGCAATGGACTGGTGACCCGTCCAGGGTGTCCCCCGCCTCTCGCCCCTTGACCGCTGGAGATAGGCACCAGATCATTTCCGGTTTGCATGTGTTTTCAGTTTTTGCATGCTTTCCAGTTTGCATTTGTTTTTTGTTTTTGCCTGCTTTCTGGTTTGCATGTGTTTTCAGTTTTTGCATGCTTTCCGGTTTGCATGTGTTTTCAGTTTTTGCATGCTTTCTGGTTTGCATGTGTTTTCTGTTTTTGCATGCTTTCTGGTTTGCATGTGTTTTTAGTTTTTGCATGCTTTCTGGTTTGCATGTGTTTTCTGTTTTTGCATGCTTTCTGGTTTGCATGTGTTTTCTGTTTTTGCATGCTTTTGGTTTGCATGTGTTTTTTGTTCTTGCATGTTTTCTGATTTGCATGTGTTTTGGGTTTTTGCTTGTGTTTTTGTTATTTTGCATGTGTTTTCTGTTTTGCATGTGTTTTGTCTCTAGGGGCCACCGTACTTAACGGGCCTTGGTTGCTGTGAGCGCTCAAGACTTGGGCAGCGCGCTCTTCCGACATGGTTCCGAACCACGCATGAGTTTGCTGCACGGTCCAGATAGAACAAGTACATTTGGCGCTGAGTAACGTTTCTCCTCTTTAAAACCCACCACTTCAATCCAGTTTAAACATGCACTGTAACGCACGTTACAGACGTTTGTACGGAGTAAAATATTTTTAAAAGAAATTTTTTGTAATGCTTTACATTACCACATTACAGAAAAAAGCAATGCATTACAGAAATGAATTACTTTTGTAACTTGTTACTCCCAACACTGTTTATAATCATTGGAAGTGCTCATTACTTGTTATACTTATTAGTATTAATTAGAATACAAAACCAAGGAAAAATACCATAACAGTCTAAAAACACATCACTGAAATCAGAATTTCTGAAATGGAGATTATAAAATCAAATGTGTATCATCAGATCCAGAGTTACCTTTGAATAAAAAAGACGCAGCTCTTCTGACAGTATTTCTTAAAAGGACAAAATGACTAAAGACTGTTATCAAAATGATAAAAACAATAATCTTACTGATTCACATGTCAAGGTCTTCTTTGAAGATTTAAGAAATTCTTTGATTTCTTTGAAATATTTCTTGTCAATGAGTTGTTCTGAGGATTTCCCTTTCCATTCTTCTCCATACAGTGCAGTCAGCTTTTTCTCATAATCAGTTTTAACATCATCTTCATCCATATCATTTCTATTTTGGTCTACATCATTCTTAAGGTGCTGTAACATTGACCACAGCTCTTCTTTCCATTCCTACAAAACAAAAATAAGTTTTATTTAAAATGTTGTTCAAAAAACACATGAACACTAGAATGCTTCAGTTTGTGTCAAACAACAGGAAATGTTTCCAGTTCCTTTTACCTCTTTGGTAATGAACTCAATGTCAGCGTCAAACTTCTGGTTGTGCATGTTGACCTCCACATTAATAATGACTGAGGTACATGCACGGAGTTCTCCAGTAGGCAAAAGTCTTTTTTGTCCAATCACAGCATTTATCAGGGAACTCTTTCCAGCTCCAGTTTTACCAAAAACCCCAATCAGCTCCCTTTTTTCAGTCTGCAGATCCCTGATTTTAGACCTGTTAAAAACAACAGTGTATTTCAGAATCAGTTCACAGGTACAATTCTAAAATACATTTGATAAAATGATGTGAGAATCTACTGGTAATAACCAGCTGTTTCCTCCAAGAGTCACAACCAGTTATTAGGTTTAAAGTTGAATTACTACCAGGTTGGTTTGGATATAATTTTTCCTTAATAAATGAAATGATAATTTCAAAACTACAAATTGTATTTACTCAAGTTATCTTTCTGACATTAGTTTGTTTACCTGAAACATGTAAGTGGTGTTTCATTACACAAGGACAACTTTTCATGAGCAAATGAGGTATAAAATACCTTCTCCATACCATTTTTGGTCAGAGTTGAGAGGATTTATACACTGATTTTGGGTTTAGACTTGAATCTCAACCTCCAGTTCTAATAAGGAAAACACTTCGAGCAAGATGGTTACTTACACAGTATACTTATTAGGTAATGGAATGCTAACTTAAACAGTCGAGGCTCAGCTTCCCTTTCTGTATATAAGACAGAGGCTTCCTCTGAAGGGGGCACACTTTTTTCTTGGACAGCCTCAGATGCACTGAGTTATAATAAATAATAATAATAATGCATCAGTTTTATATAGCGCTTTTCTAGGTCACTCAAAGACGCTTTACAGAGTTGCATTATTCATTCACACAGTCATTCTCACCGGTGGTGGTAAACTACGACAGACGTCTGTAGCCACAGCTGCCCTGGGGTAGACTGACAGAAGCGAGGCTGCCATTCTGCGCCATCGGCCCTTCTGACCACCACCAACATTCACACACAGTCACACTCACATCACACAGGCAAGGTGGGTGAAGTGTCTCAGTTTGTCTCCACGGCTCTTATTTGTGCTCTTGTTGTAAAATTGATGCATGAAAACAGAAAATATACTTACATCAGGAATTTTTCAAACTCTGTGTTGTCTTTTTTGTGTAGTTTTGCATGGATGTTTGCCATTATTTTTTTGACATCAGAGAGTATTGTTTCTTCTGTCAGTAAAAAGAACAAAATCAGCTGGAACCATAAACTCAACAGTTGAAGGGATGTTGTAAATCAGTCCTAAAATACAGTATTTGCTAAAAGCAAAAATTCAGATTTTAGAGTGTTACCTGAGAAGGACATCGATGCAGTGTCACGCTGCCGTTTTGGTGTTGGTGTCTCCCCACTGGACTCACCCTGAACGTCCAGGTTTCTCTTTCCTTGGTATTAAAAAACAACAAATAACATCATGGATCTGCATAGCAGTTGTTTTATCAAAGCAACAATTAAAGTATAGTATGATGGTGTATCTCTCACCTCTGTCACTTGGGAATGGCAAAGTCTGCTGGTGAATTTGGAAAGAACATTAACAGTCTGGAACACGTATTTCAAACAGTAATGGTGCACTAACGGTCCCATGAGGAAACTTTATGAAGAAAACAAAACTATAAGGGTGTTTTTAATAAACTTACTCTCAGAATATCACAATTACATTATTTTATTTACTTTTTCATTTGTCATTCAGCAACATCAATGAAATGTCTCTGGAAAGTTTAAAGTGCCTATATGCATGAAAAAAAGAAAGATAATTCAGTTTTTAAATGTCTAAATTTTAGGATTATCCTTACCTGGGTCAAATAAGCTGCTATGTCTTCCTCCTGTTGATGAAGGAGAAAAAAATCAATCTATAATGCCATTTGAGGTTAGACAACCACTAAAAATGCTACAGTTTATAAAATAAGTTATTTTATTTTAACAACAATTGTCTATTTTATTGCTTTTTATTCCAAATATTTTTGCCAATCAGAACATGTCAAAGTAATTTTAAGACATGCTAAATCTAACAGTGGCTCATATTTTACTTGTCCTTGCTGCTGTTATTGTTCAAATACAATTAAGCTAAGCTAAAACTCTGGTCAACACAAAATCAAGTAAAACCATCATTTGTTGTTTTCTTTACCTGTGTGCTAAAATGGTTTAAACTACTTTGTTGAGACAATTAATCCTTATATTAAAGACATGTTTCAAACTAAGTGTTTAACCTTATTTACTATCACAGTAGCTTTCATCGGCCATTCAGTCTATTTAAAGGGAACAAGCATCCTGGTATCATTGTACTAAGAGACCATATTGAAAACTGAAAAAGAAAATTTAAACTGAAAGTCAAGTTTTGATCTTGAACTTTGAAAAAAATGTATTTGAAACAGAAAGTGAATCTAAAGTTTATTTCAGTCTGAATGTAGATTAAATTCACTTTTGGTTTTTATAAATTTGCTTTCATATTTTTACTTTATATTTTTTTCATATTTGAAGAGATTATTAAGGGGATAAGCAGGATGAGAAATACATTTTCATAGTGTAGGATATTACCTTTAACTGCCTGAGTCTCTTCTTGAATCGAACCCTTGGTCCCACTTTTGAAATCAAATCATTGACGTCTTGATCTTCAAGACCAAACAGACTTTCCTCATCAATGTCTTCATCTGTAGTTAAAGGATGCTTTATTAAATGTTTGAGCTCTTACTGAAATGAAACACAGGAAAAAATATGTGACCCCCCCCCCCTCTCAAAACTTGATGTAAACCAGCTAAAAACACTTATAAAAACAGCATACACCACACACCTTCTTACTGTATCTGAAGCTATGTTTTATACTTAACCTTTAAATTTGCATATCCATTCATCTAGACCCCATTCTTTTAGTTTGTCACAAACAAACTCATCCATGGTCGAGTCCTTTACTGGACAAAGACAAAGAGAACTCAGTAAATGACGTTCAGCATGACATGTAATGAGTTAAACAAGTTTCTGCTTCACAAGACCCCCTCCAAACAGGATGCATGGGCCATCGAGGTGTTGCAGGATGTAATGCAGTCCCATGTTCACTGCATCACCTAGCAGGTGTCCTGTGATGTCTTTCAGGTGGGCCAACACCAGTCGTCCTCTTCTATACTTTGTATTGAAGGGGGATCCAGTGTGCATACGCCAGTTATAGCGCAGGTCTATGGAAAAGATTTTTGCGCCCCAAAGGAACAGGAAATACATCACACAACCTTTTGGTTGTGGTACAAAAGTGAGAGAACATTAAAAAACTACACCTAAATACAGAATATATACAGCACTTATAGCATGTATGATGGATGGATTGTTTAGTTTAATTTTCATGGTTCTTTTAAAACTATTTTGTGATTCCAATGTTCCTCTTCCTGTGAGACTGGTGGGGCGGCGCCCCAGTGCCCGCTATTGACTGACCGCCACTGATATTGGAGTAAAAACTCTGTTTTAGCCGTTTGTGGCCTCGGAAGTGGTTCAATATCTTATAAAATCCCTCAAACACAAAGAGCAACACCCTTATAGGAAGTCATTTTACAAAATCTGTAATCCGTTAATTCTAGATTAATCCTAGAGAGCTCATAGTTTGTTTAAATAGAGACTTACCAAGGATCTGTTGTTGCAGGAATTCTATTGTTGACACTTGCAGCAGATTCTAAAACATGTGTAAAATCTCGCTCTTGCAACAAAAATGGCTTCCTTCTCAGTCAGGAGAAAACTTTCTCAGAATCAAAACTCACTTCCCATTTATCTCAGCAAGTGCATACCCAACCCCCCCATGTCTTTCTGCTTGATGTGCTAAAAAAAAGACTTCCACTTTCCACTTCACCACATTGTTGCCAAGTCTACTTTTTACAAGAATGAACTAGTCTGTCACAGCATCCATCAACAACAGCAGAACAAAGAGATAAAATCCTGTCCCACTCTGCTTCTGAGCTGCTTTTATCCTGATCAGACCTTTTTGGATCGCTGAAATCCAGGAATGAACGTATAAAATAAAACTAGGATGACTAAGAACCAACAAATTCCTTTATTTGTGTCCCCTAAATAGATTTGACATTAAATGCCTAAATGATAGGTATAACTGAAGTGGCCTTTCTATTTGTGTGACTGCAGGTGAGCGGGACACTTCTTTTAGGTTTGTTTCTTTTAGTTCCAGTTGCTTGTTTCTCTCAAGATCTGGCAACACTGTTCCTTTAACGAAACCAGTCATAAGCAGTTTCAAACAGGGCTGTCTCTGATTTTCTGAATGGTACAATTCAAAAAAGCACACAATGTGTGAATAAAAGGTGAGGTAATAAGTAAAAGTCAATTAAGCAAACAGATTTTGAAAACTCATGAGAAAGAACACCTGTGCAAAGATTAGAAAGCTCCTGTGCTTGGTATTAAAGATTAATTTATAAGTCATTCTGGGGTCATTCAGAGGTCATCATCCCACCAGCATGCTCTGAAATAAACTGGACTGCTCTACTTTTTTAGTGCTTTGTTTGTGCTGATTTGATGTTGAAAGTTTTGTTTGTGCTGCTATGGATTTTGAGATATTTAAGATTATGTTATAGGTCATTCACTGTTCATTCAGGGGTCTTCCTCCCCCCAGCTCGCCTCAAAATGAACCGAGTAAAGCTTCCTTGACATCATCTAAGTTTCATTCTACTTTGTAATCTTAAATATCTCAAAATCCATAACAGCACAAAAAAAACTTTTAACTGCACAAATCAGCTTAAACGAAGCACTAACCATGCACGCCACCTATTTGCCTAGCTTTTTAAGGGGGGTGGGGCAGCTTCACTGAGGTGTTGTTGTGGGCAGGGATCTTGTTTCTGTCTGAAAATTCAAATGCCAATTCACAGCATTTCTTTGAATTAAGGCCAACTGGTCAGCAAGTAGCTTAATGTGGTCTGCAGGCTCCTTCTCCATCTCCTCTGTGCAGACTCTCTTTACCAGTGCTGTCCTTCTGTACTCTATACTGGGTGATTATGGCTCAGGAGGAGAGAGGCTGTCTAGGCGTCTACCATATGGAAGACCAGGGCTCAAACAGTGGCCTGGCTGTGTGTCAGAGCATCCTTGGACAAGAGACTAAAAACTAAACATACTGAACACTGAACTACACACTTCTCTTAATCACAAGGACAGCAAAATGGAGGGTCTTTGCAGAATTTATGATCACTTGACAACAAAGATGAACCGTTGTCTAGATACAGGGAGGGAGTGGGTCAACTCACCCACTGGCTTATCTTATCCATCCACTCTCCCATACTGTTATGTATGGAATGTTTTTATCAGGCTGTTCTTTCTCCTTGGTTTGATGTTTGTTAAACTGAGGCTCAGCTTGTGTGTCTCCAGGTGTACGTGTCTGTCCCTTTTCTTCTAAATCAGGGGTGTCATTCATACGGCCCGCGGGCCAAAACCGGCCCGCTAAGGGGTTCAATCCGGCCCGCTGGGTGAGTTTTGAAAATAAAAAAATTAGGGCTGGGACTTTAACGCGTTAATTATGATGCACGTTAAAAAATAACGCAATTAACGCAACTTGCATTTGAAGCAAGGCTGAGCTCTTGTCAGCATAATTTCCTGCTGTCCAGACTAATCAGACCCAGTGGCGGCTGGTGAAAATTTTTTTGGGTGGGGCGCATTTTTGCTAGTCAGTTTTCAGATGCGCAAAAAAAATAAAATAAAATCACATATCACCACTAGGGCAGGGAATGATAATATTTTCATCTGACTGAATATTTTTCTGGTAAAAATCCCTAGTACCACCAGTTCTCTAGAAATGTGGAGCTGTTAGGTCTAATTCTACACATCAAACAGTAAATAAATCATAAAGTCTTCATGAGGAGACCTTAGAATAATATCAATATAATCAGATACAAATAAAAAACAACCAAAATGTGGTCACAACAGAAGTTGTAAAAGTTTCAAGGAAAAAACAACCTGGCAAAGTCAAAACATTACTTAATATTCACAATTATCTTTCTACTGACACCACAAACAAATAAATCCATCTCTAACTAATACAGTCAGATAATTAATGTTACAAACCAGCCAACAACCACTAACCAAGCAAGTCATGACAATCAGCTCAACTAATGAAGTGAATTGACAACAAAATAAAGTCAAATCCACTGATAAGTCCCATCAAACCCAGTCAGACCAAACTTCCTTAAAACGCCATAATAATTTAATGAAAAGTAGAGAAAACGCATGAAAAACGGGCTAAACTACATAAACCAACGTATTCAATCAGCAGTACCTGTATTTCTCTAACATTCGGCATACACCTCAACAAACACATGTCGCTATTTAAGGTATAAATTCACTCATCAGGACTTAGCACTGCTAGCCGCGGCTAGCTCCGCCTATGGGGTTTTTGAATGGGGAAATCCGTGACAGACACATAGTCATTAAGAAAATAAACAAACAAACGAAGTCACTCACCATTGAGTTGATGAAATCAGGACAAATGGAATCATTCGGCTTGTTTTCACAAGCAGGAAAGAAGGATTCTTTGAATAACTATCCATTTTCTACCCTCCATTAAAAAGAGAGCAAGAACTTCCGGTTTCGGTCTGAGCAACACTCCAGACTCCTGCTGTTGTGCGCATGTCACACAGGGACGCTGAAGACCTGCGTCCCGAGCGATCTCCTATTTTTTGCACTCAGTGCGCATGCGTCAGGAAAAATTTGCCAGTGCGCATGCGTCAGGGGCAAAAAACTATGCGCTATGTTGGGACGGCGTCCCGTCCAGACATGCGCAGTAGAACCTAAAGAAACACGACCTATCGGTCCAGTAAAAAATAGTAAGAAAACCTTTCTAAACTACACCTAAATGCAGATTATACACAGCACTTATTGTATATATAATGGATGGCTCGTTTAGTTTTATTTTTATGTTAGTTTTTTATATTTTGTGATCCCTATTTCTCTTCTTCTTCCTCTTGGGACTGGTGGGGCGGCGCCCGAGCGCCCCCTATGGACGGGCCGCCACTGATCAGACCTTTGACGCGCGCAGCCCGTGCCAAGGTCCTCCTTCGGAGGATCCAGCCCGACCTCGCTTCACCTGTCTACGCGGTCGCCGTAAAACTCATCCCTCCACTCCGTCCTTTCACCACAAAAACCGAAAAGGATCGGCGGTGAAACTGCACATCTCTAGCCTTATAGGTTTATTCCAGCCAGTGGAAACGGCGGGTCACATCCAAAGCGCGTTTGTTGGATGACAGCTGACTGAGCCAAGCTGAAGAGCCACAGCGCGCCACTGAACTTGCCATCCTGCGCGCTGCGCCTGTCAACTTGGCCAGTGATGAATCCTCCACATCTAGTCACAGGAATGTGAGGCCAGGGCTTCCAATCGCGTTACGCACAGAGATCAGTGCCCAAACTGGAGCGTTTGCGCTCTGTGCGTCCTGGTCCGCGCCTTTGGCTCGTTACTGGCTCAACACTCGACACGCACGCCAGCGGCAGCATCGCTCTGAGCTGAAGCTGATATTTTAACTAGAGAGCTGGACGTCAGCTGGGCGCACAGATCCCTGTCCTGCCTCTGAGGAACAAACACCTGAATGGGTTTGGATCCAGATCTGGGTTTCCCCTCAGACCTGATCTAAATGAAACCATGGTGAAACTGATGGAGTCCAGTCAGCATCACCTGGATTTAGCTGCTTTTATACAGTTTTAGATGAAACACTGAGTTCTACAAACCCAGACCTTAACCCTATTTGAAAAGATAAACCAGTACCAAACCCACACTAGTCTATAAACAATAGAGGCCCTCATTAAAAACGAGGCAGGTCTCCAGACTAGACCGTGGGTCAGTTTGAACACTGCAAAAAATGATTCTCTCATCCAGGTGTTTCCACATGTTGGAAATCTTTTATTATTAATATTTTAAGACAATAAAAGTTTTGTGTACTTCTGCACAATTGTCTTAAGAAATATTTGTTTATCTTGTGTTTTGTAAAAGAATTTTGAATAAATGTGAAGATTTTCAAATGTACTTGTAATTTTTCTTGCATGAAAACATGGGGAAAAACATGCACTTGTTATTTATAGGTAATTATTTTAGGATTGTACTGGTCCGGCCCACTTGACATCTAGTTTGTCTGCATGTGGCCCCTGAACCATAATGAGTTTGACACCCCTGTTCTAAATGGTACATGACTGACCTTTTGAGGTGAATAGAGCAGTATGTAGCTCAGCTGTTAGAGTGGCCAGTCTGGTAACCAGAGGGTTGCTGGTTCAATCCCAGCTCCAGCTGGGTTACATTGTTATTATGTTCTTGGGCAAGACACTTCACTCACCTGGTGGTGGTCAGAGGGACATGGAGGGCGCTGGTGCATGGCCTCCCCGCCTCTGTCAGTGTGCCCGAGTGCAGCTGAGGCCACAAAGGTGCTTTAAAAATAAACTTTTACTTACAAAGTACCGTATTGACCCGAATATAGGACGACCTTGATTATAAGACAACCCCCCCTTCACATTTTTTTCAATGAAAAAAACAACCCTCATCTTATATTCGGGTCAATGCAGTAGTTTATCATCACCAGTGTGAGTGTGAATGGGTGATTGACTGTTTGTGTTGTACAGCGCTTTGGGGAGTGAAGAACACTCTAGAAAGCACTCTATAAATACAGACCATTTACCACTGATTTGGTACTTAAACCATAATCTTTAAAGTTGACTTACTGTAAACTAAAAGGTGGCCATTGACATAGTTCATTTACCTGTGAATAAATACAATGATTCTAATTAACTTGGGGGGATTATGAATAATCTAACTAAATAAATAGAGTCTAAGTAGTAGACATGTTTTTAAAGCACTGTCGTGGAAATTTTATTTAACAAGTGGTGAGATTAATAAAAGTCAAAACAAGAAACAGATATCTGTGTTTTTATGGTGATTTATTCTGAAGGCAAACAGCGTTCAGAGGCTCCTCTGTTAGCCGGTCAAGAGAAGAAACCCCAGTCAGAGCAGTTTTAAAGTGCCAATGACATCGGTTTCCATGTTTTCTGACTTATCTATCATGTTGCAACGTTGAGTTCTCACCTTAAACCTGCCAGAAAGAGCAAAACACGGCGTCCATCTGTCTCCTAGTCCAGCCAGTGAGAAGCTCTTCTAGATTTCAGACCCAGGTTTCAAACAGTTTTTTTCACTCCAGCCCGCTATGAGGTCATAGTGATCCGGACTTGCTTATATGGTCAATTCTCCTCCCACATGCACGTTCACGACAACTGGAGCGAGGCAGTGCCGCCGCCATTGCCCATAGACCGTGTAGTGTTTAGTTTCAGTTTCGTTTCTCTTTCACGCGACGGCACTGCCCCCTGCTGCAGCAGAAGTGTCAGGCTGCCAAATAAGGAGAAACCCAGCAGAACCGGAAGACGGCACTTTCTTCTGATCTCTGAGTTGCTCGTTAGGAAATAATTACAGCGTATTTTGAATTATAATGGTGCAACGCTGATCTAGAGGCATCAAAGATTACACCTGTTTAATATAAAGTGATTTAAATATGGAGTCACAGGCACTTTAAAAGATACAACCAAACAATATTTGAACACATCCTCCCCTTCAGGGGAACTTCACTGAACTCATCATACAAGATGCTTCGTTGCTCCCTTCGTTGTTACTGAACTTGGCCTCTACAGATAACAGGAGACTTGAACATCTCTCCCACGTAGGGAGGCAAGCAGGAAGATTTTCCCAGGAGAGAATGGGCAGGGAATGTGCAGCTGTAAGAAACAAGCTTCCATTCTGGTTAGAAACATTATACAAGTCAAGAATTATCAGAAAAAATGTTTCTATTACAAGCACCAAATCACTAATTACAAGTGAAATTATTAGAAAATAATAATCTTTAACATGATTAGGAACAGGTAAGAATATATGAATCAACTAAAGTCAACTCCTCATTTATTATTTAGGCAGGAAAATGTCCTGTTTGTTTACATGGAGGGGGCGAAACATAAATTCCCCAGAGGGGTCACACCAAGCAGGAGGAGGATCTCGGGACCATGGAATAAACATTGGGTTCAGTTACTAAAACAAATCTAACCACTTTGATGTTCTTGCATTTCTCGAGTGAGCACCAACAAAGTCAGAGAAGAGCAACTTCCGTTTTCACACATCTCATTTGAAAATGACTGACACAGTTTAAGTCAATCCCACAGTACCAAAGCTTTTATTGTTGTTGTGTTGTTGAGCTTTTATATTCATAAAATTATCAGAAGTCCAATATTATTATCCTTAAAAACATTTAATAATAACAAAATATGTCAGAAAACTATACTGACAAGGATATGATTCTAAATACAATTATTTGTTTCCCAAACCTTAGTTTGAATTAAACCAGGTATTTTAAAGCTCTTTTAAAAATCTGACTCACAAAATATAAATGTTTTGTTTAAAAAAAACTAGAATGTTTAAAACCTCATTTGGCCAAGAACAGCCAAAGCATGTAGGAGCACAAAGAGTCAACAGTTTAAAGAAAAAAAGGTTGAAACAAGAAAAATAAAACATTTTCTCACAGATTTCAATGAGTTTAAAACACAAATATATTAGAACAGTGACAGAGTATCATCACATCTTTTACTGCAGACCCAGTTTGTCGAGGTGATGGATGGATAGAGCTGTTCCAACAGTAGTTACAAGAAATGTGAACATTTTTTGAGTTTATTTTTTATTTTGTAGCAGCTTTTTTTACTTGCATGTTAAAATGGAACACCACAATCAGGTGGGAGGGGCTTCTGCCCCCACAAGAGACAGCAATGTTGTACTTAAACAGTTCAGGGTTTGTAAATATGCAGCAATAAATATTTCAAATGAATGTTGATCTGACTTTAATTTGGCATTTCTTCTACTATGTTGACACTGCTAGATAAATAAAGTAAACTGGTACATAATTTACTGTAAATCCAATAGTTTTTATACCAAACTTTGGGAATGATCTTCAAATGTATTTAGTTCTTTATTTCATTAGGAAAACTCCCATTGAGATGCAATATTTCTTCTTCCAGAAAGTCTTGGTCAAGATGGTGACTAGTTAAAGAATGAAACGCTGTCATGTAAACAAATTAGTAAATGTTTTGGTTTGCAAACAGTGTTACTACATTGTATGTAAGTCATTTATAAATAATGACTTGTGTACACTTTAGATTAGAGGATGCAGAAAACTTAGTAAATGATTTGTATACTAATACAGATACTTTGTAAACAGTGGTAAAGATTTATAAAGGGTGCGTCTGTCATTTATAAATAATGACTTGTTTACAATTTAGGGGATGCAAAAAACTTCCCCTAAAAGGGGAACTCAAATAGTTTCTAAATGTTTAGTTCATCATTAACAAACAGATTACAAAGTTTTTTTTTAAATATTTAGCTTATAAATGTCTATTAACAACACATTATATTGTTCTATTCATCCTTGACAAATAGTTTTTTTATACATTCTGTTTTTATTAACAAATAGTTTGTTAATGTTTAACCAAACATTTATAACCAGCTTATAAATGTTTAGTTAACAGTTACCAGATAGCTTATAAATGCCTATTAACAACATATTATTTTATTGTTCTGTCCATCATTAACAAATAGCTTATAAATTATGTTCTAATTATTAACAAATAGTTTATAAATGTTCTATTCATTGTTAACAAAGAGCTTGTAAATTATGTGTTAATCATTAATAAATAGTTTATAAATGTTCTGCTCATCATTTACAAATAGTTTATACATGTTTTGTTCATCCTTAACAAATGCTTCATAAAGGCTTTATAACAGAACATTATTATAAAGTGTTACCGGACCGGGTACTGACAACAGGATAGGGAACTCTGTCCTGTCATGGAATACAAATCCTAGAGACTTCAGTGCGGTAGGCTGATATTGTAGTTAAAGGTGATATGTGGAGGATTTGAGTGAGAGAGAATATTTTGAATCAAACATCCCAAGGCCCCTCCCAAAACATCCCCCCCTCCTGCTTCCTCTAACCCCATCTCTACATTTGAATACTCTGCTACTGTTTTTAACACTCCTCAGATTTTATGTGTCATTGTTTATAGGCCTCCTTTAAAGAGCACGTTTTTTATTCAGGAATTTTCAGAGTTTTTATCAATTTTGCACAACTCCTTTGAAAAGATCATTTTAGCTGGGGATTTTAATCTACATGTGGATAACCGTTTAGATCCCTTGTCAGTGGAGTTTTTAAATATTCTGAGTTTTATGGATTTTAGTCAACATGTCATGCAGCCGACTCACAACAGAGGACACACTCTGGACCTGGTCATCACGTATGGTCTACCCACCACCTGTGTGTCCTCTGTTGTTGACTTGGCTGTCTCTGACCACTACTGTGTGTTTTTTAGCATCACTAGTTTTATCCAGCGGGAGGTCTCTGTGAGAACTGTCAGGAAGCGTCATCTAACCCCTGAAGTGGCTGCTGGTTTTCTACAAGTTTTTGGAAAGATTCCTCCTATTGTTTTACCTGCCCCCTGTGATTTTATCATCAATGATTTTAACAGTAGGCTTCAATCCACTCTCGACCTGCTCGCTCCACTAAAAGTTAAAAGTTTACACTCAAAACATGCATCTCCGTGGAGAAATGAAGAACTCAAAAAACTGAAGAGAAATTGCAGGGTGGCAGAGAGAAAATGGAGAAAAAATAAAATCATGATAAACTATCAAATATACAAAGAATTACTCAGATCATACAATAATGCAATAAGGATCTCAAGAAATGAATACTTCTCCAAAATCATCTCAGACCATAAGCACAACCCCAAAATTTTATTTTCAACAATCAATAAACTTTTTAACCGTGCTACCAATGCGTGCCAGAAACCCCCTCAGACACCCTTTGTGAGGAGTTAGCAGACCACTTCAGGGGGAAGGTAGACTCCACCAGACGTAATATTTTATCACTTCAAAGGAACATGGTTTTAGATGACTCTGAGTGTGTGTCTCTACCAGAGGAAACACTGGACAGCTTTGTCCTGGTGGGAGCTGAGAGTCTTGATAAAGTTTTCTCCTCAGTCAGACCCACCACATGTGTCCTGGACCCAGTTCCCACTTCTCTTTTTAAGCAGTTTTATAATTCTTTTAGAGAGGAGATTTTAACCCTGATGAACTGCTCCCTCCAGACGGGGGTCTTTAAAGGGGCGGTGGTCAGGCCCCTGCTGAAGAAGAGCAATCTGGATTTTAATGATTTGAACAACTGCCGACCGGTATCTTACCGTTTTTGAGCAAAATTTTAGAAAAGCTTGTTTTTATTCAGCTTAATGATTTTATTAATGAACACAATGTCCTGGAGAAATTTCAGTCTGGTTTCAGGGTGAACCACAGCACTGAGATGGCCCTTCTGAAGATTTTAAATGATTTTAGATTAAATTATGATTTACAGAAGCTGACGGTGTTGGTCCTACTGGACCTTTGACACAGTGGACCACACCATTCTTTTAACCCGTTTAGAACAGATCGGCCTCTCTGGTGCTGTCCACTAATGGTTCACATCCTACCTCACAGACAGGACTTTTATGATAAGTCTAGATACCTGCTCCTCTAAGGTCCACAGGATCACATGTGGTGTGCCCCAGGGTTCAGATTTAGGCTCAGTGCTTTTTAACCTCTATATCAGTGGTTCCCAACCTTTTTTCCAAGGGACCCCTATTTTACCTGTCAATTTTCTGGGCGACCCCCCGACCCGACCCCCCCACACACACACACACACACACACACACCTCCCACTTCCAGTAAGAAACGATAAAATAGTTCAAGCACTTTTTAATATGCTTTGATTTTTTTAACAAAAATAATTACAAATAAAACTAAAAACAGCATTTTTCTAAACAGATGATTTCCTGTAAACACAGATCAGTCTTAATCTCAATTTGACACATGAAAAAAAAAGTGAGAACATTTCGGCTACTTCAACATGTGTTTGACTTTTCTCAACAGATTATTTCCTGTAACACTAATTTAAATCCAGGCGGTTTACCAGTTACTTCACTTGCTAAGACGTGATAAGAAATCAGCTGTATCATCCATTCTGACTCTGACAGGTTGAATCAGCCTTCATATCAGATGATTTCTCTCCTATAGAATTAGTTCTACTGATCACATCACACTGGAATCATCCCATTAAACCCCAAAATGTCTAAAACTGGACTTTTTCTGACAGACTATTAGTGTCATTTGCAAAACCTAATGCTTTTCAGAATGCTCAACAAATGTTCTTAATCTCAATTAAATTTACCTGGTTAATTAAAATAATATAAAACAAGGATTTCAATATTAATATAATTTATTTTTGTATGTAGTTGACCATCTTCTAACACTGCAATATCCTTTGTTACAACTTAAAACTTTAGTTTATAAAGTTGTTAGTTCTTTTTAGGTCTATTATCCCTGTCTGCTTCTTTCCTCGGTGACGCGCACACTCACACGCGCGCGGGCCGTCGAGGGGGGAGGAAGGGGGGTCAGGTCTGCGGCGCACTCGAACCCACAGAGAGGAGAGGGTCTGTGACTCAACTTTGCTGCGTTTTTGCAGCTTTTAGGAGGACTGACGCCCGAGGAGCCATGACGGATTGTTTATTTATTTATTAGAAACGTCCCGATCGTCGGTATGATCACGGAGCGGGTCAGCGGCGAGGAGACCAGGAGATCTCCCGGTTCCCAGTCCGATGCTGTTGAAAGTTTACTGGATCATGTAGGACTGTCCAGGTGTCTCCGCTGGAAACTTTAGTTTATCCAACAGGGAGGAGGGCTCTCTGCAGCAGCTACATGCGTCGCTACTAGACCCAAGAGTACCCAGCTGCATCAAAATGGCGCACGGAGCTCCATGACGTCGCATGAACCTCCATGACGTCAATTACCGGAAGTGGGTTTTTTTTACCCGGAAGTCACGTGACTTAGAGTCACGCCGCCTTCTTTTTAGAAAATTCTTTATTTAAAGTTACGAAAAACTTATTCAAAGATATTCTAAAACAGAGAAAGAGCTTTGAATACAAGTAAATGTATTTATGTGCGTTCAAACTGCATCAAATTCCCGGAAGTTACATCACTGACAGCACAATTCATGTGACTTAAAGTCACGCCTTGTCTTTCTTACAAAATAATTTGACAGTTGCAGAAAACGTATCCAAACATGTTCCAAAAACTAGGAAAGAGCTGTGTGATGTTTTTCTGCATTCAAGCTAGATCAAATATATACTTAGCATACAGTAGAAAAACCAATCACGTAATTTTTATTGCTAATACAGCAATACGTACATTTGTAAATTTTATGTATAGTTTTTTTTGTAAACTCACTTCCTAATTATTTTATTGCAGGACTCACCATAGCCTACTGTTTATGTTTCTGTAACTTTTTGTACAGGTGTTGCTCATAAAATTCTATTCAAAAAGTGAAATTTTGTATATTATCTTTTATGTATTTTTATTTACCTTTACTCTTTTTATCTTCAATTTTTATGTATTTTATCCATCATGACATGGCACCTCAAACCATCACTGACTCTGGAAACATCACACAGGACAACGTGGATTCTGTGACTCTCCTCTCTTCCTCCAGAGTGTGGGACC
>SSNR01000402.1:0-25099 GCA_006937965.1 Callopanchax toddi
GGGTCACCATGCCAGGGTGATGAGTCACTGTTTCTTAAGGGGTGGGTGGTTCCTGCAGGGAGATTCACGCCCCTGGAGGGGTGGGGCTCAGCACATCAAAAATTTTTTGACATTTAGTTTTAGGGGGTCAAGCAGTTCCCATGGGGGCGGGGGTCAGAACAAAAGGTTTCGCACCATCCATCAAATTTTGACATTTAGTTTTTGGGGGTCACCGGTTTCGCACAATAGGAAGATCAAACAATAGGATGTCAAACAATAGAGGTCAAGCGGACAGGAAGATCAAAGGGTTTCGAACAATAGAGGTCAAGGGGGCGTGGCTGGAGGTCAAAGGTCACCATCCATCAAATTTTGACATAAGGTAGTCCCTCTTACTCTCTGTATCAATCATAATATTTTACTTAGTATCTCAATACTATGAGACAATACTGCATCTCTTCATTTTGACATATGAGATACATCATAATTATCATAATTATGTGGCATTATCTCTACCCCTAAATTAACTCGTCACACAATATTTATAATAACATCAGAGCATAAGAACCTCTTAGTATAATAATAACAATAAAGTATTACAATTTCAGAGTAATAACTTTAGTAATATCATCATCACTCTTCTGCTTGTCTGTAAACATCAGTTATTTGTAATTCTTTGAATTGCATTATATTTATACATTGTGTGATTTTTTTTTCTTCAGTCCTGTTCCATAATCTCAACAGATTGAAATACTTTAAAGTTTGGTTCAAGCATAATAATGTTTCATATTTAATTCCCTTCTCAGATTATATCCCCCTCGTCATTTTCTGAACAGTCTTTGAATACTATATTTTATTATTATTTTATTAATTATGACTAGGCACCTCATAAATATGACAGTATTCCATAATTATGAGAAACTATTTCATAATTATGAGATACTATTTCAAAAATATGAGATATTAAGTCAAACTGAGATGCTAAATTCTAATATCAGATAGCTGAGATAGTTCCTCATCACTTCTGCACCTCACTTCACTAATTCAGAGCAGAGCAGGAAGACACACTTAAAGCCTGAAATAAAGATAACAACTCATCAAGTATTTTATAAAAACTTCAGCTGGCTGCATTATGAAAAGAAGGAACTATAATAAATTGTTAGTATCGCTTAATATTTTCACATTAAGACCTTGTTTATATTGTTGATATCCTTTTGACAAAACTTAAACGCTTTATTATACAAACCAATGAGAGTCTTTTGTGTTTCTGTAAAGTTTTTTAAAGTAAAACCAGCTGTTGTTTGCTTAACCCTTTACAGGACTGAAATACTTCTATTCATCTTTTCAACCCTAGTCATTACAGGAGACATGAGACGTAGTCTTTTTAACATAGTAGCTCAAGTTTTATATACAGTAGTGACCATATATACTGGTACTTCCTTTTCTGTCTCTAGTTAAAATAAATCTTTTTTTTAAAAAGTGTTTTGTAGCAAAAATACCAGAAAAATGCAAATAAATTGTCATATTTTTTATGAACATTAAAACAAGTGCTACAGTGAAGATGGTTTTGGATGTTAATGGAAGTTACCAAATATAATGCTAATAAAGAGTTCAACTATCTGTACGTTTATGTAACAATGGAGCCTTTGTGTGCATGGTCACAAGATCTTTTAGACACGTCTCATTAAAATCACAGATCAAAGTGAAGGATGACCAGAGCAGATTTATCAACAAAAAAGAAAAAAGAAAATTAGGAAAAATTAAGATCCAAGGATTTATCTTGATTGTGACTTTATCTGATGTTTTTCAAACTGACCTCACAAGCCTCCCTTTATCACTTGGTCCTAATACGTATTGTTGTGTCAGGTTGCACAAAACTTGAGAAGTTACACAAACACTGCATCTACGTAAACCTGCTTCCCTAAACCCAGAGTCCATATTTTGGGACATCTTTTGCTCGTGCAGGTCATTTTCTGGGTCATGGATAGTCTGATGGAGGTCCCATTTAAAATAAAATGTGACCCACAGGATGAAACGCTATCTCAGGAGAAAATCTGATTCAGCATTAAAGGCTGTAGGCCGTGTTAACCTGTCACACCAGATGAAACCTCCCAAAAAGTTCCACTTTTGTCTCATCAGGCAACAGAATATTTTCCCAGAAGTCCTAAGGATCATCAAGAAGTTTTTTGGTAAATGTGAAACAGGCCTTTGTGTTGTGAGAACACCTTAATCCATGCTGTGCTTTAGATGTTGTTCTGGGTTATTCTTTCATTAAATTATTTTTAGAACGGCCAAGCTGTGTTGCTTTTTGGGATTCTTTAGCCAACTTCTATCATGATCAGGGGCGGGGCTACAGGGGTGGATCTGGCCACCCTTAAAATCTGATTGGCCACCTTGCCTGGCCACCCCCACCAGAGGTGTCAATCAGTTTGTTCCTATTATATCAAATAGTTT
This sequence comes from Callopanchax toddi, assembly GCA_006937965.1. Lineage (NCBI taxonomy): Eukaryota > Metazoa > Chordata > Actinopteri > Cyprinodontiformes > Nothobranchiidae > Callopanchax > Callopanchax toddi. The sequence continues at coordinate 2,431 of SSNR01000402.1, forward strand.
TTGGAACGCTTTGTTAGAAACCACAAAAACGTTGGTATTCAGCCGTCATAATCTTTGATGTATTGTTAACAGAAACTGTTGTAATTCTTGTTGTCATTTTGATGTTGAAAGCACCTCCACTGCAGACTGCTTTTGATGGCGTATAGCAGGGGCGGGGAACCTCCAACCTCCAGGCCGTATACGGCCCGCGGACCCCTTTTATCAGGCCCGCCACGCAATGTCAAATAAATAAAGTCATTAAGGGGAAAGTGATCAACAACCAATGGTGTTTCTGCGATCAAATCGACGGTAGCTCTTATATCCGAGCCAGGATTGGAGTCAGTGAACGCAACATGAGGTCAGGCACTGGCCACCCAGCATGGCCACCACCACCAGAGCTGTCAATCAGTTTCTTCATATTATATCAAATAGTTTTGTGGAATGCTTTGCTAAAACCCTCAAAAATAGACGTATTCAATAGTCATAATAATCTTTGATTAAAGGAGCAGGGGGCAGGATTTGCAATAATAATAATAATCATGCATGTTGAGTTTTTTGACGTTATTAGGTGAAGAAGCGTTTTAAACCCGTGTATTGTTCTTGAACAGGCTGTGATGCAGTTCTGTCCCAATTTTCCCACGCTGTCTTACGGACGTGACGTCAACTGAAGCTGCTTACACGTTCTCTTCAAAACAAGAAGAAAATGTACGTGGCAGTAATGCACCTTAACCGCCAACCGCCATAAAAATCAAAGAAGAAGAAGAATTGACATTTTGCTTTTTTTCACAATATATGGGCAGCGGTCTGGCAGTATACATCACTGAAGAGTGTTTTTGTCTTTAGTGAGGAGTTTGTGCGTGCTCCCGTACCGGGCTGCAGTTACTCACAGTCACTTGTGAGTTTTGTTTCTTCATCCTGCCCCCTGCTCCTTTAATTCAATGCAGACATTGTTGTCATTGTAATTTTGATGTTGAAGTCACATTCACATGCAGACTGTTTTTGATGCTGTACAGTGAGAATTCATTTGTCTTCTACTGATTGTGTTCGCCCTGATTTTGAAGAGGCTGCAAAATTCAAACTAAACAGATCCATATTTTACTTCAGTAAATAAATTAAAAAGTTGGTCTGCTGTTCACTGCAATCCATGACTGCAGAGCATTTAGTGTGCCACCCTCCTACAGTCTCTGCAAAAAAAACCATTCTAGACATGTCCCTGCTGATGATGTCAACAGCATGATGTGGAGGACTCTTTAAATACCACTTCTAATTTAGCCAGGACATTTACTGGTGGATTCATGGTTCAAACACCTGTTGTGACTCTAGCCGTTCAGCTCCTTGTTAGAGAACAGCGCTCTGTGTGAAAAACACTGAAACATTGATCAGTTGGACATGTGCATTCAGAAGTTAGTGCATTTTAGGTTCATCCTGAAATTTCAGCAGAAAGCTACGTTTCCCTAACTGTTTGAGTAGCGTGCATGCTCCTTCGTGTCATTCAGTTCCTGCAGATCCTCCTGTTGTCTTACCTCTTTTCCTGTTAGTCCTGTTTTTCCTAGTAAGCATTCCAGTGGTTTCCTCCCAGACGTTTCTTAGAGTTTTTGCTACCTCGTCAGCTTTCTTTCTTCCTATATTTTCTTCTTTCTTTCTTCCTGCTATTATTAACGTCTGTTGCGTCCAGTCCCCATCTTCTTGCCTCCTTCCTCTTCTATTTGAAAGCTCAACCCAGACCTTGACAACTTGTGTCATGTTGTTTGACAAGTCTCATAGACGTGAGCTCTTACTGTAATTTCTCTGGTCTGGGTGTGACTAGTGAAACTGAACACAGCCTTCTAAATGATGTGGTTAATCATCCTGACACGTCATATAAAAATGGGAGTAGGGAATGGGGCAAATTTTCTTTATCTGAGACTGAAATTTGTTTGCTGATCTGAAACATTTGTGATAAATACAAGTCATTATGCCTTTGAAATAAAAATCTAAACACCTTCACACTCGGATGAGCTGAAGAACCCAAATGTAGGAGATCTTTATACCCTCTACAAAAGTAGCTAAAGAAGCAATAAATTCAGATCAGATCTCTAAAGAAGCACAGGACTGAGCAGAAATGAAGCTGGAGCTGGTTGAGAAGGATCACAGCTAACAAATATGTCAATCTGTGACGAGATCAAGGCAACCGAGAACAAAACGAGCTGATAAGAAAAGATAAAACTCTCAGGCAAGAGCCAAAAACAAGAACAGAAAGCACATTTAATTATGATTTATTTATTTTTTATCATATCTTGTTCAGGGCAGATATCTTAATGCCTTGCGGCGTCAGAGCAGATTCTGGCTATGGGAGGAGGAGTTCTAGGTACTCCTGTGGGGGGGGGGCCTCTGAAATCCTCAGAGATTTCTCTCTTTTTGTTTTAGTTTAGTTTGTTTCAGCTGAACAACATCCAAATTATTATGCTATGTACTGTATGTGTTGTGGCTGCAGCACAAACACCATGAACTAAACAAATGCTCTCATGCTTAATAACGGGTAATATAGTGTTCTAATGCATCTGTGTGACTTTTTAGAGCAATACTTCTTTTAAATACTCAAACATGATCATCTAATTTGTCTATGATCTGCAGCAGTGTCTCTCCTGACCTGACTTCTGATGAGTATTGCTCCTGTCAGAGGACTACTTTCTGTTTCTTGAGACCCTGCCCCCTTTGAATGTTGTTAACGGTGGTGTGGTTCTGTCTGTAGATCAGTACCTGATAGAATGACCCAGACTGACATCGCTGTGGGAGGTCGGTGTGTCTCTTTAGATCTTTGAATCTTGACTCTGGGTTCTGAGTCAGATAGCATCAGTTCAGATCCAGTGAGCATTTCTGAACAACACACCGATCTGTTAATATTGAGTCAAGCAGGAAGTAGAACCTGCTGTTCTCCGTTTGGGGTTCGGAAATTAGCAGGAGACCCATCACCCGAAGGCAAAGGGTGGGCAGCAGTGGGCTCGTAACTGCATGTGTGTGTGTGTGTGTGTGTGTGTAGATTCATTTTAATATAATAATTAGTCAAAGTGTCCTGGTATAAAGGAACCAGCCGACTGAACTGAAGCTTGAATGTAATCCTGGATTCTGAGCAGCACAGTCTGAGGGCGACAGTGGGAAGGAAAACGTCCTTTGAACAGGAAGAAACCTCCAGTTGAAACAGAACCAGGATGGTTGTTTAGATTGTTTCAACAGAATAAAATAAAAATGACTATTGTATGTCCTGCTGCAGCAGCATATACAGCATAAAGTAAACAAATGGTTTCATCCAAAATTGTAGAGAGTTCTAATGACAGACCTTGACAGACAGAAATTCCTTCATCGTATCAGGGAGATGTCAACGAGCTCCAAACAGAGAGAGAGAGAGAGAGAGAGAGAGAGAGAGAGAGAGAGAGAGAGAGAGAGAGAGAGAGAGAGAGAGAGAGAGAGAGAGAGAGAGAGAGAGAGAAAGAGGAGCTGGGAGCTGAAAATGAGGAAACTCAGAAACTAAACACTACCAGCATTGCAGCATGTCCAAAAAGGATGCTGCTAGCATTCAGAAAACTCAGCGTTTTTTTTCTTCAAAACGTTTGCCAAGAACACTTGTATCTGTCCTATCTTACCAGCATGCAGCATATTGTCAAAACACTATTTACCATGTGGGACTAAAAAGACATTCCTTTGAACATCCTGTGTGTTTTCTGACAACAAGATAATAAGTCAATGTGACCCAGTCTCAGACAGCGGAGGAGACGTCTCCCGGGGGAAACGTTGGTCATTTTGAAGTGGCATTCTCTCAGTTATTAATCTGCACAGGACCCACCAGTGCCCTCACTCAAAGTCCTCTGATTGGAGCAATACTCAGATTGGTGCCAAATCAGCAGCTAATCTCCAATATTTAAAACAACTCTTGATCCAAGTCACACATGCATCAGAATGCTATACTAGCTGTTTGTAAACCTCTACAAATCTGCATGAGATGAGTGTCACTGCACTCCACCTGACTGGCCCTATATTCTGGTTCACTTAGATGTCCTCACTCCAAAAATGTCATCTCTGCTGTGATTACTACCCATGGTACTGTCTGGTTCAGGAAGAACTGGACAAGTTGAAGCTGATTCTGGAGCGGTGCTGCATGGTGGCAGCTTGTTCCAGGAGCTCTGTGATGTTGCAAGTGGTTTTTGTTGGATTGATTCCCAACATGAGTATTCCTCTGCTTAGAAAACTACTTCCTGACTCAGCCCACTCAGAATGATGTCACAGGTGGGTGTGATCCTTAGATGAATAGAACGCCACTTCAAAATGACCTAAATATCCCTTTAAATGATGTTCTTACTCACATTATGTGGTGAGAATTCATTACAGAAATAAAAATCACCATTAAGAGGAAAACATGATCACAGTATTTTCATTGGTCTGCTGGAATGGATCACCGGCCAGGTGGAGTCAAACTTCACTCTGCTGTTGTTGCTGCTTCCCGTCTCCTGGTATCTAATGAGTGTTTTCCCAGTCTGTGTGTGTGTGTGTGTGTGTGTGTGTGTGTGTGTGTGTGTGTGTGTGTGTGTGTGTGTGTGTTTAGGTGTGGCTGGCTCTGCTGATCTTGCTGCAATGCACTTTTGTAGACCTGAACACACCTTTAGGCTCATCAAACCTCTTGTAAGCTGCAGATCCACTCAGGCTTCATCTCCTGTCTACATCACACACAAACAGGCATCAATTCAGCCAAACTAAGCCAAACCAAACCAAGTCAAGACAAGTTAAAGATTTGTTTATGGATAAATGGCAACTGTAGTATTTGTCATTGTAGGAGTAGCCATGATTCATCTACCTGTCAGCGTGCTACTTTGGATAGTATCCTGTTACTCCCACTGATGGAACAGCCTGCTAACTATTTGCTAGTTACTTCCAGCAGAGCTTTAGCTAATCCTTTATCACACATCAGATTGTTTGTTTAAACATAAGCTACAGTGGTTAAAAATAGGACTGAACACATCACCAGTTTTCTAAGTAAAGTTTGGATTAGTGGTGGTCTTGTTTGTGATTGTAGAGCACCTTGTGGTATATCTTCCTCTATCTGCTAGCTGTTTTGCAGGGCTTTTAATTTGTGGTATTTTACCTGAATGTCTGTTATTTTAGTGCCCATTCTGAAAGATAAAGCTGGCAAAATAAGTAGAGATAACTATCAGCCATAGCTCCAGCCAGGTTATTTGTTTAAGGATCCCCATTAGTCTTCACCTTAGTGAAGACTATTCTTCCTGGGGTCCGCTTCATTAAAAATAAAACATATACAATATTACACATACAGTATAAAAGAGAGCACGTACAAATCATTCAGACAGATGTAAAAATTAATAAAACCCAAACTAAAACATATATAAAATCATTAAAAACATTAAAAAAAGATAAAAGTCAGATTAAAAAAGAATTAAAAACCACCTAGGAAACAACCCAAAGATAACAAGTCCCTGATTGTTTAAAATCAATTGGAGTTGCTACATTTTAAAACCTTCTGAATAACCAATCTCTTAAAATGTGCTTTGAACCTGCCATGCTCATTTATTATTGTTATTTCAGGGGGAAGGACGTTCCAATATGAGACTGCTCTGTACATGACTGTTCTTTTTAGTGCGTTAGTTCTTGGCAAAGGAAGAGTAAAGGTAACATGGGAGGCTCTCCTCGTGTTAAAGCCATGTCTCATGCAGGTTGGTAGCAGCTCTCTGAACAAGCTGAAAGGTTTATGTGACGTCCAAATTTTGTGCAAGGCCAAAACCACACTACAGGCTAGTCTGTCATTTACCTTCATCCATGATGCATCCAGTTAATATTAGCTCTAAAAGGACAACCAAGAACTAGCCTAGCAGCTCTGTTTGGAGTTTTCTGAAGTTTATCCAGGTCCTTTCTAACAGAACTGGACCAGACAACTGGACAGTAATCCAGATAACACAAGACCATCGACTGTAGGACAAGTTTTCTGGTTTCTGTCAACATATAATGAGCATTGCGCCTAATTACAGAAATGTTCCTACTCATTTTCTTCACAATGTTGTCAATATGCATAGTCCATGACATTGTATGGTCTAATGTTATGCCCAGCAGTTTAGTCTCTTTTACTTGTTCAATCTGTTGACTCTCCAAAGAAATGTCTAACTTAAGGTTTTCTCTCACAGAACTCCTGGAGCCTATTAACATGCACTTGGTTTTCAAAGTTTTAGCCTGTTCCCCACCACCCACTTAGAAATAGACTGTAGCTCCTGTTGAAGCATCACATTGACCTGATCTAGACTAGAAGCTGAGACAGATATAGTTGTATCATCCGCATATACAGTCATATGTGCTTCACTGCATGCAAAAGACATATCATTAACAAAAATACTAAATAATAAAGGACCCAAACAACTCCCTTGTGGAATCCCACACAAAAGAGTGACAGTGTTTGAAAGGCTACCATTAAATGCAACACATTGTTTCCTATTAGACAAGTAACTACTCATAAATTTAATAGCTGAATTTTTAAAACCATATGCTGATAATTTCATAAGTAAAAGGTCATGATCCACAATATCAAAAGCTGCACTAAAATCCAGAAACACTACTCCTACCAACAGCTTCCTATCAATGTGTCTCAGCCACTCGTCTGTAAGAGCAGTCAGCGCTGTGCTAGTAGAATAACCCTCTCTATAGGCATGCTGAACGTCAGAATAAATACCATTCACACTGAAATAACATTGAATCTGTTTAAAAACCACTCCCTCCATCAATTCACCCAGAACTGGTAAAATACTAATTGGTCTACTATTTTGACCTGTTAATGGTTCTTTCTTTTTTTTAGACAAGGGTATAACTTTTGAGATCTTCCATATATCAGGATAAAACATCCATCAAAACATAAATTAAAGATATGACATAGAGGCTTGATTAGAGCCAGTATTGAATCTAAGGTTATGAGAGAACTATGTTAAACAGAATGGAACATTTTATTCTGACCACTGACTATCAGTTAGGTTGTAAATTGAAACCTGGCACAAACGTGTATTTTTGCTTTGAAAGAGATTTTAGATTTTTATAACAGGCATCATTCCACCGTTTTCATGGGTTTTATTGATGCATCAAAGGCCTTTGATGGTATAAAACACAAAAAGTTGTTTTTTAGTACACTCACCAGTCTATGAATGTTAAATGGGGTAATTGTGTGTCCTCTCCTTTTAAGGTTTTTAATGGAATTAGACAAGATAGTATTCTGTCTCCTCTTCTTTTTGAATAAACCACTTGATGTATGCCGATGATCTGGTGATCTTCTCTCCGTACAGTGCTGGCTTTTCAACAGTAATTGAAGGTCTGTTCTCGGTATACGGTTCAGAGTTTGACATCACCTATAATACTAGGAAGAGAAGTATTCATGAGAAGTAAGGAGGACAGTAAACAGGTATTTCCAGACTTCTGTGTATCAGGTATTCTTAAAGAATGTTCTGTGGTTAAATATTTGGGACACCACATATCTGCTGATCTGACAGATGATGTGGACTTCTGCAGACAGTGACACTTACTGTATATGCAGGCTAACACTCTGAAACGTAGGTTTGGGATGTGTTCTGTACCTGTGAAAACTGCACTGTTTAAAGCATACTGTACCCCTATCTATGGAGACGCTATAAGAAAAGCAGCATGAGGAAACTCACTGTTTATAATGACGGGTTGAGGATGATGCTTAGACATGGGCGTTGATTTGGGCAGTGATGGAGGTGGCACGTTCCACCAATACCCAGCAATCACTAAATTGTCCCCACCAATAATTCGATCCAAGGGTGCAGAAATAATAATAAAAATAAAAATAATAATAATAATAACACGTGCAGCACAGTGGACCAGGTGCTGTGCGTGGAGTCCGTGGACGGACTGTGTCCGAGGCCTATGTGTATGGATCAACCAGCGCGAGCCATCATTTTACTTATTCTAATTTATCCAAAAAAGGGTTTTAAATAAAGGCAACTGGACTTATTTGGTTCTTTGAAGACGTTTCGCTGCTCATCCGAGTAGCTTTGTCAATTCTGTCTGAAGTAAAGGAGAGAGAATCTTATAAACTGTGCTTAACTTCCTCTGTCTGTGACACACCTCCTTCTACCCCCTTTGAGGAGGTGTTCGCTCCACTGTATTCAACTGGAGCCCTGGTGAGGTGTTTTGATTAGAGGGGTGAATTGTCTGGGAATTAAGTTCAGAGCAGACTGGTAGGTGCTGGAAAGATGAAATCTGAGTCCTCCTCCTCTGTTTAAAGTTGGTTTTTCCCGTTTAATTTAGCAGACGCGTTAATCCAAAACGACTTAAAGTAAAGTTGTCACACTTAATAAACTGTCAATAAAATATTAAAAGTATCAAAGGGAGTATCACCCATTAACCCTGTTAGACCTTTAATATCAGGTTCTTTGAGTGTAGCCTGGGAGTCAGTGTTGAGCTCCAATGTGGATCCAGCTGCCAGGAAGAAGTCGGGTCTCTGAGTTTCGGAGGTTCACTTCTTGGGAAACCAAAGGTTGACTATCCCTTTAGTACAGTGGAGTCTCGGTCCAAGGGTATCTGGTCTAGTGGTTTTCTTCAGCTGGAAACTGGCGTGGATGGTTTTAGTTAGCGTCTGACAAAGTTGGAGCAGGTTAAAACAAATAATGGTTGTTTGGTTTTCAAGAAGGTGGCTCTGTGCCGCTAAAGTTCTCTATTGAGGCGACCGTGGTGCAGTGGCAAGAGAGCTCGCCTCCCATGTCAGAGAGCGAGGGTTCAAACTTCGGCCCGGCCATGTGTCGACCTGAACCTCCAACTGCCTCCCGGGCGCCAATGGCTGCCCACTGCTCCCTAAGGGATGGGTTAAATGCAGAGGACAAATTCCACTACGTTGTACTAAGGTATATACGCAAGTGGCCCCAAATACCCCTTTCCTTCCCTTCCTATTGTAGAATCTGGCTTGATCGCACAAAAGATGTCCTGTTAGCATCTGGCTGGACCTCCCAGAACTTAGTGAGAGTGTCAAAGGGATTTTTCTGACCAATCATCATAACAGTAGGAGGTGTTACCAAATGCCTCTGCTTCACTTCTCTCTTAGAGACTTAAAGCAGCATTAATGAACTTTTCTCTACTGCCCCTTCTGGTTAAAAGTGTAATTTCAACTGTTGTAAATACTGCTGGAGCTGAAGAGAGAGGGACAGCTTTTCAGCTATAACCTTGTCAGAAAAGGTGTTGAATTTTACATATTTTTAAACGTATGATTATTTTCAGTTCAGAAACAGTTTCTCTCTGCCTCTCTCTTTCTCTCTCTGCCTCTCTCCCTTTCTCTCTTTTTATCTCTCTTTCTCTCTCTTTCTCTCTCTCAATCGACCCACATCCAACTAGACTCGGAGGAGCCTGTGTAGGCGATGTTTTCGTGCGGGTTGCGCATCACTGTTTCCGGCAGATTTATTAATTAATTTATTTACCAGTGAGGTGGTGATGGGAAGTCTGCTCTGGGACCAGCGTGGGCCGCGAGAGTTTGCGCCACTGGACCAAGACCCGACCTGGTTATCAGATCTGCGTAGGAGAGATTCCCCCAGGCGTTACGGTGGGATGACGCCTCCTTTTAGGTCTACGCCACAGATAAGACGCTGGGAGTCAATGCACCAGAGGCGGGTGCGTGGAGAGCGAGGAGCCTCCGTTGTCCTGACCGGGGGATGGGAACGATTCGTCTGCAGCAAGGCTGCTGCTGCTCTGGTCCTCCGTCGCCACACAGGAGCCACCGATGGCCTTAGGGGGTCAAGCTGTCCTCTTCATCATCTTCCTCGGGTATGATGTCATTGCCATCCGGCTTCACCGCGCTCGAGTCGGGTCGCGGCAGAGGAGGCATTCAGGTTTTGGTCGACTGGCGCAAACCCTCCGGGATCGATCCAAGTTCAGGCAGATTTATTTCTTTACCTGTGAGGCGGGGTTGGGGAAGTCTTATTTTTCAGGACATTCTTTTCTACAACATTTCACCATGTGGTTAATAGCCAGACTGGTTAAACTGTGAAACCCTCACTGAAACCATCACTGCTCCCCGACCGTTGCTACTCCTGGTAACTATGGCTGTAAAGCAGGTAGTGACATCATCTAGGAGACCTACCCGCTCCTCAAAACTGTTTAGTGCTGTATCTGGCCAGTAGAGGGGTGTAGAGTGGTGGCAAATATGAAAATGGTCAAGTTTTTACCTCAAATATCAACTAGATCAGTTTTAATGCTCTAGCTTAAAGTGGAAAAACTATTTACTGTAGCTTTAAAAGGAATATATTTCACCTAAAATCCTGATTTAAGCTAGATAACTATCATTATTAATATATACTGATATCTAACATGACTGATAATGAAACATGATTAAATCACCAAATAGATTCATCTGATGTATTTAAGATTTAAAATAATGCATTTTAAATAATCGTATATCGCTCTCAAGGCTTTACTGCATAGAGGTGGTAGGAGATTTTCTAGAAAGAGCTCAGAATGTGTTGAAGAGGGAGCAGACAGAGAGGATAGAGGTGTGGGACCCAGTGGGCAAGGTGGGTGGAGGAGGACCTGTACTTTGAAACAGCCACAGAGAACCAGATATGAGGAGAACCAGTCCAGGTCAGATCCTGATGGGCCTACCCAGTGTCTCAGTCATTTAGCAGGAGAAGGTCAGCGGTGTTGACGGCTGCTGTCAGGTCCATCAGAACATTCTCCTGCGTCACTTTGAGACTCTGAGAGGAGCCTGTAGACCTTCCTGGTCTAGAGCCTGGGCTACAGGCTAGTCTGTTTTGCTTCCACAGCAGAAACATTCAGACATTTATTAAGGAAATGATTTATCTTTGATCAATCAGTGATTTTCTTCTTGTATGAGGAGACGAGGAGAACTTTATATAAGTCTGAAACAGCTGACCTCAGAAAAAACAATAAAAACACTCCAATCTTCTCTGAAACTGATAGAGCAGGGGTCACCAACCTGGTGCCCCCAGGAACTGTTCAAGGTGCCCTCAGGCCTTTTCTCCAAATAACACAAGTCTATAATAAGATAAAATAAAAAGCTTCTGCCATCTTTTTCTAATCACAAATGCATCAATATGGATTTAAAACTACACTTTTCTTTAAAATATGTTTATTATACATGAAATTAGTTTAACTCTGATCTAGTTTAAAGAAACATATTTTATCAACCTGGTAGCCCTTTACATTGATCAATACCCATGAAGTAGCCCTCAGCTTCACAAAGGTTGGTGACCCCTGTGATAGAGAATTCTTGTTCACAGTCTTTTTCTACTGCTTTACTGTCCAACAGGCCCCGCTGAGCCAAAGTTAAAATATTTTCGGGCTATAGAGGAGGTTTTGGTGATTTTGTCATCTGGAGACATTTTTGCAAACACAATGCAAATGACAGAAACAGCCTCTCCACATTCAAAACATCAGCTTTAGTCACATAAAGCAAGCAGATATTTTTAGCCTTATTTCTAAATCATGTGACGCTGGAGCCACCAGCCAGTCGTCTTTTCCTTTCTTCCACTCTTACTTTAACCCCTTTGTGTGAAGATTTTTCAAGAAGAATCAGTTCAGTTTAAAGTGAAAGGAGACAATACCTTCAGAGCTGCAGGTCGAGTCGTTATCGAGTGTTTAAAAGCAGAAAGGGCCTGAAGGCTGAAGGATCCCTCACACGGGTCGGGGGGCTGTGTGTCTGAACAGTGGTAACGTCTGATACAGATTACAGGACCACTGACCTTTCAGCGCTCTGTGTAAACAATAGCTAACCGATTAGCTAACCACTGACAGAGGATTCACCCAGAAACAGATGAGCCGTTTGAAAAGGTTTGTTATAAAAAGGTGAACTATGAGATTATAACCACTGAGACGCCTGCTAGATGTTTGTAGAGGATGCTGAAGATAACTTAAAAAGTCTCATCCATTAAAGTGATATTTGGGTCATTTTAGTTGTTCTATCATTTATTTATCTTATTATTTATTAATCTTTTATTTTTCTGTATTTATTTACTTGATTGGTTTGTGGAATTTTTTCATTTATTTAAACTTTTATTCTGAGCCGTTATGCTCCCTAACAAATCAATCGAGTCAGGAATACTTTATTAATCGACTAAAGTAACTTATTGAAGTTTCTTCAACATGTCACTGCAGGATGTTCTAGTTATGGACTGAAGGATCTCCTGTAGTGGTCTGTGATGGACTGAAGGATCTCCTGTAGTGGTCTGTGATGGACTGGAAGGGTCTCCTGTAGTGGTCTGTGATGGACAGGAAGGGTCTCCTGTAGTGGTCTGTGATGGACTGGAAGGATCTCCTGTAGTGGTCTGTGATGGACTGAAGGATCTCCTGTAGTGGTCTGTGATGGACAGGAAGGGTCTCCTGTAGTGGTCTGTGATGGACTGAAGGGTCTCCTGTAGTGGTCTGTGATGGACTGAAGGATCTCCTGTAGTGGTCTGTGGTGGACAGGAAGGATCTCCTGTGTTGCAGCAGATCTGAAGGAGTCTCTGACTGAAGACACTCTGTTGTTGAATGAAGATCTCAGTTAGGGTTGGGCATCGTTTGAATTTTAACGATTCCGGTTCCGATTCCGATTCCTCGTTTCGATTCCGGTCCCTATCGATTCTCGATTCCGATTCTTTCAAGACGCAGGGTCCAAAAATTGTACATGTTTTAATGAGCTATCTAACCAGAGCTCTTACTTGATTAACTAATCTGAACTTCCATGAATTTTAATTCTAATGAACAATAACATCACCTTAATTTAGACAAAAACATGTTTTTACTTTTTCAAAAAAACAAAAAGACTTGTAGCATAATCAGATTGTTTCAGACCACAACTTCTAAACCTCCTACTCTCAACCCAAGGTTTAAAACCAAAGGAGGCTCTTTAATGGGAGACAATGAGTCTTCAAAATAACTGGAACATTCAGCTGTTTTCAATTCAAACTGAACATGATCATGTCCAGGATGACAGAGAGTCTACTCCAACATGCTGCAGCTTTCTGTCATCTGAAACTTCAGTCTAGCTGCTGTCAGTAACAATAAAACCGATTTAAAACATTAAAACTCTAAGCAGATTAAATAGTTCACAAAAAGCAAAACAATAATATTAATCTCACAACAATGTGTGTTGTAAGATTATTATTATTATTATTATTACTAATATTAGGTTCATTTATTTATCAGCCATATCAGGTCCTAGAGGGCTGAACCCAGCTTCTCATCTGGAGGACTTTAATTATTTTACAGTTTATTTGTTCAGCGTTCTGATGGTCAGCAGGCTAATATTGAGTGAGTGTAGCTGGTCTGACTGTTGCTCCATGTGTGTTGATTTCTGCAGTGAGACTTGAAAACTCACCTCCAGGTAGCGCTAGACTTTTTGGTTTTCCGTCATTTTGACTGACAGGGTTAAAAAAGTCCGGTCATAATCTATTTTTATCCGTCACTTATTAATTTTAAAAATTATAATAATTACATTTTCAGTAGCATTATTACTCTAACACTGGGTCCATTTAGCACATAAACCCATAGGATTAGACTCTAAATTAGTCGATCAGTCAGTCATCATATAGACATTTCTAAAAAACTCCGTTTGGAGTTCAGCGCAGCGCAGCAGCAGGTGAGGTGGTCCTCTGCGCGCTCCGCGGGACTCTGATTACTATATAATATTAACTTTCATTATGAGATCATAAGAGAGAGAGAGGGATGAGGGGTTCACATATTTTTCATTGAGATACTCAGGGGAAAACCTGGCGCTGATGTTTAATGCGGACCTCCTCGCGTTTGGAGTCCAGTTCTATGTGCGCTCAGCTCGCGGAGCAGATTTTGCGTGTCAACAAGCCTCCACAGCCTATGAACGCTACTCTGAGGGCGCATTACAATAGGAAGTGTAATTAATCCATATCTGATCGCGCACTGAGCACCGGATTGCAACGCGGCGTTTGAGCGGATCAGGTCTGACACCTGATGGAGGACCAGTGTTCTTCTGCTGCAGAGCGCAGGACGTCTGGATCACAGGTCTGCGCTCAGCAGCACAGAACCTCAGTCTGGGCTGCAGGTATTAGTTGGTGGAGATGCAGCGCTAGTTCTGCATCCTTGGTTCGAATTATTAGTGGGGACAATTCAGTGATTTCCTATGGACGGGCAGGCGCGCGCGCAAACCTGTCAGAATGACCGGCTCCCTTCAGATCTTTCCGTCAAAGTAAAAAAAAAAAAAAACGGTTAAATACCGGAAATTTCCGGTTAACGCGACCCACACCTTTAAATCCACCGTGTTGATGTATTTTAACGAGCTTCCTCCGGTATTTCCACGGTAGTTTTTGTTGCAGGATGCAAAGTTTAAATCACTCTGACGGAGTAAAGGTTCGGTTGATGTGTTTTACTTTCAATTTCGGCGCTGAGCTCCGATACAACAACGAGGGGAGGAGAGACGCTACGCTGCACAGAGAGTCTGCAGGCTGCATTCAGGTGAACAGCTGTGAAATACGTTGTTCAGTCTTGACAGATGACGTTTTTTTCATGGACATTACCCGATTCTGATCAGCAGCTGAAGCCACGCTGTAGAACGCCGCTGCAGACCGCACATTTTACAATGAATGCGCGGTGACGTAGGCGGATTCTTCTTCTGGTCTGCGGCCTGGGAATCGAAACGAGAATCGAAAATTTAAAATTTAAATGAGTTCGGGAGAACCGGACAGCTAGTCCCGGTTCCTATCGATGCTCGATTCTCGATGCCCAACCCTAATCTCAGTTCAGTATCTGGTCTGCAGAGATGATCTTCCACAGCAGCATGAACTGGATTACACCATCTGTTGTTGACCAGCTGCTAATCCACCTCCTTTGTTTTTCTGCTCCTCTTCTAATCTGTCTGCTGGTGTCGTCTGAAAGCCGGCAGAGAGACGTTGGAGTCTGGATCTGATCCTGCAGCCACGTCTCAGTGAAACACCTGATATTCTGACTGGATCCTCATCAGAGCATTAAGTTTGTCTTATTTAGGAAAGATTTCACGTTTCCTATTATGATCAATGGAAGAGATGGTTTAAATGTCCTCCTCCTCTCTCTCTACTTTGCTCCTGCTCTACATCCTCCTAATTGGTGAGCAGCAGTTTGAGTATTATTTGAGCTTTTGAGATGCAATCAGCTGCTTCCTCTTGTGAACAGGTCTGTCATCGCTGTTTATGTTTATCTAAAGCGACTTACAATAATACACCTATAGGGCATGTTGTGATCTGTGGAGGAAACCGGAGTACACGGAGGAAACCCACGCCTGCATGGGGAGAACATGCTAACTCCACACAGAAAGGCCACAGCTGGGATTTGAACTTACAACCTTCTTGCTGTGAGGCAGCAGTGCTAACAACTGTGCCACCATGCAGCTACATCAAAACAAGTAGACAAAAAGTAGAAACGTTGCTGCAAAAGTCCTTTAAGTGCCAGAGGATTCAAACCAGAAAAGAAGCGACATCTTTATTCTGAAAAATGAAAAAGAAAACATTTTAAAACTAGAATCACAGAAAACAGAGCCACTAAAACAAGGCGGTACCCTGTGCAGTGCTATTCATGATCTTCACCTGTCAAATGTTCTAAACATTAAAGCTGCACTCGGTAGGTTGTAAACAATGTAGCTTAAAATGATTTTTTTCATGCCTCTTAACAACGTTCTAACATACAGTATAGCTATAAATATATAGTGACGATAAAAAAACCCCGAAAGAAATCAATGAAATAGTTGTCCCACAGTTCTCTAAAAACTTCAGCTAATCATATTGTTCGGACCAAAAGCAATGATTGGACAATCCGGCTGTCTGTCTCGCTGAAGCGCCTCACTTCCTCACTGCTTGGATCCTCCATTAATGCTGCTGGAGCATTTTTCAGCAGAACATCCCGGAAGTGAGAGAAGGACAGAAACAGCTGTTAGCGCTTCAATTTGAGGAAAAAATACCAGAGTCCCTCAAAGTAAAACACCTTTCCAGCTAGCAGAAAACTAAAAACGTTTGGACGTAGAAAGAGGAAAAACCAGGGGGAACGTTTCTACAGCTGGAGTTTGGCTCTTTATTGTTTCTGTGGCAATGAGCAGTCGAATGTCCGGAGGAGGCTGGTCTACGGATTATACCCGACGGGAGGGGTGAGAGCTCTGAGACGTGTTTCTGTAAAATAGCTAGCGATACCTAGCTTGTTTACCAAGCTACCTTGTACAGTTTTAAACCTTTATTTACTTTTCCTTTCATAATAATATCACTATGACCTGTTATTTTACATCTGTGACGGGTGGTGTGTGTGCATGCGTGCGTGCATGCGTGTGTGTGTGTGTGTGTGTGTGTTTATACTGTTATAATTATATAATATTACAAAACTCTTGCTGTAAACAGCTGTGATGAGCAAATAGCTGTAAAGAAGTTTGCATTTATTTCTTGCCATAACCTGCCTCAGAACGTTGGTTATCTGTCTGCTCGTTAACACAATAAAACATGTAAATCTCAGCAGGCATGCTCTTTTCAGCATAACACCTGTTGGACATAGATACCCTGTCAGTCCAGCGGTCAGTTACTGTGCAACTGTTGTAGCATTTGACAAAGTTCTGACAGCATCTGCAGAGGCAAACACATTATGAAGTCACCGTGCTGCTGTGGTTTGTCCTGCAGGCTGTTGAGTGTTTTCAGATAACAAGAACAGCTGTTGATTGGTGTTGTAAAGTCTGTGTTTAACACCCTGTGCTTCCCCCTCCTCTCATCCATGATGGCACACAGGAACTGGACCCGATGATTGCACCAAACAAAGGCAGGTTTAACGTCTATTAAAACGTCTGTCTTCATTTCTCCTCTCTTCAAAGGGATTGGCCAGGCTCAGTGCACAGGTGAGATAGAGTTAAATAATCCACCCAATCAAAATTCAGATTCGAGTCTCGGGACCGGAAAAGGTTGATAACCAAAACCACTTCTAAACTTACTGTATCGATGAGGACAAGGGCTCGGTCAAAGGCAGGCAGGGTTAGGGCTCAAATATCAGAGAGACAGTAATGTCCAATAAGGACAGAGACAAGAAATCAGGAGGCAGACAGACAGATGGATTGCTGTGGCAGTGGACTCAGACAGTCGGGTGATTGTTCTGAGAAGATGAGATGCTTATGAGGCAGGTGGCAGTGATCAGCTGATTGCAGAGGCTCAGCTGTGTCTGGATGCTGAGGCAGAGACTGAAGACGTGGCAAAACAAAGCAAAGCATGGCAGAACGGGACTCTTTCTTCACAGTTTCAAGTGTATGAAGGTTTCCACCTGTGTGAACGAATGGCAACTTGTACTTGTAAAATGACAACATCCTAACGGGTGTTCCTCAAGGTTCAGTCATTGGCCCACTGCTGCTAGATGAACTAGATGAGTTATTTAAACACATTTCTCTAACGCTCACTTCCATTCTGATGATAGACATTTATTGTTCTGGCTCTGAGAACAAACATCTTGGTTTCTATGGTGATGACGTTCTCACATTCAGCAAACAGTGAAGAAACCTACACATTACCTGCTCCTACACATTACCTGCTCCTACACATTACCTGCTCCTACACATTACCTGCTCCTACACATTACCTGCTCCTACACATTACCTGCTCTTTAATTCTCAAAATCAGTCTGACTTTTATTTGAAGTGTTGTTGCTGCAGCTTTACTGACTACAGGGATGTTGTGTACATGTTAGCCTGCTCTCTGTATGGTGGACTCAGTCTGTTAGTGCTTTGAGGTTTAAAACAAGTCTTATATGAAATCCAACCCACATGCCTGCTAAGTTGTACCAACCAAAAGCCTGTAGGATGTTTGTCTTTGCTCCCAGAACGTTCTCACATAGTCTCCAGGCTGAACTGGGTTGGAGGTCGTTCCAGTGTGCAGCAGGAGAATGACTTAAATCTCCAGCTAGTCACTAAGTGCTTTTAAAACCTGTAGTTTCATGTTTGTAATTGTGTCTAGAAGTGCTGCTCCCGATAGGGTAGGATGCTCCAGGGCCAGGCCGGTCGGGGATTGAGCCCTGGTCTCCTGTTCAGTGAGCCGCTTCCCCCTGAGCCACAGTCACCCTGAGACGTAACCTCAGACTTTAAAGCAGAAGCTGTGGAGCGTAAAAAGGCACTGTGCACAAAAACATAAACAAAATAAATATTTATCAACATATAGCCTTGTTTATTATGAAAAATTTGTTATTATGAATATTTTTTATCAGTAACTTAATATTTTGCTGAGTAACTGTAACAGATTAAACTTATTTTGTAATTAGATGATAGATCAGTCTGCTTATGTATTTACTCGTGCATTTCAACAGGTGTACAGCAGGTAAAATAAGCATTAAACACGTCAACAATTTTCTAAGTAAATCTGTTTCTGAAGGTTCTGACATGAAATTCTCACCAGTCGTTGGTAACAACGCATCAGATCTACGGCTCTTAAAATATTCACTACCTTGTTACAAAACATCCTGATGGTTGCAGAAGATTTTCTAAACTCCTGAAGGTCTCAGTGAGCTCTGTGGGGCCAGAATCAGGAAGTGGAAAGAACATCGTTTCACCATAAACCGTCACAACCAGGTGCTCCGTGCAAGGTTTCAGACAGAGGAGTGAAAATAATGATCAGAAGAGTTGTCCAAGAGCCACGGCTCACTAGAGCTTCAGAGGAATCTGGAACCAGCAGCAACAATAGTTTCAAAGAAAACAAGAAGTAATGAATTCAACCTCCAGGGTCTGTAGCAGCTCAGCATTTAGACCAGCCTCACTGGGAGGATCTAGTCTGGATGCCATCATTTGAAGGGGTCAAAGGTCACTGCATATCAGCCCAAAACACCAAACCAAGTGAAGTCTGGAGGTGGAGCATCATGTGTGGAGCTGGTTCTCAGCATACGGCTCTGGAACGCTTAAAGCGGCTCTCTGGAGCATTTTTCTCTGTATCAAAGTTTTCTAAATGTTTTAAATGATATTTCAGGTCTAAACTATGATCTATGGGTTGAGTTCCACAACATCTGTCATTCTGATGAAGACCCTCCTTCCTCCTAGAGACCCCTTTCCATTATTTCTTGCCGCCGACATTTTTCAGCCAATGAAATTCAAATGTCTGCATTCTCTCAACATGCACGCGCATCGACCAAACCTGTACCAGTAGGGGGCGCTGTCGTACAGGACGCTCCGTGTGTTTCTCTGCCGTCTCAGCCGTTCACTGAGGACTCACAGCTCATTTCTACTAAAAACCTACCCATTCTCCAGCTAAAGATGGATTTATTTTTATTTTTAAACCTTTCACCTCACAGAATGGCAAGGCTTGACAGGATTATGCGTTTATTTTGGTCAGAAAGTTCATCCAGGGCCGAGTCAAGTTCAGCTTCAGAGTCCAGCAGCAGCTCTCTGCTAACAGAGCTAATATCAGAAGCAGCAGGGACAGAGAGGGCTCATCAGAGCCTCGTAGTGTTGGAATAAGATTGTGAACTGTGAGTGATTAAACCCTACACACTGAGCTGTACAGTTCATGTCCGAAGGATATGCGTGTCGAGATGTTTTGAGGAGGAGCCTTTGGACGCTAGATTCAAAAACTGCTCTCTTGATGAAATCCTCCAGAGTGCGGCTTTAATGGAAACATCAAAACCTGCTACCATCAACCAGGATGAAGGAGATGGAACCAGGAGGACGTTTCAACAGGACAACGATCCCAAACAGCCAAGAAACTCTCTACTGGTTACAGCCAATCAGCTGACCTGAATCCTAGAGAACTAAAGGTCAGAGAGGAACCTTCAGGGTCTGAAGACCAGAATCACACCTGGGGCTGGAGGCGTCTGGAAGCTCCTTCTAAGACTTTTAGATCAAGAATTAAAGACATTTTAGTTTAAGATTCATCAATACTTTTCTCTGAGTCGTTCTATTTATCACACAGAACTTAATAGAAAAGAATAGAATAGAATAGAATAGAAAAGAATAGAATAGAATAGAATAGAATAGAATAGAATAGAATAGAATAGAATAGAATAGAATAGAATAGAATAGAATAGAATAGAATAGAATAGCCCTTTATTGTCCCTCAGATTCAGGTGCACCAGCAGCAGGTTACAGACAAGTCTAGAAAAACAGATTCACACAAGACTAAAAAAATATATATATATATTTTAAATAAAGCATAAGAGTAATGACACAAAATATTATGTTATAATATGAAAACTATTAAGTATTGTACAATCTTCAAAGTAATATTCAGATATAGTCACAGAAGCATCAGACTGAATAGAGTTATTGTTATGAGGGATGTATTAGTGCATTGAAACATTGTGTAAATACAGCAGGGATGTAAACATTGGGAGCAGTGATGGTTACAGTCTAGTCTTTACCTGTGTGGAGGAGGATGGGTTGTTGCCAACATGTGGTGAGAATTTAATGTCAATCAGTCCTTTAGAAATAGGTTTACTTAGAAGATTGGTGACATTTAAATTCCTCATTTCACCGCCCTAAAAGCTGAAAGCAGCAGGTCACCTCTCAGGATCACTTTATTAGACTTGTGTTCTGATGTTTCTTTCCATGGAGTCTGTTCTAAAAGTTCTAAAGAGATCCTGTAAAGACAAACGTTTCACCATCTGAACATGTGACCCGCTGTACTGATGAGTTTGTTGCAACGTGCAGCTGGTGATCACATGAGATTAGGAAAACGGTATTTACCTTCAAGCCACGACTTTCACAGCACATCAACATGTCTGAGGTCAGAGGTGTGGGGGATTTATCAGATGTCCAATAATGGCCTCAAAGTGCCAGAATACTAAATAGTTTGAGCTCTACTTGTTTTTTTATTTAACCAGATAGAAAAACCCTGTGACCTTTTAGCTACAAAAACATGAAGCGTTTGAGTAGCTGGTGAAATCAGCAGAATGTTCAGGTGACTGAGGGTGTGTGTGAGCCGTCATGTAATAACTCTAAACTGTGTGGAAACTGGAAGGTGAGGCAGCAAAACCGCTGAATCTCATCACAATTAAAGAGTTCAGAGAGAACAAAACCACATGTGAAGTACAACAACGTCAACCCAGAAAATACAGAACACGTTTCTGTGGAAACCAGGGGTCTGTTCTTGGTCCAGGTCAGTCTTCAGAAAGTCCCCTGAGGGCCCAGCGGGGTCTAAGAGACGTGGGCCCAAATCTATGAGCTGCAACTAAAAAATACCTCAATTCTTTTATTGATCATTTCTCATCTTTACCTGCTCAACAAAACATGAAAAACAGCATGTTTGATTAATAGAACAAAGACTTTGTTGATTATGTATGAAAGGATGTGTGAATATTTGTAGACGTATAAAGGCTCTCATACTTAATAAAAGAAAAGCGTCACATTGTGTGGATTTGATGGGTCAGTTCCCCGGTCTCATCCATCCTCAGCAACATCTGGCTGTCTCCTCAGTGAAGCTGCTGGATTCAGTTTAAAGAACGGAGCTCACAGGTCTGCTTCTTAAGAAAAGCCATGAAGGTTACCAGGATTCAATTAAAACATCAACATCTGGGTAAGAAAATGCTTTTATCTTTAAAAGTTTTAAACGTATCTTCATTATCTGTTGATCAGCCTCACAACATAAAATCTGAAGATAAAATCTCTGCAGCCTGATGGAGGACTCTTCTTCAGGTTGAGGGACACAAATGGCCCCGGGCTGCGCTTTGGACAAGCCTGGTTTGTAGTCTTTGTTTCAACCAAACAACATCTGAATTACTGCTCTACA
This sequence comes from Callopanchax toddi, assembly GCA_006937965.1. Taxonomy (NCBI): domain Eukaryota; kingdom Metazoa; phylum Chordata; class Actinopteri; order Cyprinodontiformes; family Nothobranchiidae; genus Callopanchax; species Callopanchax toddi. The sequence continues at coordinate 24,102 of SSNR01000402.1, forward strand.
GGACGTCCTGCTGCAGCAGCATGAACATCACAAACTAGACTAGCAGTCTCCTGCTGAATGTAGAGGTTTACTAACAGGTTAGCTCAGTTGTTGCCAAGCTACAAACACAGCATCCCAGTGCATTTGTAGCAATACTCCTAACTACACTTTTCTCTCTTCTACACTTCCAACATTCAAAAGTAGGTCAGCTGCTCCACCATAGAAAATAAAAGACTGGATTTGCTGGATTAGTCTTTCTCTGCTCTGTGTTCAAACCTCTTGTTAAAAGTGAACCTGTGACCAGAAGACATGGTTACAGGAAGCTGAAGAGACTACAGACTGGGATGAACTCTGTGAGACAGATGACATCATGACTGAGTGACTGATGTATAAACCTCTGTGTGGACGACGTCATCCCCACTAAACAGGGAGGAGCTTCTTCAAGAACAAACCCTGGATCAGCAGTGACCTAAAGAACCGATTAACTAGAGAACAAGAGCCTTTAGGGATGGAGCCGAGGAATTAGTCCAGAAGAAACTCAAAGTCAAGATTCAAAACAACAAGGAGGCATTAAAAGAAACAACTGGAGACCAGGTTTCATCAGAACAATGTCAGAGATGTGGTCAGGGATGAAGGACATCACTGGCTTCTAGCAGAAGATGACATGAACATTAACTCTAACAGGTTCAGTTCAGCATCCTCCTCTCCTACCAGCCAATCAGATCCATGACCCACAGCTTCCTGTCACACCTCAGTTGTTTTATCCTCCACTTCAGTCATGATCAGCCACATCAGGAGATGCTGGAGCTCCCCTCCCCTCCCCCTCCTGCCTGTCTGTGTCTAGCAGTCAGGTGAAGAGGCAGCTGGAGACACTAAACCTGAACCAGGCTGCAGGTCCAGATGGTCTCCAGGGTCCTCAAGGCCTGAGCACTGCAGGGTCTTCAACCTTAGCCTGACCCAACAGAAGGTTCCAGGTCTGTGGATGTCATCCTGCCTTGTTCCAGCCCCCCCCCCCCCCC
>SSNR01000402.1:43065-120392 GCA_006937965.1 Callopanchax toddi
GGGGGTCTTCAGTCGACCATAATCAGAACAACTGGGGATTGGTGGCTGTGTATGCTAGCTGAGCTCTTTTCTGATTATATATAAACATATGCATCTCACCCTAAATTTAATTAATGATTCTCTCCTTTGCTGTACTAAAAAAATATTCAGTTGAACACACCAGATATGTTACATAGTCATGTTGACAGGTGGCTAGCATCTGTAGCTAGCCTTTCCTTAGAACACGTTCAAAATAGAAGAACAATAATGTGAGCTAGCCAACATGCTAACAGTTTGCCAACTATTCTGCTTCAGACAATAAACTACCGGTATCTCTTTTGTTTTACTCACCTTCTGCTTTTCCATGAATGAAATGGCATCTTCAGGAACCCCTCTGCCACGAAAAAAGTCAGTTAAACCCGACATGTTCCTCCACAAAGTTGATCGTTCTCCTGCCCAACTCACGTCTGACTGTCACTGAAGCTCGCCTGGTGCCCATTCTGAGATTAAAGTCAGAATTCTGAGATTTAAGTCAGAATTCTGAGATTTAAGTCAAAATTCTGAGATTTAAGTCAGAATTCTGAGATTTAAGTCAGAATTCTGAGATTTAAGTCAAAATTCTGAGAATAAAGTCAGAATTCTGAGATTTAAGTCAGAATTCTGAGATTTAAGTCAAAATTCTGAGAATAAAGTCAGAATTCTGAGATTTAAGTCAGAATTCTGAGATTTAAGTCAAAATTCTGAGATTCAAGTCAGAATTCTGAGATTTAAGTCAGAATTCTGAGATTTAAGTCAAAATTCTGAGATTCAAGTCAGAATTCTGAGATTTAAGTCAAAATTCTGAGAATAAAGTCAGAATTCTGAGATTTAAGTCAGAATTCTGAGATTTAAGTCAAAATTCTGAGAATAAAGTCAGAATTCTGAGATTTAAGTCAAAATTCTGAGAATAAAGTCAGAATTCTGAGATTTAAGTCAGAATTCTGAGAATAAAGTCAGAATTCTGAGAATGAAGTCAGAATTCTGAGATTAAAGTCAGAATTCTGCTCATTGTAATTATTTTCTTTTAGGTGGCCCTAATCCTCTTCCGTAAATTCAGGGCTCCAAGACTACAAACCAAAAAAAAATTAGCATTAGCAAAATTAGCATTAGCATCTCTAAAAAAGTTTTTTTCTGTTTGCCTTTCAGGGCTCCAAGAGTGGAGAGGAAGAAAAAAAAAGAATATCGCCCTCTGGTGGCGTTATAAAAGCATTACAAGAAAAATAGAAAATGAGCCTAAGTAAAATATTTTTTTCCAGTTGCCACTCAGGGCTGCTTAAGTGGAAAGAAAAACATTTTTTTTTTAATTCTCATTTTTACAACAGTTTAAGTATATTAGAACAGTTGTGACAATGTTTCAAAAAAAAGTTTTTTTTCCCCGTTTGTACAGGTCAGAAAGTCAAGCAGAAAAATATTTTTGACCAAACTTAGAAAATGAGTCAAATTTTAAAGAGAAAACTTTTTTGGCTTGCTATTCAGGGTTCACTAAAATTGCCCGGACTTAGAAAATTGGCCACCCTTAAAAAATGTTTTTCCTCGCTTGCCATTCTGGGCTTCCGTACTTGAACTACTTCAGTTGTGTGTAATGAATCTAAAATATATGAAAGTCTAATGTTTATCAGTACATTACAGAAAATAATGACCTTTATCACAATATGCTAATTTTTTGAGAAGGACCTGTACCTGTCTGCGTTTAAAGTATTTCCAACTTTGAGGAAGGGCTGCAGGTTGTGTTCTGGTGACATGTAGAGCTTGGCAGTGCAAGCTGCTGCCTGAGAGGTGGCTGGAGACGGAGTTTCATTCTCCATGCTGCTTTGTTCTGGTCACTCACGGTGCGTCGACTACCAGATTTGACTTAGGTGATTTTTAAAAATCGAGTCGTGGACGTCACCGACACCTCGCTACAGGCCTAGGTGTTTGTAGTGAGTCAGGCTGAAGATCAGATCATCTTTGGAGCTCTCCAGCAGCTTCTGGAAACCCAGAGATAAACATGACATCAACACCAGCAGCTGGTGGAACCATGTTTGTTTGTTTACTCACAGAGATGTGCGTTTTGTAGATGTCACGCTCCCTGCGGTGCTTGGTGATCATGTCGTTTATATACCAGGCCACCCCCGTCATGGTGCAGATGGCCTCCTCCGCCACCTCATCACCCTCCTCCTCTGGGTCAAAGTGCTTAGCAATCTCCTGAACGTCACCACAAAAAAAAAACAAAAGAACCTTTATTTAATCAGGGGTGAATCCTTTGTTTTTGTGCAGCTTTTGGACAGCTGCATGTTTGGAGTGTGATGTTAAAGGGGTTAACAATCATATGTGTGAAGTAAACAACCTCAGAGCAAGCGGGGTGTTACGTGTTCTACTGAACATCTGCTCTGATGTTCTGTTTGTCTGTGTATATAAGTGTGTAAACAGTCCAACTCTTCCACCTTCTAAGAAATGAACTGAGCGTTAGCAGATGGTGGAGGAAGAGAAAAGATGGTGGCAAATAAGAGGGAGGAAGATAAGGATTAGAGGATGATGACAGAAAAATGGCAGAGGGCAAACGGGAGGTGACAGGGAAAAGCAAGGAGTTCATTCCATTGAACATATTTTCAGACTCAGTACTCAATGTTTTATTCTGATTTCAACAACAGTCCATTGAATATATTCTCTAAACTGCTGTAAGCATATGTATATAAAGATATTTCTATGCAGAGACTATATTTACAATATTATTAGGATAGTTTTTAAGTGTTGGGCAGAATATCACTGGTATAAAGTCAGTGTTTTAACCCTGGTATGTCCAGTTTTAAAATTGGTGTTTTAGTGTTGATTTTATAATATTAGGTAGCAAAATCCATCCAGGGACAGGAACTGAAAATTAGCAAAAGCTATATGCTCTAAATGCGTTCAATCACCTATGCTGGACAGCAATGTCCCTGTCAGATAAATAAAGAATTGAACTGAATTTAGAACATTTATGAGAATTCAATGACAGAATGGCAAAGGAGCAAGTATACAAATGAAAAAGAAGAAAAATATACAAGGAAAAGAAGAGGAAAAAGGAAGGAAAACCAGGATTTCACACTTTGTTTTTTAGAAAAACAAAAATATTCAGCTCTTTATGTTCTTGGAAAATAAAATATGACGTAAATAACATGTCCCCATTTTTATGTGTGAGAAAATAAATACATTTTGAAGTGCATATTGCAGTATTTGTCTTTAAACATGGTGCCACATACTAACATACTCATGTTACTAACCTGTACTGTTGACGTGAGCTGTTGTCTGTCTGCAGGCAGGTTCTGGTCTGAGCTCCGAGCGCCCCCTGCTGGTGACGTAGAGAAACTACAGTTACCCCAAAAACTGGAAACAAGACGTGTTCTTGTCATTGGAGATGGGACCTTCATGCTTCAATAACATGAATATAACTTTAAACCTTCATGTGACTAAACATTTATGGCTCCTGTTAAACATCAGGCTGCTACCAGGAACCATCCAGAACCTGTTAGAAACTCAGAGGATGGTTGGACTTTAAACTGTTTGAGATTCTGTATTTCTGTTAAATGATGAAACACTAACACTTGGTCTACCAGAAGGTCCAAACTTATTCCACTAAAACAATAAACCAGTGATGATCCAGGCTGAAGAACATCACAGTCAGGGGACGTTGTTGTAAATATGAGCAGGTGTGTACAGTATGTGGACTAAAGTCCATCTATTATTACTGTAGATGCATGTAAAGGTGGAACATTATATTTATTCTGACATCTTGTAGAATCTGGATTGGTAGAACAAGGACTATATCACTTTATACTGCTTCCTTTCAGACACTTGATTACAACTAAAATATTCTGTGTACCATGTACATGCATGTATGTACATGTGTGTATTAGTATTCATGTGGACCTTTGCTTAGTAAATGTAGCTGCTTCTGAAGGTGATATTTATGTGTTCGGTGAAGAATAATGTTCCAACTGATGTCGTTTAGCGATTTATTGTTGAAGTCACTCGATGCAAACACCGTGAAAAACTACGGTAAAACAAACAATAAACACAGATATTGTGTTAGCAAAATTACATTTACACCCAAATAAACCATCAACACAAAATAAAATACACAAACATACCGTGTGCGCAGTGGCGGTTCTAGACCAACATTAGAGGGGGGCCAGGCTGGGTCCAGCTGCTTTTTTAGAGGGGCACAATCTAAAAAACTCAGCACTTAGCAAGGGCCACAGGGGGGCCAAGCTTGTTGTCGGGGGGCCCAGGCCCCCCTGCCTCCCCCCCCCCCCTAGAACTGCGTGTGCGCCTTCCATTAAACACTCAGAAACAACTAGAGTCCAATGTCTGTCTTCCTTAATCTGCGAGCAAGCTGTGTCGTGTCGAGTCCTCGTGGCTCCACTACGCTGCAGATAGGCCGAAAACTTCTACACTTGCACTACTCAAAATAACCAACAGGTGGCACCAAACACATGGAAATCAAAGCAAATGCCCAGTCCCCATCACAATTACAAAATGGAAAACAAACCACACATTTGTAACTGTGACAGTTACAGTAAATAAAAGAAGGCACCTGTTTAAAAAAAGTGACCTGAACGATGATGTCATCATGGTTAGAACACGTGATGCAGGCACAGATTAATTCTGAGCAGGACGCCTAGTGGTAGCCAGAGGTGGGTAGAGTACCCAAAAAATTTACTCAAGTGAGAGTAAAACTACTTCAACATATTTTTACTCAAGTAAAAGTAAAAAGTTGCTATCCCAAAAAATACTTGAGTATGAGTAAAAAAGTATTTGGTAAAAAGTCTACTTGAGTACTGAGTAACATCCATCTGATTTTTTAAATGATGTCATCAGACAGACAAAAATATAAAGTTTGGGGGAAATTCTAGTATCTTAAAGGCTAAAATTAAAAACACTGATACAAATACATAACATGATATCAAAACAGCAAATTTTAAGCAGAAGAAACACTTTTCAAAGTATTTTTAAAAATATAATGCCAAAATTTAATAGAGCTAGCTATGCGGCTATAAAACTAGCTAGGTAGCTATCTATTTAGCTAATTTAGCAAGCTAGCAGTAGCTATGTTTATCTTTTGTGCAAGCTAGATAAAGATAGCTAGCTAGCTAGAAAATGAGAGTAGGAAAACAAAGCTGGTGCAGAAACATGTGGTCTTTAATAAAATGTAGGTGTGTCTGGTGTATTTTTGTTAAAACATGTTTGTTTTTCTGTAAAGTTACTCGCAGTACGTAGAGGATTCAGAGGTTTTACTCAAGTAGGAGTAGTGATATTTAACAAAAATAATACTCAAGTAAGAGTAAAAAGTACGGTGAAGTAAAACTACTCATAAAGTAATTTTCTTTCAAAAAGTTACTCAAGTAAATGTAACTGAGTAAATGTAACTGGTTACTACCCACCTCTGGTGTTAGCTTTTATTGTTTTGTTTTACCTGACTGTATTTATTTGAGTCCAGTTTAAGTCTAGTTTTAGAACTGATCTATATTTGATCATGTTTTATATTTACTTTTATTTGTAAAACACTTTGGTCAGCTTTTGTTGTGTGAAATGTGCTCTATAAAGAAAGTTTGAGTTGATTTCTCCTCACAGGTTTTTGACTCTGGTAAAAATGACAAACCGATTCATGCTACAACATATTAGATGTATTGTTGGTGCAGCACTAGCAGTTTAAATACTTCAATAAAATTAACATTTACACAACTGCAAATGTTTAAAAGTTTCCCCTAACCTTCTGTTTGACGCTAATAAAAATGAAGACCCCTCATATTAATATTTGTATTTACATGTTTTAATGTTATGTAGTTTTTATTTCCATGTGGCTGTCATGTTGTTCTGCTCTCTGTTGTTTTTATACTTAGTGAAGGCGTCTAGTCTCTCAGGATATTAAAAGAGGAATTCTGTCTGCGTGTAACATTTGTTTGTTTCTACAATAAAAGAAGAAACACATAAAAAACAAACTTTTATAACTTTAACAATTGTAAAACAAAACTACATCATTAAGAAACATATTTACAACAACAGGCAATGAATATTATCAATGTTGTCAGTACTGACAGGGCAGTGTCCAGGTAACCATAGTAACAAGGCTCCTCTCCTCTTCTTCCATTCCCTGTGAACACCAGTCTTTGAACCGTCGGCTGCAGGAAGAACATCTCGACACCTCAAAGGGAATCGGTTGTCAGACTTGACTTGTTCTTCTTAGTGGTAATTATAACTGATGCAGATTAAACATGAAAATAGCTGCTGTTTTCTAGCAGCAGCCACTGTGGAAATACAAAGCAGAGAACAGACTCACAACATGGTCAAGTGTAAAAAAAAGGAGATGCACACAAAAAAAAGGGTCAAAAAGCCCAGCGATGCATACACAAAAACAACAACAACATATTTTACCTAAATGTAGAGAAGTAATAGTACTGGACAAATATACAGCTGTTTTAAATATCTACAAAAAACTAAACAATTTAAATCCTACAACCACAGATTCTGGGTCAACATATGAAACAAACTCTTTCCTAGTATTTATCAATGTTGTAACTTTTAAAAAGTATCACTAATAATTATTATCTGCAGTGTCTACATGAATAAAACACATTGGATGTGAGCAGAAAGAACTCCTGAAGCACAATCTCCCAGCTAAAGGTCAAGACTGGTTGACAAGTGTTTAGATGGTGTGGAAGTACTGCCATCTAGTGGCTGCTTTTGTGACCTGCAGCTGATTTCCTATGAAAGTCTCGTCATCCTGATGTTATTGATAGAGAGAGCCCGACATTTCTTGCTTTGTAGGAAACCCCTACTAACAAAAAATCAAATCACCTTTTCTTTTTTGATTATTGGTTTTCAATTGAAAATGGAAAGAGCGAATGATACAGAGATGATTAGTTTTGGGGCTTTAGGGACTTTCTATTCTTGATCTCTGGTGCCCCCTGCTGTCTAAATATAAACAATGAACATTGAAGGGGCTGCCGTGACGTCATGACGTTGACAGCAACGTTACGTCCCTCTCTGATTTCTTTTCTGCTGCTCCGGCGGAGGAGTTTGCATTCAGCGAGTTAGCCACACAAACAGCAGTTTATTCAGGTGTGTTTGGTAACAGATGCGTTTCTGATTTTATCTTAAGTTTTAAAACGTTTAAATTTGAAGCAGATACACGTAAAACTCTACCGGTAAGTCAATGTGTTTTACTGGTTTCTGACTGGAGCTACTTGCTAACGCCCCCCAGGTGGTGCTCGCAGAACTCTGTTCAAATTCTGACTTTTTAAAGTTTTTCATGATTATAGGTTCAATGTGGTTTGAGACCGATGTATTTTCATAGTTTAGGGAACTGCTTGTGCAGTTCGGCTTCTGTAAAATGCGTCTCGATTCACGCGCTGAGGATAGTTTGTTATTTATGTGCAGACTTTAACCACCTTAATGTGACCTCAGAGCCGGAGCTGCAGGCTCAGCCAAAAAAAAGCGGCAGACAGAGACGTGTTTCCCCAATTAAAATAAACAATTTATTATTCCTAGTCTAAAACAGTGAACAATACAGCTGCCTACCCGGCAGCAACAATAAAAAGAATGGAGGAGTACCAGCGGTGAGGCTCGCAAAGTGTGCCTCTCAAACACCGCACTCTCAGTCTGTGACTCCAGTCCCACGCCCAGCTCCTCCTTCAGCTGGTGCGACTCCTTGTGGGCCGTGAGTTTAACTCGCGGGCTGATCCGCGCTCCCACCGCGTCCACCCACGTCCAGCCTCACAGCTCCACTCACAGTTGGGGGCCGAGTCCTCCGTACAGACAGCGAACACCGCTGGTCTCGCCCACACACGCCGCACACACACACACGGCTTCTGGATAAACAAGACAGCAGGCGCCTTCTTTCCCGGGACGTCCTCCGTCCACTTAGTTATGCCCACCCAGGATGAAAGAAGCTCCTCCACTCCGAGCGATCGGTGACCCGCCAGTGACCACGTGCGTCTGTCACAAAAGCAGCCCGCTGCCCGCCCGAACGCCGAGCCAGGACAACACGGAAGCGGAAGAGACCTCTCTTCGGCACTACTGGGCTCACCTCCTTTTATACAGTGCCCCCTGGTGGACCATAGGTCAGTCCCCTACCACCGGGTGAATTCAATCTCGCTACATTAATGATCCGTTGTTCTGGTTCATTGTGTGCTCGTTTGGAGACCAATCTGATGAGTCCCAGTCATTTAATGTAACAGAGAAAATGACTGAAAATGAATTAAACATTGATTTTACCTGAAAGTGATGATTCAGGGTTTTTTCTTCTTTTTTTAAGCTGAATTTACTCGTTTTACCTTCTGAATCAGCATCATATGTCATCATGTTTTTATTCACAGCTCAAAAGAAGTTAATTCACCAGAGTGTGGCATCAACTTCTTAGTTGTTGGTTGAATGGTTTAGCATGTAAAGGGCTTTTCAGCAGTTTGACATTTGACCTGGTGGGCCATCCTGCACGTTTTCGATGTTTACCTGCTTTGACCCAGTGGGTTACTAAGGGCATGATGGACAGCTAATTCATCCATTCAGTCAGGTGTGATGGCGTGTCTGACGTGTGTGATAACCTCCTGTTTGCAGATCAGAGATGGCGCTCACACAGGTGTCCTCCAGTAAGTGTGCTGGTGGCTTCCAGAAGGTTTTTGAACATGACAGGTGGGACTGACCTTTGACCTTTAGCTTTGTGATGACGTTTGTCTTTATTATTATAAGTCATGCCTGTGTGTGTGTGTGTGTGTTTCCTCCTCAGCACTGAGCTGAAGTGTAAAATGAAGTTTGCTGTTTTTCTGCCCCCCAAGGCTGAAACAGACAAATGTCCCGTCATGTACTGGCTCTCTGGTGAGTCTGATGCTCCAGTGCCAGCATCTAATACCACAGAACTGTAGGTGTTCAGGTCTCGGTGTTAGGGTTAGGGCTGCAGCTATCAACTAGTTTAGTAATCAAGTATTTTTATTGAATAATCCATTATTTTCTCAAGTACTTGGATATAAATGTACAAGCAGCAGCTTCCAGCTCTCCTCTCAGTCGTACAGGAGAGGGCAGCATCCTGTGGCCTGTTCTGCAAATGTCACATTTTCAATTTGAGCCTAAAATTTAAAGTATGAAGACAAACTTTTTGATTCAGAGCCAAAAGAAAAAAAAAATCCAAATAACCAGTCAGTCGTTCATTTGAAAATCAAAAGAACAAATAAGTCACTGATTGGGAGATAAAGTTCACTCAGTTCAGCTCCTTCTTGCACTAGCACATCTTCAGATTTCGTTTCATGTTGTGACCAGTGAGCCTGTCTGCAGGTCTGACGTGCACGGAGCAGAACTTCATCACCAAAGCCGGCAGTCAGCTCGCTGCTGCGGAGCACGGCGTCATCATCGTGGCTCCAGATACCAGCCCACGTCTGTCCTCACAGCTTTATAAATGAATGACAGTTTTCTGAAAACTGATGAAACTTTGCCTGACTTAAACCAGCTCATAAACTCTTGTTCTCCCATCATGCCTCAGGTGGCTGCAGCATTGAGGGTGAAGATGAGAGCTGGGACTTTGGAACAGGAGCTGGGTTTTATGTGGACGCCACACAGGACCCCTGGAAAACGAACTATCGGATGTATTCATACGTCACTGATGAGGTAACCTCAGAGCTCCCTCCTGCTGTGCTCACTTCACACTTCAGTCCAAACAGCTGGCTCCTACTGGGACAGTTTGACTAACTGTCATTGTCTAATGAATCCGTAGTCCTGAATCTGGACCTGAACGGATCTGGGTTTGTTGCTTTGAGATGACTTGTGAACTGGAGCTTTGTGAATCAGCTAACCAGCCTCGTGTTCTTTTTGCGTCAGCTCCCAAAACTGGTCAACGCTAACTTCCCCACTGACCCAGACAGGATGTCTGTCAGTGGACACTCTATGGGTGGCCATGGCGCTCTCATCTGTGCCCTGAAGAACCCTGGGAAATACAAGGTAGTAAATGTTTGTCGTCAGATCGAGGAGCAGGAAGTGGTCTTTGTATTGTTTGAGTCCAGTCTCATTCTGATTGTTCATGCAGGCCGTGTCAGCGTTCGCTCCCATCTGTAACCCCATCCAGTGTCCGTGGGGTCAGAAAGCCTTCTCAGGATACCTGGGCTCTGACAGGTCCACATGGGAGGTAAACTCCACCCCTTTCTAGGATTGGCCAGTCAAACAGATGAAGTGATGGACCATCCAGCTCCTCTGATTGTTTTTTTTTAGGCATATGATGCCACCGTGTTGGCAGCTTCCTACTCTGGCCCTCAGCTCGACATCCTGATAGATCAGGGCCGTGACGACCAGTTTCTGTCAGCCAGCCAGCTGCTGCCCGATAACCTGATCGCCGTCTGCTCAGAGAAGAAAATCCCCGTCGTCTTCAGACTGCAGCCGGTCAGTTCCTCTGCTCTCCACCAGGGTCCAACACGGATTACAGAGTGTTCAAAATCTTTATCACGGTTCAAAGAAATCACCAGGGGACTTTAATCTAACTGGATATGTAATAAAAACATCAGCTGATGATCAGCACTGGCACACATTCAGTAGGAGTAGCTGAACTGACTGGGCTGAAACTCAGGTCCAGCTCAACAACAGAATCTTTATTAAACTACAGGAACATCTCAGAAAATCAGAATATCATGAACAAGTTGTCAGAAAGTGAAACATATCTTCATTATACATACAGTGAAATCTTCTGTCATTTTGATGATTGTGGTCACAGAGCATGAGAAAACTAAACTCAGGAAATGAGAATATTGGAACTTCATGAAAGAAGAGGCTCATTTGTAGATTGATTAGTTTACAGATGAAAACCCAACAAGGAATGAAATATGTCACTCTCTATAATCAACCACTTTCTGAAATGAATGAATGGTTTTAACAATATTCTGCCTTTTTGAGATGTACCCGGACTTTAAAAATGAATTCTGTAATTATAGCGCTTTGATCTGAAGGTCTCAACTGATCAATACCAGATCAATGTCAGTGATTATGTATCAATACCTTTACGAGCATACACCTGCTGTTCAGTAGGTGTAAGTCGTCAGTGTGAGAACCCTGATGATGTGTAAATAGAGAAAACTGCTGTTTGTTTGTTTGGGATGTTTTTTTACAAACCAAAGGGGAATGACTGGATGCAGTTTGAATAACCAGTTTTCACCTGCAGGGCTACGATCACAGCTACTTCTTCATCTACTCCTTCATCACGGACCACATCAAGCATCACGCCAAGTACCTGAACGCCTGACCTGCTGCTCAAACGTCAGCCTGCTGCTGCTCTTCAGCAGAACTCGGCTGACGTTCAGTTCCGTCATGAGTCGTCTGAGACCATTGTGTTTTGTGTGGGAGCAGCACTACTGTAGGTGACCTGACTCTAAACTCTGCAGTGAGCAAAGATCAACCATAGAGAATAAAATCTTTTACAGCTTCTGCTTTTTGGATCTGATTTCCATGTTTGACACATTTAAATGTTTCAGATAAACTAAGTTTTTTTAAGGAAACGATCCAGACCCAGTGTGGAGAAGTGACTCGTCTTGAACCTGCTGCCTGGTTGACTCGTCCTGTCACCGAGTGCTGGATGAATTCTGGCTCCTCTCATCTTTACAGGACTGTTGTAATGCAGCCTTACTGGAGGGTTTTCCAGCATGAAGCCGTATTCACTTTGTGGATAAAGGTTCTCTCTGTGGTTCTCTGGAGTCCCACAGCTTTAGAACCTTTTCTGGACTGAGATCTCGGTTCGTCTCAATGTTTACTCCTCTGTTTTCCTGAATTTCCTTGAATCTTGGCACCGTCGCCTGGCTTTTGAGGATCTTCTGGTCTACTCCACTTTGTCAGAAGGTCTTTTTGGATTAAAAGCAGGTGTGGCAGTATGTAACAACTTTTTATTAACACTTTTACATTAACCAAAACCTGCAGTAACGTTGACTCTTTCGGCCCGAGGGCTCTCCAGTGAACTGACACCAGGTGTTTTTGACATGTGAGGTCTTTACTGATGACGTGTCGACAAATACAGTATATACAGTATTCACAGCAGTTAAGGCGACGTTACAGGGACATTTCATGCATACTGTACAACAAATCACACAAAAGTTCACAAAGACTTACAAAAGGATGCGTTACATGAAAAGTTCAACAAACCTGGAAAGAAGTCACAGAAAAATACATTTGCTCCCAGTCAGAAAAGTACAAAAGTCTGAACCAGATTTCTACAAAAGAGACGTTAGAAACCCCACTGCTCTCTGTTCAGCAGGCACACATCACACTGGCATCACACCTGAAAGGTCATTCAAGGCTTCCTCAGTTGCCAAAACAAAGATATAAATGAACAAGTTTAAGGTCTGAAATCGACCAGAGAACAGTTTGGTTTTATTGCTTTCCCCAAAACGCTGAGACGACGTGACGAGCAGCAGAACTGGAAGACGAGTCCAAAGTGACCACATGAAAAACGCTTTCAGCTTCATCGGTTCCTGAACATCAGGGGGTCGTTCTACGGGTTTCTGTTCAGAGATGTTCGATTTGACATCAGGAATGTAAAAACCTGCTGCTCTTCGTCTAACTGAGCCGAGGACGGCTAATACCGTCGGCTATAAGCTCTCAGGTTATCACCGCTTAGCCTAGAGGGACGAATCCATTGACTGTTACCGCCTTTCCTTTTTAAACCCGTTTAACAGAATCATGGCTGTTTTATGGTAAAGTCTACAGGAACAAAAACAACTTTAAACCTCAAACTGTTTAAATACAAAATAAAAAGGGTCTTTTAAATAACATTCAGAGGTGTAAACTTTAATTTCCCATGTTTTTCATCATTTATTTAACCCTTTATAGAGCAGGTGGTCATATTAATCACTTGTCTTCAATTTGAATTTGCAGCCTGAACCTAAAATTTTACCAAAAAGTTTCTTTTTAAACTAAAGGTGTGGTTTACTCGTTTATTGCAGTGTTCTCAGTGTAAATCAAAGCCTTAGGAGTCATTTTTATAAAGAAAAAGCTCTGATGCTTCTAGTCTCTGATGCAGAAGTGTGCTGATTCGTAGGTCAGCTTGAAACAGCAGGTTTCCTCTTTATTATTAATGATATGCACAACCCTGGCTTCTGATTGGCTCTAGGTATTTGATCCTGAACGTGATGGTAAAATAAGCTGGCAGCCAGACTTGATGTGGATAAACTGACGGTGTAGTGAAGGAAAAATGAGAAGAAGTGCTTCCTCAGCGTTTGTCAATGTTTCAGAATGTTCTACGTGTGAACTGACATGTTCTCCTAAAAGAGCAGAACGTTCTCCTAAAAGAGCAGAATGTTCTGCTGAACCGGACTGAAAGCTGACCGTAGGACGTAGCTATGTTAACATTAGCTTGTGCTGCTAACCACAAAAAACTCAAAATAACTGCTGATATCAAAATATGTTACAAACGTAGCTAAAAGCTGCTCCTAAAGTGTTCTTCTGCTCAGTGCAAGAAAAATCAAACAAACCCAACCCGTGTCCTCCTCCGCATTAGAGACGGAGCACTGAGCTGCTGCGCCACCACGTGTTGCTGTTGGTTTCTGTGTTTAAACATCAGGTATCAGGTGACGAGTTAACATTAGCATGTGTGGCTAACCACAACAAGCTCAGAATAACTGCTAATATCACAACAAAAATATGTTAAAACGTAACCAAAAGGCTTTCTCCCCCTGTGGGGAAAACATTTTAAAATGTAGAAAATTAAAAAATCAAACCCAGATTCCCTCACACCAGAGGGGTTAGATCACTACACGATGATACAGCTGTCACAATTTGACTCCGTTTCTTTGACTTTGTGGGTCATTTCACCTTAAGAATATTCTTGAAAGTAAATAATGTATTTTTGACTAGCCAATGGGGCTCCCAGACCACACAAGGCACCAAGGCTGTAGCCGTTAGCCTGGCAAGCCAGACTAGAAGTGTGGATATGTGGAAAGTCTGCAGAGCAAACCTCATGGTTTACTAGGCTATCAGGCCATATCTAGCCTGTGCATTATCCGGGATGTCTGTGGGGCGGGGCCAGATCACGTATGTAAATTCACACTGTGACGTAGATCTGTGACCAGATTCAAATCCTAGTGTTAAAACCGGATAAAACTCCTTTTTTAAATGGCAGGAGAACCAGGAAAAATCATTTTCAGCCTGCATGAAAGGCTCAGGGCGACCTATTAGAATAAAAATAAAAAGGTTTTGAGTAAACCACACCTACATAGTGCAAACGTTTAAATAAAAACTAAGGGGAAATTAAAAAGGAGGGAGCGGGAGACCGACAGGCGGATTGGGGCAGCGTCTGCAGCGATGGACGCTGAATCAGTCTGCTGTGGTGAAGAAGGAGCTGAACCGAAAAGAAGGCTCTAGATTTACCGGTCGGTCTACCTCCTGATCCTCACCTGGTCATGAGCTTTGGGTAATGACCGAAAGAACAAGATCGCAGATACAAGCGGCTGAAATGAGTTTTCTCCGCAGGACTCAGCCTTAGGGATAGGGTGAGGAGCTCGGATATTCAGGAGAGACTCGGAGTAGAACCGCTGCTCCGCCATGTCGAAAGGAGCCAGCTGAGGTGGTTTGGGCATCTCCCCAGGGAGGTGTTTCAGGGATGTCCTGCCGGCAGGAGGCCCCCGGGTCGACCCAGGACACGCTGGAGAAAATACATCTTCCACCTGGCCTGGGAACGCCTTGGGGTCCTGTCAGAGGAGCTGGTGGAGGTGGCCGGGGAGAGGACGGTCTGGGACTCCCTGATTGGGATGCTGCCCCTGCGACCCGGACTAGTGAGTGTCCTTTAGATAAATGATGACAAACGCTGAATTTAAACCAGAGTTATTGGAAGCTATTAAAATGGAAATTTACAGTAAAAATAATTTTCTACTCACATTTTTTTTCCAAACAAAAACTTTAAAAAACTTTTTGTAAAAGTTTCAGGTTTGGGCTGCAAATGAAAAAGTAAAGCAAGTGATGAAATATGGTCTCTCGCCCCAGAACCCAGAATTCAGTTGTTTTATAACTTTAAAACTCATTTTACTTTTTAAAAAACTTATAATAAAAGAAACAAGTTCTTTTGTAAATAAAAATGTCAGGCTGAGGCTGCAGACCAGAATTAGATGAACACATTTATCATCAGGAGCTGTTTGGTCAGATCTATCCAGATTGAAATGTTATTTTATGGCTGAAGCTTTCTGCAGCTCTAGCTGCTGCATCATGAACTCTGACCTCCAGAGAAACGCTGTGCAGGATTTAAAGGGGCAGTACACAGTTTAGCTGATGGTTTTAGGAGCTGTTCTGATGTAAAGTCAGTGTTCATGTTGCTTCTCTGCTGTCCGCCTCTAGAGAGCAGCATTTCATTTTTTCCTGAAAAGAAAACTTTCAGAGCGCCACTTCAAGGCCCAAAGCTTGTTTATTGTGTTTTCTTTTGATTAAATGATTCTGATGCTGCAGTTTAAAAAATCAGATTTAAAAAAGATACAAATGAAAGAAACTGAACTGAAGCAGGATGTGTGGGAGGAAATGTAAAACACAGTGACAGCAGGGAGCAGCTAGCATGATCCAACCTCACTGTAGGGTTCACTGAACTCGTCCTGCCTCTTCAAAACCACTCACTGGTCCAGGTCTGCTTCAAAACCACTCACTGGTCCAGGTCTGCTTCAAAACCACTCACTGGTCCAGGTCTGCTTCAAAACCACTCACTGGTCCAGGTCTGCTTCAAAACCACTCACTGGTCCAGGTCTGCTTCAAAACCACTCACTGGTCCAGGTCTGTGATGCAACACGGAGCCAGCGGCCAACCACAAACAGAATCCTGTTGACGCAGCGTGCTGCGTAATGAGGCATCAACAGCAGTAATCTAAACACAGCCTGTTACACACACACACACACACACACACACACACACACACACACACACACACACACACACACACAGCCTCTTTAGCAGTCAACAGGCCAAAGGAATGTTTTGCTACATTTAACTTCAAACTCACTCTGCGAAGCTGCAATAAAGCTTTAAACTCAGCAGATAAAACCAGTTCTTAAAAAGGTGTCAAAACTCTTCACCAGTTCAGGCTGTTGGAGACCCTCGGACCACACGTCGTCCTCATATCAGACACTCTGAGTGTAATGTGTCACAGAGGATGTGGTGAGCTGTGGGTGGATGGATGGATCTGCTAATCCTCAGGGGTCCTGCTAAGTGTAATGAAAAACTCAAATCATGAAATTCAGGCTGGGTCTTGATCAGAGCTTCAAACTGGTCCACTGATTCAGGAGAGACATCTCGTTCCCCGTTAGGATGGATGGTTTAGACTTCTGCTCCCTCTCTCTCATCTTTGCTCCTCCTCTACATCCATGTCTCCTCTTTAACTCAACTGTCTGGGACTTTGTGGTCTCAGTTTGGATTTTATTTAAACTTTTGAGATGTCAACTAGCTGCTCCTTGTCTCTCGTTGCTATGGTTACACAGAATGTAGAAAAGTTGCAGCAAAAATCCTGAAAGCAGCACAGCATCTAAGCCAGAACAAAATCACTCAAAGAGCAACGTCTTCAATCTGAGAAAGAGAAGAGAGAGCTGCTGAAACGAGCTGCCTCCCTACAACGTCTATCAGTCTGTGATGAGCTCCAGTCTCTGACACATCCATCCATCCATCCATCCATCCATCCATCCATCCATCCATCCGTCCATCCATCCGTCCATCCATCCATCCGTCCATCCATCCATCCATCTGTCCATCCATCCATCCGTCCATCCATCCATCCATCCATCCATCCATCCATCCATCCATCCATCCATCCATCCATCCATCCATCCATCCATCCATCCATCCATCCATCCATCCGTCCATCCATCCATCCGTCCATCCATCCATCCATCCATCCATCCATCCATCCATCTGTCCATCCATCCATCCACAGCTCCAGTTCAGCCCTGGAACAACATCCCAGTTAGGCTTGCAGCTTAAACCTGAAATGTTTTTTAAAAAGCAAGAAAAAGGACATTTCTAAACATCTGTAAAAACTTATAAATATTAAAAAAGTTAAATGAATCAAAAATAAATAAAGGGTCTTTTAATGGTTTAAACTTGAACTTCCCGTGTATTTCAGTGAGTGTCCTCCAAGTTAATGAGAGGATTTAGAGGCCACCAGAAAGACTCTTTGGTACAAGCTTCAGGTTTAAGCTGCAAATCAAAATTCAAAACACACGTGATAAAACATGCTCACTAGGGATGTACCGATACCACTTTTTTCAAAACCGATCCGATACTTAAATCTGAGTACTCGCCGATACCGAGTACCGATACCGGTACTTCTATCACACAAAAACATGCAACAAATTGGAATACAGGTTTTATTTTTTCTTCTCTGCTTTTTACAACAAATAACTGAGTTAGATAAAAAAATAAAATATATAAAAAAATTATCACAAAACTAAAATATAAGGTGAAAAATAACCATTTCCTGTGATTTCACAGTGAAATTATTGCAGTTTTCCACATTTTAACCAAATAAAATGAACTATTTGGCACCATCTCCAGCTCTCAACCCACACTGTTCCTCTTTAGCTCAATAGCTCCCCCTAGTGTTCAATATAGGAAACTACAACAGAAATCACGAGTCGCAGACAGTGAAGCCACTGGTATCGGTTCCTGGTATCGGGCCGATACCAGTATAGGTATCGATGCATCCCTAATGGTCACTATAAGGGTCAAAGGGCACTGGAGCCTTACTGGAGGCTATTCAAAGTCGAAAGAAGTGTACTTTCTTTCTTTTTTGTATCATTTTGTTTAAATGTGTGCACAGCCATGTGCGAAATAAAAATAAATGAATGAATGAATTCTTAAAATTTTACTTAAAAAAATGGTAGTCCTTTAAAATAAAATTAAAAAAATCAACTTTTTCAAAACTTTTGGTAAAGTTTCAGGTTTAGGCTGCAATCAAAGCACAACTAATCCCATAATGCCACTGGCCTGATGAAGGGGAACGCCGCGGGAGGTTTGGCACACAAACAAACTGCATCTGAAAGTAAAATGACGACGCTACGGTCACATCCATCAGAACCAGGTTAGTGTCTCCATGGAGACGTTAAATAAACCCCACCTGCATCAGAGCGCCACACACACGTCGCTGTTACAACTTTAGAAAATATACAGAATTATACCCAAAATATATTAGAGAAAAATAGTTTGGGGCTATTTCTTTCTGACTATACAACAACTCAAAACTCAGCTTGTCTTTATATTATAAATATCTTCAGGTTTAAATACAGCTCCCAGATAAAAACCGTCTTAAGACTTGAGTATTTTGGTTTGATTCTAATCAGAACTGAGAGCAAAACACTCGACAAGTCATCTCATCTCTGCACAGTTCAGAGAATTATTCAAGGGTTTGAGTCAGTGATGCGTGCATAGAGCGACTCAGGTAAAACCCACTTTAAAAAATAATGTCCAGATGATTAGCGCCACAACCAATCAGAGAAAAGGGAGATGCATGAATGCAGAAACAGTACTGAACTGAGAACCAACGTTTTCAAAGGAAGAAAAGAACCGACTGATTTTCATGTTTGTGATAAAGCTACTGAACTTTTTCATTGTTCACAAAATATCTAAACTAAATGTCACTTCTCCCTTTTCTCCGTCCTATGTTCAGAATATTTGGTACCAGATTTTGATGCTCAAACTTTAAAAGCTGTATTTAACCACTTGAGATGAAGTTTCACTCACCTTCCACCTCTAACTGATCTCATGGTGACAAATTCCTGACTTTTAGCTCGGTTCTGAAGGTTCTCTGTATGAGTGAGTGCACAAGTCCGTTTGTGTTGGTATAGTTCCCATCCTGCATCCTGAAATAACTCAGAACACTTTGGTTTCTGAGGAGGAAGCAGAGGCGAGCCGTGGCGCTGAGCGAAGTGACGTCCGAGTGCAGGTTTGGTCGTTTTGAAGCTCCGCCCATCTCCGAGGCTCACGTCAGGACCGGGTATCTGGAGGAGGCCTGCTCCACCAGAGCCTGCACCATGACGCACACCTTCACCAGGCCCTTCTCCTCCAGGATGTGGTGAGGAAGACACAGTTTGTCCTGGGAGGTCACAGGAGGAGACACAGCAGAGACAAAAGGAGGGAAGAGAGTGAAGGAGCAGATGCAAGAAAGAGACAAAGGCAGCACAGGGTTTAGAGACTACTATCTAGATTTATCTCTTTATAAAATCACATTTTTTATTTTAAATGTCAGATCTATAAACTAGATGAGGTTTCTTATTGTTTAGTTGATCACTTTCTGAAAAAACCCCACACAAGACACCTTGGACTTTAAATGTCACAAACTTTCTTCCATTTTGAATTTCAACCTTTGAATAGAGGTGTAAAAGTGGGCGGTGCTTAAAGGTACAAGTGACCAATAAGAGCCGAGTTGGATTTTTGACAAGGAAATGTTTAGTTTAAATTATTTTGGCGCTACAAAGTTTTTGCTTAACAGTGAAAAAAACCTGTGAGGAGTTCTGTAGCTTCTCTAGAAACAACAAATCCCCCAGCTGAAGGCAAAGCGACCGGTTCAGCTTCATCTCCAGGTCGCTGAAGCTGAGTTCAGGTCCTAAGGACTCGTGACAGATTCATGATTCCCAGTCAAGATTTTTATATGCTGGGAACTCGTGTTTCAGGTTCATGTCCAACGCCTTTTCATCAAAATGCTGAACAGACACTCCAAAAAAGGGTTTTAAAGAAAGGCAACTGGACTTATTTGGTTCTTTGAAGACGTTTCGCTGCTCATCCGAGTAGCTTTGTCAATTCTGTCTGAAGTAAAGGAGAGAGAGACTTCTCTTCCTCTGTCTGTGACACACCTCCTTCTCCCCCCTTGAGGAGGAGTTCGCTCCACTGTAGTCAACTGGAGTCCTGGTGAGGTGTTTTGATTAGAGGCGTGAATTGTCTGGGAATGAAGTTCAGGGCAGACACTCTTCGCTCTTTTCAAACAGACCAACAACAGGACAATAAACTGAAGTTACCCACAAACAGGAAATAACTGTAAATATTCACATTAGAAGAGTCGACACTGAAGGTGTTCAGGAGACGTTTTCTGTTTTTATTACATCAAAACCAGAAACCCAAGTACAAGCAAAGAAACTGGTTTTCCTTCAGTTTCTGTGATTTCACCCCACAACAGAGGGAAAATACCAACAATAAGCTCATCTCATAAATATCAAACTCTCTAATATAAGCTATAATAAGACTGGTATACATGTATCTATATAGATGTGTCTAGTTTCTGTAGCCCTTCAGATGTTCTCTAAAATCCGTCTCATTGCATATCAGTGTGAAGGAGAATCAGATTAAAGAAATCAAAGCAAATCTCATCCTGAAGGCGTGAAAAAAAAATCTGCATTGTTTCAAAACAACATAAATGTATAGCAATTTACAGTCACTAGGTTGTGTAAAATATATTCAACATCTTTGAATAATTGCACGTTTATTTAAATATGGCTTCCGGTCCCACACTGGAAGAGAACCAGTAGTGTTTGTGCAGCTCCGCCTCCCTGCAGCATGTGAGCGTCTGCTCTCATCCTACTGACTCTGTTCTTTAACAGGGCAGACATTTTCCTGTCAGCTGTGCTTTTCAGATCATGAGCTGAAAGTGAAAACATGGCTTTGGACACACACTGTTAAAATGAAGGTTATTGGTAGGGATGCACTGAAAATTCAGCCAACAAAAATGTTCAGTCGAAAGAAGTAAATCACTGAAACAACACAGCTAACAATAGCAAACAGAGCAGAGTGTATGACCAAAGGTCCATAGAGGTCCATCACCCCTCGACAAACCGCACCCTGCTTCTAAGAACCGACACAATCATCATCTCAGTGTTTCGGGTTTCGTTTCCTCATGTTTGGTTTTTGGTTTCTTGTCATTTCGATGCATCCTTAGTTATTTGTGTGAAATACTATTAATGTTCTGATCATTGACTTCTGGCTCAAAAAAGAAAAATGTAAATGAATATATAATCTGAAAAATTATCCTGTATTTGATCCATATCAGGATGGTCTTTCTTTACAATCTAGCTCTGATGTGTTTTCAGTGAGTTTCTTTAGTTTTGTACTCTGGGGGGTGTATTAGCATCACAATACGGGGCAACTATACGATATATCGTCACACTATAAGCAATATGATAAATTGTGATAATTATGAATGAAGTTAGCCTCTTCAGTTGTCCGTTGAGCAGAATCGATTCACTTTGTGCTGAAATGCTACGCTGTCATGATATCTACATGTGCTGTATTTGACTCTGCTGTAGCAGACTTTACAGACTGAATAGTTCCTGACTGTCAGTCTTTACTACGTGTCTTTGTTTTGACACATCAGCTTGGAAAGCGTCTGGCTCCTCTCTGCTCCAGTCATCAGACAGCTGAGTGAAGTTAGCTACATTTACCACTCACCGGTGCTATCACCAGACCTTGATGCTCCGTGGAAGTGGAGGACTGCTGAGGAGGACTAACGACTGCAGCCAACAAGCAATCAGAGGTTGAAATGCAACAAAAATGAACTACCACTGGGAGGTTTTGCACGTAAATCTTTTGTAAGAAATCAATATTGTGCTTTAAGAATATTGTGACACGAAATATCTGGATATATTAGTGCATCAATTTTTTTTACACCCCTAGTGTACTCTACCCCAGTGTTACTTGTTTTCTTTCCAAAGTGTAAAGTGTGGGACTTCAGTCCAGATCTGTACGGTGAGGGTGAGCTGGATGTTCAGGAACGTTGTTACTGAGGAACAAAACATCTCTTACCTTTCATTCTCTGATGCTAATAGTTGTCATTTCTGTTGACAACATGTTTAGTTCATACTTATGAACTGAAAAGTTCTAGAATTTTCATAATCCACTGTGACGCTTACATTTCAGAGAACACAGAAATCCCTTTTACACAGAAACCTTATGAAGATCTGAGCCAAAAAGAAATAATACGGCTGCACCGATACTTCATATTCCCAAACCAATTACCAGTACTTACAGTTGAGTACTTGCCAATACTGAGTACTTATAAACGTCAGTGGCCCAAGTCTTGGTTTGTATGACAAATGACAATAAGTTTGATCTAAAGCAGCAGGGTGCTCATTTATAAAACTTGCTTACGCACAAAATAGGCCAAAAAGTTGCGTAGGTCACTTTTTACGCAAAATTTGGGATTTATAAAAGAAAACGTAACGGAAAAATGTGCGCAACTCTAAGCAAACTTTAGACCTTGCGTAAGCACATGTTGGAGACGTGAAACCAGTCAGAGCAGCTGGTGAGATGAAACATGTTGAATTTATGACACAATTAAAGACTTGTAGACCCTCGCGCACACAGAACCAACAATCCGTCTCTAAAAAGAATAAAAATTTAAATCTGAATGAAAATATGTCGCATTTTAGAAAAATATCCCATTATGTTTATCCAGTCGTCTTCAGATTATAGAACAAACTGCACTTATTGGAGCATTAATTGTGATTTCTGAGACTCAGGAATCCTGCAGTGACACTTGTGCGTAATGCGCTGGATGCGCTGCAGCTCAGCCAGCAGTCAGACTCCGGATGAATGGGAGAGAGTTTTTAGAGATTTCTAGATAATGACTGGACCATCGATCAGCTGATAGATTCATTAGAGCATCCTATGGATCAACTGGGTCCAGTATTAGATCAACAGAACCATCAGAACCAGTAAAACCCGGTGTCACCGGCCGTTCTCGGGTTTCAACCAGCGATTATTTTATCCAGCAGGTTGACTGTTTAATAGGATGAACAACATGACGTGTCTTCCCCTTTGGATTAAATTAAATGTTGTCATTAAACGTTTCTTAGATCTTCACGATCTCTCTGTCAGTCTGACAGCAGACGCGCTGCAGCGAGACGTCTCTCGGAGCACTTCCGTGTTCTCTGATCCGTCAACATTTCACCACCTAATAAAACATTTTCCCGTCCATCCACTTCACCACAAGCACCTCGAGTTTCAGCCTCTGTAAAATTACGCTTCCTAAACCTCTCCGTTGTCACGATTTACTGTTAAAAGCCAGAAACCCACCGGCTTATGCATATGCAATTATTCATGAGGTACTTAGCATTGACCGTATATGGCAGAATGTGGGTGTGTAGGAGGAGGGTTCTGACCCAAAAACAGCTGAGCACAGTTCTAGGTCTGACAGCGATTTATAAAGCAGAATAGTGGATCTGTGCGTCCGCGGGGTTTTATAAATCGGAAATGGAATTTGCGTACCTGAAAAATTTTAGCTGAGCTTAAGCAAGTTTTAGTAAGGATTCTACGCAAAGTTTTATAAATGAGCACCCAGGTCAGCTGGTTTCTTCACTATCAAATAAAAAGTCACATTATTCTGTCTTTCATCCAATCTGAACTATAAACAGAGTTCTAAAGGTCAGGGGTCAAACTCAACTCTCTCTGAGTTAGAAAGTGTTACATACAGACTGAATAACATCTAAAATAAAATGTGAAACACACACATCAACCTTCTCAGTGAGTAAACCAATAAATATACCAATGGCATTCCGTAGAATGTTTCAAAGTGCGTTTAGTTATATAACAACATTCCATACCTGCAGCAGTCGCTGACCAAACCTTTCCTCAGCTGATCAGGTTCAAACCGGTGACTGTTTTAGCTTCAGCGTGTTTCTCTGAAGCAGACATTCCTGCCGTTTGATGTAGAGAGCTTTAATCAGCTCTACTGGGTTTCTTCGGTGGTAGCCGTTAGCCAAACACAGCTACATTAAAGGTGCTACTCCTTTGGTAGCATCAATTAGCTGTGATGAATGGATTCATCCTGTGTTCTTTACTGAACCAAACGTCGTACAGGGAGGATTCCGACAGCATACTTTTCACAAGTACAAGTACACAAGCATTGTATTGGACGGACACATCCCTGAAATAAAACGGGGAAACATCTCAGTAAACACCATCCACCACGCACAGAATTACAACTCCATCAACAACCTAATGCTACTCATCCAACAGGAGCGTCCTCAGGGGGAAGCTGCTGTTTTTGTTCAACGTCAACAAAAAGAAGAATTCTGCGTTTTTGGCTTCGGACCAAAGCAGCTCCTCAGTCCTGCACAGATGTGATCATTCCTGCAGGACCGCAAGTTGAGGACACATCAGTAACAAAGTACCTCTAGTGTCCTGGTGGGTTCTGTCTCAGGTTATTTGTGAAACACCAAACAAAAACAGGAAGTGATGAGGGAGTAGCTCATACTGACGCTCCATTGGTGCCACATGGGACGCAGAACAAACCCCTCCTACTTGTGCTGATCTAAAGCATCATCAGGTCAGAACATGTTACAGGATGAGGTCATAGACCATAATGATGTCATCAGGTCTCAACACTAAGACGTTTCAGCACCACAGAGTCAAGTTTCACTGACATGACAAAAAGCCATTCAGCTGTGTGTCATTTGTCCCACGTGGCATGAATGTAACAGAATGAGGAGGAGGAGGAGGAGCCTGGGAAGGATAAGGGTGGGCTGTTGTCATGGTTACGTCAGCTCGCTCCAACTGTAGGCCACAAACAGCAAAACTAAGCAGAGGATATGAACCAGGCTGGATCCAATAACGTCCCAGATCTGCCAAGCAGGAGGCGGGGTTTGGGTGGTAACAGAGACCAATGAGGGAGTCTGTGGCGACCTGCAGGAGGCGGAGCTAGTTGAGATCGCTTGGTCCGGCTTTCTGTCCACAGAGGTTGGATCAAAGGCAACCAGCGCCCGCACAGCGCCATGGACCGGCTGCACACGGCACTGGGTGATGTCGTAGGGGGTACAGAGGGAAGACTGGCGCCCCCATTAGGAAAGAGAGGGTATCAAAATAAAGAAAACAAAAACATGGAAGTGATAGAATGAAAAAGAAAAGGAGTGAAGAAAAATAAGATGATGGTTTAAAAGTGGAAATATAAAACAAATTAAAGCATCAATAAGGACAAAAGTGAGAGGATAAAAAAAAGAGTTCAGAATCAAATAAGGAGAAGCAAGAAGTTCAGATGAGACAAAATAAAAACCACAGGAAGAGGAAGAAGACATGATGTGATCCAGCCGGCAGGTCAGAGAAGAAAAAGAAAAAGCAGGAGGTTAACCAACAGACCCAGAGGTCAACGGTCACACGTCTGAGCTGGTAGGGAGCAGGAGGCAGGCAGGGGTCACCACGGCAACCATCAGGGATGCTTACTGTGAGAATGCTGTACAGCTCAGCTAATCCTGGTGACTGGTGTGACCTTCCTCTCCCAGTAAGCAGCCCTGTGATGGGAGCAGCCGATGGAGAGCACAGAAGCTTTGGCAGGAAAACATTCATGCTGCAGGAAGCAACGTCCACAGAGCGGCTGGAAGCAGTCAGCAAGCAGCGATGGATTCACAGGTTAAGCAGGTGTGCAGGTCAGAACCACAGTCCAGAAGAGACACAATCTTTTTTACAAAGAAAGCAGCACATATTAAGAGTAGAAAAAACACCAATATCAGAAGAACACAAGTCAGAAAACTGAACAAAAAGACAAAACCTACACGTAGAAGAAACAAAAACAAACACAGAGTCCCTGACAGTCTTTACTCCTCCTCAGGGTTCTTAACCCTTCACAGGGAAAAGGATGATATTTGATCACTAGTCTGAAACTTTTATAGCAAAGTATAAGAAAAAAAACTGGAACAAGAAAGTCCTTAACCCTTTAAAACTGATGATTTATCAACAAGTCTTTAAAGGTTCCAGATGTTTGTGTTATTTTAAAAATGATGTACAACTTTTAGGTTTAGACACAGAGAAGTGATCAGTTGTCCTCTGAAGGGTTAAAGTCTGAAAATGGCTCCAGTCCTCTCTCTGGCTTTAGAAGACGTAATAAAAAGAGCAGCAGAAGAAAAACAGAACTAGTGATGGATAAGGAAAGCCTGGTTGATAAGAACTGATGTTACAACGGCGTCGTTTAAACGAGCTCTAGTTTCTGTCCTGTTCCAGTCCGTTCTGGACTCATCTGGTAGAACTCAGTCAAGTTTTCAACCTCTTCAAAGGGCAAAAAATGAAAGCAATAAAAAGTTTAGAAAACTCTCTTCAAAGTTTGGACAGAGTGATACGTAAAGCACGAGTTGATATTCTGTGTTTAACCCAGGTGTGTGAGTGTGTGTGTGTGTGTGTGTGTGTGAGCAGGCGGACAGACACTCAGTACTACTCTATCAGTCACTTTTTAAAGTTGTATTCTTCCTCAGGTTATTTGCGTTCAGAAACTCTTTGGAAGTCAGACCCAGTTAGAGACGACGTCCTGTGATGTCAGAGCCCTCCCATCAGAGCTGGACTGAACCAGTAAACAGAGGTAGGACATTTACCACTGGTCTCATAAAAGCCCTGATAAACTCACAGGATGGATTTTAGTTTTACATTCATGCTGTCAAATATCAGTTAAATGTGTTGACCTCGCCTCACTTTCTTCCACCTATCTGGGTCTGGTCTGGGTCAGCATCCCAGTCTGGCCTCTCATCACCAGGCTTTCCCAGGCCAGTCCCAGGAGCAGCGGCTCTACTCCGAGTCCCTCCCAGATGTCCGAGCTCCTCACCCTGTCTCTAAGGCTGAGCCCGGCCACCCTGTACAGGAAACTCATTTCAGCCGCTTGTATCATTCAGTCATTACCCAGAGCTCATGACCAGGTGAGGACTGGGAGGTAGACCGACTGGTAAATAAAGAGCCTTGCTTTCTGGCTCAGCTCCTTCTTCACCACCGCAGACTGCATCACTGCAGACCCAATTAACTAAATGGGTTAACCAAAAACAAATAACTTAATGCATAATAGCTTCTTGTTGCTGTGACTCTTCTACTTTTCAGATGCATATAATGAAGCAGCCAATCACAAATAAAAGCCAAACCGTGACCCAAACTCACAGAGGAGTTAAAGAGACGTGGAGGTAGAGCAGAAGCACAGAGAGGAGAGAGGATCACTTTCATCCATCGTAACTGAGAACGTGAGACGTCTCCTGAATCAGGTGGATCAACCTGAAGCTCTAATGAGGGCCCAGCCACAGACCGCTACAGAGGATCTATCCTCCCTGTGCACAGCTACAACAGCCTACGATGGCTTTATGAAGAAATGAATTACATAAACATTTAATCTCCCTCAGGGGTTGATAAAGTTGTTTTGATCCGACTGACTGACTGATATTTAGATGCCAAGTGATCAAAATGTTTTCCAGAAGAGTTTAAACTAAAGTGTGAGAAGACAGGTGAACACACACTGACAGAGACAGTAGAGCAGCACCAGAACGAGGCGCTTGTTTCAAACAAACCCTGCTATGATGGAGAAGCTGGAAGCTTTAGGCAGCCATAATGGCGGTGATGATGTCAGCATTACACGGAGATGCTAAAAAACCCGTTTGAAGCGATGAGGATCACAAGGAGGAAGAGGAGGAGGGGAAGAAGAGCAGAGCTGAGGAGAGGCTGAGTGGTTTCTTTGCTTTTTGGATTAGGATACAAACATGTTCTGTTCAGTGACTAATTACTTATCTATCGTTGTTCTGGGGGATAACAGTTCTGACTACAGAACAGAGAAGCTTCTCTACACCAAACCATCAGCCTTCCTCTCAACACTGGTTCAGTGTCCTGCAAAAATCCTCCGTTCATGTTCAGAACGTGAAGTTCTTTCCCTCCCAGGAAGAAAATGTTTGCAGGACACATTTATTTGTTCTTTAACAAATCATTAATAAACAGTCTTTAGTGAACTCAGCAGGGAGTTTCTCTATGAACTGGGAGCGTTTTCAGTGGAGATCCTGCAGCCAGAGGTAACCAGTTCTAGGGCAAGTTGTCGCTTTGAGTTTCTATTTGCAGTCTAAATCTGAAACTTTGACAAAAAAGTATTTAAAAAATGTTAGAAAAAGTAAAACGGATTTTAAAAAGGTAAAAAATTAAAAGAAAATAATTAGAAATAGGAAAAGAAACATGACAGAAATGTTCTTTAAAGAGCACCCACTGAAATACTTAGAAATTAAATAAATATAACGTAATAATAAAATATGATTAAAATGTTTAACCATAGAGTAAGAAGACAGTTATCTAATGCTTTTATTTATTTTCAATCCAGTTATATTTAAAGAGATAGAAATCCTTAATATTCCATTGCAGAAACGTATTTAATTTACAAACAGCTAAAAGACTAACAAAGACTCTCTTCTATATGTGTAGCATAATCTAAACACATAGAGATGCGTCATACAAATCAAACCAGCATGTTTTCCTCTGTTTTATTTATATTGTATATCTACTTTGTGCTTACTATTGAAAGAAAAATGACAAGTTTGAGTTTAAAAGGTTTCAGATTTATGCTGCAAATCAGAATTTACATCAACTGATCAGCTCTTTGCCCGTTGCCCTATAGGAGGTTAATATGTGCTGACATTAAACCAAACTGGGTTCAGACATGGACTCGCCTTTTCTTTGTTCTTTGTTTAAAATCATTCTGTGTTTCCAGTGTTGGAGCCCAGATGAGAACCAGAACTTGAAGCGTGTTTTAGAAGAAGTGATGAGAACGTGAAACCGATCTCCAGTTCACAGAGGAAACATCTGACTGTGGCGTTTATCAGGAGGCCCGTCTTACCTCCGATACGCCGATTTTTTTGCAGGCATCCAGGAAGTTCTCCACGTTTCTCCGACACTTGGCCATGCTGAGTTTGGGCTGGGAGGGCAAGCAAAAGCAAATATTCACACATTCATAAATTCAAATCAGCATTCAGGTCCATGATTCTGAGAGTCAAACATCCTGATGTGGAAGCCGAAGACGTACCACTGCAGGTGAGGGGACGTGGATGCTGGCGACGGAGCGAGGGCGAATGTGATTGGCCAGATGGCAGAGCACGACACCATCCATCAGAGACGAGCTAAGGTCTTCAGGAAGGACCACCTTCAGCCTGCTCTCTATCAGCTGACGGGTGAGGAAGAGGAGGAGGACAGCAGAAACATGAAGATGTGAGGATGTCTTTATGTCGTCTAAAACAGTTGATTCTGATTAAAAAAAGACTGAATTAAATGAATTCAAGAGTTTTGGTTTAAATTAAAATGTAGCTAACTCAAGGTAAAGTTGCCTCTCTAGCGCCACCACTTGATGATCATTAAACTTTGTTTATAGTGTTGGGGTACTGTGTTATTCTGTTATCTCAGGGTTAAACTGCACCATCATTCCTTTTATTTTCTATTTGTGTTACAGCTTGATATTAAATATTTCAAGCACCTGTAAGAATCCTGGATGATTTATGGGATAAGATTTGTGCCAAAAGTTTCAACCAAAAAAATTAATTTACACATAAAATATACCCAAATAAAACAACAAAAAGAACATTTAAGAAGCAAAAATGTGAAATTCAAAAGCAAAAATATTCACTCTAAAAACAGAGGGGCGTGTTTTGGTTCTGTGGCTCCTCGGGATTTTACTTTTGAAAGGAGGAGGGGCTTTTCAGTGCTTCGATCTCATTGGTTTTGAGGGTTTGGGGTAGCTAGCTCTAGCAGTTTGCTATACATATGGAGCTACCTACTTCAAACCCTCATAACCAATGAGATCAAAGCACCAAAAAGCCCCTCCCACTGAGACTTTCTTCCAAAAGCAGAAGCAAAAACACAGTGCAGCAGAACCAAAATATTACCCTTCAGAATAAAAGTCTAAGTGGTCTGAGGAACGCAGAATTAAGTGAGGACCAAAACGGTCTCAAAGAAATAAAAAATGAAACAAAAATAAGTTTTTTTAATTTAGAAATATATTTACCTATGAATTAATTTATTTTGTTATAGAATGATTTTATTTGCTTCTGAAATCTTTTTTTTTTTTTGGTTTATTTGTGCGACTATTTTTTGTTGATCCTTTTTGCACAAATTTGATCCCATACATATTCCATGATGCTTCCTAAACAAGATATGCAATATATTCTGACAGTTTTTAAGATGTGTTAACAACAACATAAACAAAAGGGTTTTTACAAGAAACACCAAACAAAAGGATTGTCCTTCAGTCAGCCTGAGATGATAGGGTGAGAACTCCTCACTTCTCTCAGCTGCTCCATGAGCTCCAGCTCTTCTCTCAGCTGCTCCATCTTCCTTCTCATGGTGAACTGAGGATCCACAGACTCCAGACTCTTGTGGCTCCGCAGGAACACTACAGCAGGAACGTGAAAACAGGACCGGTCAGAACACATGAGCTACACACAAACAGGCAGCAGCAGCAGGGTTTTCTATTTTAAAGGTTTTATTTATGCTAAAATGTTATTTTATTGTTGTTGTAGATATATTAAAAATACAGTTTTTGTCCGTGTTAAACTCACAGACACAGATTTCAAAGAAAGTTCATTTTAACAAATGTTTGAAGATATAAAATAAACATCAAATTCATTAGCAGAGCAGCATGATTTTCAGCATGAGCAGCAGCTGAATGCAAACAAACAGGAACATGAATAAATGGGACATTTATTTCCTCAGTGACACAGACGGAAATGTATGTCTGCTGTAAAAGTTATAAAAAGCATATATAAATGTAACATTCAGTGTTCACAGAAGTTGTAGCTGTAACTAAACAGAAACAGGGTGGTGGGAGTTTAAATAAAGTGCATAGAAACAACCAGAAATCACCAAACGACTGTCAGTCTTCTCTGAAATCAGTGACTGAAGCAGAAACCTGACAGAACTGAGCACTGAGGGTAAGAAATGTGAATTAATGGAGCTCAGAGAGAACCAGGCGTAGGCGGACTGAGAGTTTGAAGCATGCCTGCTCACTTCACAAATGCAGAACCAAAATACACACCCACACACACCAAACACCCCCACACACACAGAGCTGCAGGCTGAATGAATCACCTCCTCGCTGTCCTATTTTCTCCATAGACAGATCAGCCTTTTACAGCTGAATTAACCTGAAAACCGACCGCTTTCATGCAGGTTGATTCAGCAACCACAAGAGGGCGCTGCAGCGTCTCTTAGATGTGCTCATTACCTAAATGATAAGATTAATAAAAACAACCCCTTCACGCTCGACAGATTTTGGTCAGCTTGTAAATTATTAGAAATATATTTTAAACATTTGTCTAAAAGGTCACAAAATAGAACTTTCACTGATGTTTAGTTGAAAATCAAACTTCTTACTGACAACTTTAAATGTAAAAAAACACCCAAATCTAAACATGATGGTGAAACTTACTGATCCTATTTATTATATATATATTACCTTTATTTTACCATGAATAATCAAACTGAGATTCAAAATATCTTTTCCATGGGAGTCCTGGTAGTGGTCTGTGATGGACAGGAAGGATCTTCTAGTGGTCTATGATGGACTGGAAGGATCTTCTAATGGTCTGTGATGGACAGGAAGGATCTTCTAGTGGACTGAGATGGACAGGAAGGATCTTCTAGTGGACTGAGATGGACAGGAAGGATCTTCTAGTGGTCTGTGATGGACTGGAAGGATCTTCTAGTGGTCTGTGATGGACAGGAAGGACCTTCTAATGGTCTGTGATGGACTGGAAGGATCTTCTAGTGGTCTGTGATGGACAGGAAGGATCTTCTAGTGGTCTGTGATGGACAGGAAGGATCTTCTAGTGGTCTGTGATGGACAGGAAGGACCTTCTAATGGTCTGTGATGGACTGGAAGGATCTTCTAGTGGTCTGTGATGGACAGGAAGGACCTTCTAATGGTCTGTGATGGACAGGAAGGATCTTCTAGTGGTCTGTGATGGACAGGAAGGACCTTCTAGTGGTCTGTGATGGACTGAAGGATCATTTTGTTGCAGCAGATCTGAAGGAGCCTCTGACTGAAGACTCTCTGTTGTTGAATGAAGATCTCAGTTCAGGATCTGGTCTACAGAGATGATCCTCCACAGCAGCAGGTCCTGGACTCCACCAGCTGATAATCCACCTCCTTTGATTTTTCTGCTCCTCTTCTAATCTCGGTCTGCTGGTCTGGTCTGAAAGCCGGCAGAGAGACGCTGGAGTCTGGACCTGATCCTGAACCAGGTCTCAGTGAAACACATGATGGATCCTATCAGAGCTTCAAGCTGGTCTATCTTGTTTTAAGAGATCTGAGGATCCTCATTATGATGGATCAAAATGACTGTAAACAGAGAAAGACACAGAGCGTCCTGTACGAGAGCGCCCCCTACTGCTACAGGTTTCCTCAAAGCGCGCGCACGTCGACAGAAAGCCGACAATGCAGAAATTTGAATTTTATTGGCCGAAAAACTTCTCCGGTCATTAAGAATTCAAAGGGGTCTCTAGGAGGAAGGAGGGTCTTCATCAGACTGACATGTTGAGGAACTCTACCCATAGATCATAGTTTAGACCTGAAATATTTAAAACATTTAGAAAACTTTGATACAGAGAAAAATAATCCAGATATAAACTTTAAGTCAATCAAAGGAGAAGAAATATAACACCTTCTTTTTCTATTTTCAGATGTTTGTTTGTATCTTTTTGTTGTTGCAGCCTGCTGGAGCACTAAACAATATATCAGTCAGTATATAATATCAGTCTTCACATCACATTAGCCCTATCAGCTGCACACAGGATCAAATATGTGCATAACTGCACAAGAAATATGCCACAATAAATGCTGATGACCCTTCTGTGAATAATGAAGGCTCACAGCAGGAAAACTAACTGCTGACATACTCTGACAGTTTTGCCTAAATCAAATTCAGGCACTTTAAATGGGACTTTGAGGATTTTCCAGCACCTACTACTGATGATGGTTTACACAAAACAGTAGATACAGTGGGGGAAAGAAGTATTTCATCTCATTACACTGCTTTTGTGAAGAAAACTACCAATCTGTAATGCCAACATTTAAACTTTTTATTTTTAGTAAAGGTGTGATTTCAGAGAAGATTTCACCTTTTTCAAATCTGATTTGTTAAATGTCATTTTCAAAGCTGAATATATTTGCAGATTTTGATATACAACACATGAGTAATCAGATTAAATGTGATTATATGGAGATATAGTGAAAACAGACTCCTAAGGGTTAATACTTTTAAATGACTGTGGCACAACCTTAACTTCACCCCATTATCTCTCCTCTACAGTACAGCTGACAGATACAATCTGCACACAGAGCAGCTGACCTGGCAGAAAATAAACTAAGTGTGTGTGTGTGTGTATGTGTGTGTGTGCGCGTCTATCCTAGGACCAGTGAGGGGTTTGTAGGCGGAGCACCTCCTGGGCTCACTAGTATAGCAGTTCCTTTACATGTACTGTTCATCTCTAACAACAACTACCACTTCACCAAAAATACACACACACAAAGATAAAAACACACAAACACAAGCAATCACATGCACACTCATTCTCACACTCACACAGTGTGATGATTGGTCGCTAATGAGGTCATGAGCCGTGATGATGGATGTGTGATGTCACTGTCCCTGAGGCCTGAAGCCATTACGCTCACACATAAGCTGCTAGTGTAGGAACACAAAGAGCTCCAACACAAAAAGTTGAAGATAAAAATACAAAAAGTGAGGCGGTGCAGAGCCTGGGAGCTGCTGATCTTTATGACAGCATATCAGAGGCTGATAACTGAAGAGGTTAAAGGCAGGAAGATAAGAAGGTTTACAGCCTCAGAGTGAGGCTGCACCGCTCACAACACGCCGACGAGGCCATAACAATGACTTGCATTAACTGCGCTGATATGAATGTTTACAGGACATGGCTCAGAGCGGTAAAGTGTGTACAGTAAAACAAACTCAGTCAATCTTCTTTTCCTTTCAGCATTTCCCGTCAGTGAATCATCCATCTCCATCTAGCCCTGTCCTCTACATCAGTGGTTCCCAACCTTTTTTCCAAGGGACCCCTATTTTACCTGTCAATTTTCTGGGCGACCCCCCCCCCCTCCACACACACACACACACACACACACACACACACACACACACACACACACACACACACACACACACACACACACACACACAGACACACACACACCTCCCACTTCCAGTAAGAAACGATAAAATAGTTCAAGCACTTTTTAATATGCTTTGATTTTTTTAACAAAAATAATTACAAATAAAACTAAAAACAGCATTTTTCTAAACAGATGATTTCCTGTAAACACAGATCAGTCTTAATCTCAGTTTGACACATGAAAAAAAAGTGAGCCAAACTTCGGCTACTTCAACATGTGTTTGACTTTTCTCAACAGATTATTTCCTGTAACACTAATTTAAATCCAGGCGGTTTACCAGTTACTTCACTTGCTAAGACGTGATAATAAATCAGCTGTTCATCCATTCTGACTCTGACAGGTTGAATCAGCCTTCATATCAGATGATTTCTCTCCTATAGAATCAGTTCTACTCATCACATCACACTGGAATCATCCCATTAAACCCCAAAATGTCTAAAGCTGGACTTTCTCTGACAGACTATTAGTGTCATTTGCAAAACCCAATGCTTTTCAGAATGCTCAACAAATGTTCTTAATCTCAATTAAATTTACCTGGTTAATTAAAATAATATAAAACAAAGATTTCAATATTAATATCATTTATTTTTGTATGTAGTTGACCATCTTCTAACACTGCAGTATCCTTTGTTACAACTTTAAACTTTAGTTTATAAAGTTGTTAGTTCTTTTTAGGTCTATTATCCCTGTCTGCTTCTTTCCTCGGTGACGCGCACACTCACACGCGCGCGGGCCGTGGAGGGGGGAGGAAGGGGGGTCAGGTCTGCAGCGCACTCGAACCCACAGAGAGGAGAGGGTCTGTGACTCAACTTTGCTGCGTTTTAGCAGCTTTTAGGAGGACTGACGCCCGAGGAGCCATGACAGATTGTTTGTTTATTTATTAGAAACGTCCTGATCGTCGGTATGATCACGGAGCGGGTCAGGTTTAGCGGCGAGGAGACCAGGAGGTCTCCCGGTGCCCAGTCCGTTACTGGCGATGCTGTTGAAAGTTTACTGGATCATGTAGGACTGTCCAGGTGTCTCCGCTGGAAACTTTAGTTTATCCAACAGGGAGGAGGCTCTCTGCAGCAGCTACATGCGTCGCTACTAGACCGGTGTGTTCATACGTACGCTTCGCACATGCGCAGTACCGATCGGGTTTCCTGTACAGATCGCTAGTTATTTTTCATTTTTTATTAACTCAATAATTATTACAAAATTGTAAAGACTTCGTTATGTTAGACAAACATGAAATAAATGCATGTTATTTAATATTAAGGTCAGAATAAATTAATTTGGTAAACTTTAATTAAAAAATATAATAAATACATTTTTAACCCCTCAAAGTAGAGAGGTCCTGCCGACCCCCTGAGAGGCTTTGGCGACCCCTAGTGGGGGTCGCGACCCCCAGGTTGGGAATCACTGCTCTACATCCTCTACTCTCTTCATGTCCTCTTTCACTGCATCCATAAATCTCCTCTAGGTCTCCTCCTGCCTGGCAGCATCCTCCTCCTGATTTATTCACTCTCCCTCCTCTACAGGTCCAAACCTGGGTTTGTTGCTTTAAAATGACTTGTGTTCAGAACTGGAGCTTTAGAAATAAACTGAATTTTAAAAATCCCTGCATTTGTTCTTTCTCAGAATCTTTTCATGTCCTCTTAACCAGCACACACTTGGATAGGACTCAGCTGAGGGTGTGTGTGTGTGTGTGTGTGTGTGTGACCACACTCTAATAAAACACACACCCCAGATCAAACTTCTACCACATGAACAGCTGGAGATTAGAGCTGATGTGGTGAAGCTCGTCTTTGATCCGAGACGGCTGCACGCTCCCATGAAACAGACACACACAGAAGCGTCTAATCGAAAACACGTGGCAGGAGTCAGGAACAGCACCGTGAAACGAGACGCCAGCAAAAAACTACGGAGTGTGTCACATTTCTGTTAACAGACAGGAATAAAGAGGGAGTCAGATAAATTAAATACCACTAAAAAATTCTAAAAACAATATCAAGTAAAGGCTGATTCACTCAAGAGCCCAAAAACACATCTGTCTCCTGTAGGAACCAACATCTATCTACAGAAAAAAACCCTTTGAATTGAGCTCAGTGTTTAATGACTGGACCTAAAACAGAATCTGAACTGTAGTCCTACAGGTCAGGGGTCAAACTGAAAGTTAGAAGGAGTTCAGTTAATCTGATCTAGACTCGATGATCAACATCTCCTGATACATAAATACTAAATACATAAAATGTGAAACACACACCAAACCTGTCAGTGAGGGGTGGGAAAATGACCCTAAGATAAATCAGTAAATACACATGACCTAACATAATTCAATGTGCATCTGACTATATGATAGAACAGCCTCCCATACCTGCAGCAGTAGCTGCTTCTGAGAAGCGAACATTCCCTCAGGCTGATCAGAACCAAACTGTTGGATCTTTAATCTTCAGCATGTTAATCTGAAGCAGATATTCCTGCTGTTTGATGTAGAGAGCTTCATCAGCATCGTAGCTGTTAGCAAAACACAGCTAAATAAAACATACTATCGATTATCGAGCATCAATCAGCTTTGTCTAAAGGATTCATCGCATGTACTTTTGTACTACTTTACTACCACTACTACCGCGAGGATTCAGCCAGCATATATACACACATCTACCGTCACACATCTCACCCAGAGTTATCTGTTACAGAGTCCTGCTACAATTCAACTGAGAGCTAAGCGCTACGCTACAAAAATAGTATCGGACGGAGCACTTTTATTTATTTAGGCAGAAAAACGGTGATCTTTACTAACGCAGGCCATCTTTAAAGTGATAATATGCAGTTTTGCTTGTTCTGGGCACCCTCTGGTGTCCGTTTTAAATCACTGCATTACACAAGTTAGCATATTGTTTCAGCTTCTAAATGCCTAAATCTACCTGTTGAAATGTCTCCTCAGCCTTCATAGCTTTCTACAGGAGCGGTTATTTACTCCTTCAAAGAAATCAGCTGTGTTCAAGCAGGGAGAGATGGGAAAAATCAGGAATCATGAGCTAAAAACACTCCGGAGCTAGCATAACAGCTAGCCACTTTGGGTTAGCCTAACCCTCGTGAGACACGTGACTTCCTGGGTACCGTGACGGCGACGGAGATCTTGTAATCGTGGTATTCTGGATCTAACCACCAGATGGGGCTAAGTGACTTTTCATTAACTCTGTAAAGGGTCATATTAGCACAGACTGGCTCAAGGAAAAGATTTTAAAATATGAAAAAGTTGCATATTATCACTTTAATGTCCTCATGGCCACCAGTCAGGGGTGTGTTTGCTGCTTTATGAGAAATGTTACGTTTTTATTCTTTGATAGAAGATGTTTGTGTTTGTTTATACAAGTGTAATAAATCAAGGAATTATTGTCAATAGCACTAAAGTTAATAATTAATGAAAATAAATTTAAAAAATTGGAATAGGAGTAAAAAAACTGAAGAAATGAATCGTTATTATTATTGTTCCAAGATGATGCAGCATGTTACCTATGCCCCGCCCCTTTACCTCTACTCTAGTTAGCCTAGCCTTGGGCAGACCACACGGCCCTGAACTCAGCTTTACATCTGATGTGGTCAGAATCATTTAACAAAGGCAGCATTTAGTCCTTCACACAAAGCCAGGTTGGTTTGGATAGAGTTCTTACTTTAATTAATGAAATCATATTTTAAAATCACACTTTATAGCTCCTCTTTGCCTGATACTCAAATTAAAATTAAAATTGAGGGAAAAGAAATTGAACAAGTATAAACCTATAAATTCTTAGGAATTACTGTGGATGAAAAACTAAGCTGGAAGCCACATATAAAGGATTTAAAGTCAACTGAGTAGACTGAGATTTGTTCTAGATACAAAATCACTTCTTGTACTTTATAATTCATTTATTCTTCCATATCTGAACTATGGTGCAGAAATATGGGGAAACAATTACAGAGCAAACATTTATCCTATATTTTTACTTAAAAAAAAGGCAGTTCGAATTATTAATCATGTTAACTATTTAGCACCTACAAACCCTATCTTTATACATTTAAACATTTAAAAATTCTTGGATATTGTTGATCTGCACACTCTGGCTGTGGTATACCAAGCACATCATGCTAATCTCCCACCTTGTATCCAGAGGATGTTCGAGCACAGAGAAGGTGGAGATAGTCTAAGAGGAACTGGAATATTCAAAACAAAGAAAATTAGAACAAATAAAAAAAGTCGATGTGTCTCAGTGAGAGGTGTGAGGTTGTGGAACAGTCTTGCTGATGGTTTAAAAAAACTCCAGCTCACTAAAAACATTCAAAAAGAGGTTTAAATGTATTTCCTTTGGAAATTACCAGGAAAATGTATCATGATAATGTCTACATTTCTATCATTACTTTTTCTGTTTTGTTAAAGATGAAAAATGTCTCAGCTGTATTGTCACAAACTGTAGCTTCAAGACAGTAAACAGGTTGTGATGGTAGGCTTTAATAAGTTATACTTCAGCCTATACCCTTTCAGTTAATAACATTAAGTAAATGTATTATTATTTATCTATATGAGGAAGTGGGAACTGTCTGTGATAATCCGTAAGTTGCACCTCGACTTTGGAATGACCTTCCTTTAGGTTGACGCTGTATAGACAGTCTGGACTCCTTTAAAAAGCAGCTGAAGACCCAATTATTCAAAACTGCTTTTAAATAACTCTTTTATGTTCTCTTGTTGTTGTTTAATGATTTTGATTTGTAATGATATTTTGTTTGTTTTATTAATTTTATTTGTGTTTTATCATGTTTGATTCTGTTTTTTGTGAAGCACTTTGTGCTTTTTTCTGTGAAAGGTGCTATAGAAATAAACTTTACTTACTTACTTACTAATCTTGGTTCATCTTTTTAGGTTGTTGTTGTTAGCTCTTTTTTTTTCTTCCCCACTCTGTTTTTGTTTTATGTGATGTTATGACTGAATAAAATAATCAATCAATCAATACTGACATTTGTTTGTGAATCTAAAACATTTAAATGTGATGAGTCAGCAAAAACAAAAGAACTCTGGAAGAGTGCAAATACTTTCCCACAGTCAGCACTGTAAATGAAAGTGTTAGTTTGATAATGTACATATGTTGGTCATGTAGGACAGTCAGAGAATCGGTAGCTGAAGATGGGACCACAAAATAAAAGAAATAGAGGAAATATTTAAAATCAGAGGACAGAATATTCCACTCCCTTTGAAGGACAAAGCAAGAAGATTTAGGAGAAAAACAACAAATCATCAGTGAAGTGAAGAGGTGTCGACCAGCGTATCCAGATGTCTGAACTGGTCGGTTAACAGAAAAAGATGGCTCACCCTGGCTGCGCATGCCTCCGTTGCCATGGCTACGATGTGTATCTCTATGTAGGGGTGAGGCCTGTGGGAGGAGGGAGGGGTCTAGACAGGAAGTAGGAGGTGAGCACGGAAGTGAGGGCGGGGCTACAACCAGGAAGTGAAAAGGGATCAGAGGAAGTGATGGCAGGGCCATGTGTGGTGCAGGGAAGTCGGGACAGTGCCAAGGACAAGTTCATTCCACAAAAACACACCCCCAAAGACACCGGGATCACCAGAACGTTTGGAAAAAAGTAGGATGGAATCAATGATGCAAAGCATTGATTCAGAAGTTCAGGAGGGTCAGAATCAGTGAGTTTGTGAATTCAACATTAAAGTCATGCAGGAGAGTCAGAGAGGAAAAACAAACAGGAGGAATACAACAAGAACACACAACAAAGAGCACAAAACAAAATAAAGATTAGTGGCATTTCACAACACAATCAATCTGACATGCTGTTAGCATCATGTTAGCTTCATTAGCAGACGGAAACGGACCAGTAACAGCTGGCAAACAAAAACTCAGGCGAAAATTTCCCAGGATTCTCTCAATAAACTAATGAGTGGTGAGCAGGATGCTGCTTCAGACAGCAGCTGGTTCGCTTCATTTTACTGTTCAACCTACAGCTGTGCACCAAAACCTGTTCTCACAACTTTACAACAATCAAATCACCACAGAAAACTTGACATTTCATCTCTTTAAAGAATCATTAGTGAACAAACACAAAAAAAGCATAATTTGACGGTTTGAAATATATCCCAATGAAACTATAAACTGTAGAGTTAGTGTGTTAGGATAAACTACCATAAAGAATTAGCCTGCTTAAACCTCACTGGAGAGGGCATTTGGGCATTCCCCTTAACAGCGTGAGACAGGAAGAGTTTGGCTTTGCCTGCAGACCCAAAGGTTCAGGAGTCAGAACCAGCTGCTGTACAACTCACCTGAACGAGGCTTCAGTCCAAACGGGGGGCTGGAGTACGATGGAGCTCCCCCTGCTGGAGATCGGTCATCTCGCTGCAACATCAAAAATAAAAAAACTAATCAGTTTTATTCACTGAGCAGTCTGCACAGACAGACGGACGGACGGACACATGAACGACTGCACAGACATGAACTGACTTTAGGATCCAGCCTGAATCCGAGATGTTTAAACCCGTCATAACCTGGTCTACAGGATCACACATGGACCTGACTGGTTCAGTCTCTAAAAACCACAAACACTCCTGAGAAACGCTCAGATGAATTCCTTAGCAAAATGTAGACTGTTCTTTTTTTAGACAGATGGATCCAGAATAAACAATAATCAGAAACAGAAATCAGGGTTCTGACACTAAAATCAGATTCAGGCGCTTCAATCATTTTCATGGTCAGTTTTCAAGACTTTCCAGCAATTTATGATGGTAAAAATGAACAGACATACAAATTTAAACATTCAACCTTTTAACTCAATGTGTTGAATTCACAATAGTCAGCTCCAGTTTAGAGTAGAAAATACACAGGTTCTGGTTCTGAAGGCCGACATGGACGGCTGATTTTTGTTTAGTTGTGATCTGCTGATTCACCTCAAAGAACTTTAACAGAATGCTTTTCTTCTGTTTACTCTGATTTACGGTACTTGCAAATTAGGATTCTGGAAGTCTCATGGAGAGCTCTGTGCAATGTTGACTTCACAAATCCCCCCAAAAAAGGTCAAATAAATAAAAATGTTTAAGTTTCAAATCAGACAATCACCGATTTTGATC
Organism: Callopanchax toddi; assembly: GCA_006937965.1. NCBI lineage: Eukaryota > Metazoa > Chordata > Actinopteri > Cyprinodontiformes > Nothobranchiidae > Callopanchax > Callopanchax toddi. The sequence continues at coordinate 84,048 of SSNR01000402.1, forward strand.
ATGATAGCTGCTTTCATAAAACAACCTGCGCCGGCATCTGGGAGCTTTTGGTCATTTATAAGTGGTCAGACTGGGCCGGTAATCATGTGCGTTTCACAAAAGATTTCTCTCATGGCGGTATAAAGGAGGTATGGGGGCGGTCTTCACGCTGTCGATGTGCAGGGTACAGAGACGTGAGACAGAAGCGCTCGTATAAACAGACGGGCAACTTCTGCTTCAGCCAGAAGCTCCCGGATCTCGGTGTCGCTCCAGTTTGCCGTCTCCGCTGAGTGTTTACAAATGCTCAACAGCTTTCCCACATTTACCTGATTTTTAAATACTTTTTCTGGTCGGGGGTCGGCTCACTTTTGCCACGTTATTAGTGACACCTCCCTCTGTTGCGCCAAGGTGTAATCCTCATTCACAAGTCCGACGTTGCGGTAATATTACTACCTAGCGTGGCGGCACGAATGCTGCAAAATTCCCGCATCGCCACGGCGCTTTCATAAGACACACCGTGGCGACAGTATTACGCTGATTTGCCAGCACGGTGTGTCTTATGAAAGCGGCTCAGGAGATTTTCTTTGGGTGCATTTCTTGTTTGGCGAGTAAGCAACAGGAGAAATCTGTAATGGGGCAAATATTTTTCACAGCACTGGATGCAATCTTTCTTCTAAATTTAGAAAGGTATTAAACCTGTGTTTAGTCATCTTGAAAGTCATTCAAACAAATGCACATTGAGGAAGCCATTTACAGATGACTAACATTAAGACAAGCCTATAAAGACAAGATGGATCAAAATCTGCAGCAGGACGATGTAAAACATGAGACGGATCACAGGACTGGAGCAAAAGAAAGGACTTACCGTATACCTAATGGTGACAGAGACCATGCAGACCTTGCCTCACCTGGTTTGTCACCTGTGGCCCATAATTATCCCTTCAACATTTTAATGCTACCTTCACTTCCTGCTGTAACCACATTACATTCATCAGAGGTCAGGAAACACTTTGAATGGATGAAGTGGGGGAAGCAGCTGGAACTGATGACAGCAGCCCTCGGGTGCTTGGGACCTGATTCAGGCAGCTGTGTGAGATTCTCTTTATCTGTTCAACCTAAGCCTGCAGTTTCACAAAGTACCCACACTGTGGAAAGCATCCTGTCTGGTTCCTGCACCTAAAGAGAAACTCTACACATCCAACAAAGATTATAGGCCTGTTGCCATCACGAAGACCCTAGAGAGACTGGAGCTCGCTCAGACCCAGTGATCCTCTACAGGTAGCCTACCAGCCTCATAGGACACTTGGGACCATGAAGCTGGAGTCAGGACTAGTCTCCTGGGTGACGGACTACCTGACACGCCCTCTCTTAGGATCTCATTAAAATCCAGCCGTCAGCTGTGTTCAGATGGCCACTACTCTGTTTGGTGAATATGGTCAAAATCTCAGCCAAATGTAGTTCAATGTATTGAGTCACTATGAAATGTTCATGTGAGGTTATGTGCTCGCTCTGTTTTATCAGTTTAAAGACTTTGAGCCGTTTCATTTAATTGTTTTTTGAGCGGAAGCCATAAAGTCACATTTAACTGAAATATGTGCTCCTACCTACACTGACCTTCTGCGTTAACGGCATCGTACTGTTAGTGAGAATTAGCCATCGAACAGCCTCAGCCCTGATTTGGCAGGCAGGTGTGGTTTTAATGTTAAACATATCTTCTAAAATCTGTGGACAGTGATGTTATTCAAAATGATTTTTTTTGTCTTTTCAGATGAACAGAGTTCAAGCGCATCACAACCATGACTACAGTCAAGGTTTCTGTCACAGATTGACTCATGACTTCTCTGATGTTGGCATCATCACGGAGGGTGTGGTGGTTCTTCAGGATCTGGATAACGTGGCCCCCATGCTGTTTGGACTGTTTTACTCCTTGAACACGAGTTACCATCACAGCTCTGATACACTTTACTTTGAATTGAAAGGATGGACATGGAGTTGGATGCAACTCAACTGTCAAGAAAAGCCCAGAAACCAAAGACTCGTCCTGTGAGGAAAGCTGACATGTGAGGTGGTCAGCTCCAGGTCAGAGGACATTTACATCTCATACTGGCTCTCCTGCATTTTAGAGGTTGAATCTCCAGGTAAACAATCAGAAACCCACAACAAACCAGTGTTTATTGTTATGAGTTTATTCTGTAGATGCCATGTGGGTGTGGCCAGGTTTTTTACTTTTTCTTTGTAAAAGTTCTCTGACAGCGTTCTTCAGTTTCAGTTTGTATTTGTCTTTGCAGCTGAAGATATGGTCCAGTCTAAACAGATCAGGTCTGTGAAACAGAACGTTTTGTTTAACTCAGTTGGAGTAAAGAGTTTTGAAAACTTCTAAAATGCTGTTTTGAACCAAGTTGTCAGGAAACGATCAGTGTTGTGATTTCTGACATTCACTGTGTCACTGTTGATCCTGTGGTTCAATAAACGACTTGACCACTGCCCATTATTAATAATTGGGTTAAAATAGGTCATGTTAATGATTAATAAAGTTAATAGAAAGGTGTTTTCCATTCCTATAATTTTTTTATGGTTAACATTTCTACATTTCAAATCAGTTTAATAGTTGTATAAAATTATTTACCATTATATTGTTTAATCTTGACAATAAAGGCCTGCAGCAGAATGTTTGGATTGTTCTCTTCCAAGATGGCTGTAACCTGTTTCAAAGGTAAAGGTCTAATTTCTATGCAGTGATTGAATTATACTGAGGTCAATTACTTATTAACTGTTGATTTGTGTTTCAGTAGAGCAGTTACCTTCTGTCACTGCAATAAAATTAGACATTTTATTTTGAAAGGTTACTGGCAACCATCCTGGAAGAGAATAATACAATCTGATAAAATACCTCATCCAAAAATAACTGGATTACAAATGAAACCTACATGTTCTTATGGCATACATCAAATATACTGGTATTATTTAAGGGGTTCATATACTGTACATATAGCATGAGTGAAATTCATTAAAGAAACACAATTTGATTAAAAGTTCTCAACATGAACTTATATAATGACGTTTTTAAACAAAACCATAATGTAATTTGGATGTCCATGATTTAATTATGTAAATCCAACAGACTATTTTTTTCAGTGCACAGTACGTCCACCTGCAGAACCGTGTCTCTGTCCCCGTTTTCTCTCTTCACCTCCGAGTCATACAGGTAATCATGGTCATGTGAACAGAACCATTAACCAGTTCCTCAACCAGAAACATGTCAGATATGTGTTGATGCTTGGTAATGGTGTGTTTGATGTCAGAACACAATAAGCCTTTATAAGCTCAGATTGGCCTATCATGCTAAACATTGGCCAATTCTGATCACCAGTTGTTTATTTGCTGCATCTCTGGTCTCATAGCCTAGTAAACTAGACCGTCAGTTCTGCTCTGCAGAAATTTGGTCTAGCCGATAACGTCAGCGCTCCGGCTGAATTTAAACAACATGGCAGCAGCTCAAGAACCGCGTTTGTTTGAAACGTCTTTATTGTGAACTTTGGACGATTTAGATTTGGGCTTTTCTCCAAGACGTGAACAGATAGAGGCACTTAAGTCTTTTATTTTGAAAGAGGATTTATTGGCTGCTTTGCCGACGGGACACGGTAAAAGTTTAATCTACCAGCTATTTCTGGTTGTAGCTAAATGTCTCTAGTGCTATCCAATAGCATGTGAAGGCGGTTTGACTGACAACCGTTGGTCCCGCCCCTATGAATGAGTAATTTCAGTGGACCGTGGCCAGACTATATATCTACATATATAGTCTGGTTTACCAGGCTACTGGTCTCAAGCACTTAATACATAGCACTTTCAAAACGTTGAAAATACAATTTTAAAATTCAAGCATTTTGGGCACCCATAAGAACCCAGTACTTAGAAAACAGTGTTGTTTTCATTAAAGAAGACTATAACAAAATTACTGAGTTAACGCGCCTTTTATTCATGATGATAACGAGCCGTGACTCTTTAAATGAGACGAGGTGTGTGTAAGTTTCCGTTTGCACAATGAGACGAAACGTTAGTGAGTGGAGGTGTGAAACAGTATTTGGGTGATCTCATGTGAACTCCACTTCCGCGCATCATTTTATTGTGGTGGGTTTAAACCCTTCCATTAGTTCCAGGGTGATCACGGTTATCGTCTCTGGCGGTGTGCTCCCTGATCAAATGGATGCCTATCCTTCTTTACAGCTGGTGATAACCCTGCTGATTGATTCCATACTGTGTCCTCATTTAATCAACTCCACGGTGAGCCATTCAACCTGCTGATGAGCTAATGCTAAGCTAATGAGCTTTAAGTCCTGATTAGTGATTTTATTAATTAAACAGCGACATGTCTTTGTTATCATTATGGCTGAACAGTAGATCAATACTTATAGTGTTGACTGAATGCTTTGGTTATTGTAGTTTTGTCCATTTTGGATGTTTTTCATTATTTTTTCCATCGACTAAAACTAATCAGCATTTTAGTCCAAAAGACTCAGACAAAAACTAAAATGCACAACCCCCCGGAGATCAATGATCTTTTTGACCTGCCAGTTAGTTTCTTCGTCCCTCCCTGACAACAGCTTCTTTACGTTATTCAAACTTCTTCACTTCATCTAAAAAATACTGCATGACTGATGAAAAGATGTGGAGAAATGAACATCAACACAAAAACACGTCCCATCATCTTCACACTAAACTGCTAGATGAAGTACGACATGTGAAAAGCTGAGTGGAAGAACATTCCTAACACAGCAAACACGACTGTGGACAGCTGACTCTGATGGGCGGGACGCAGCCTGCATCCTGCAGTCTGTTGCTACGGTTACCTTGAGTGACACATGCCATTCATACTGCCGGCATGCAAGCTGGGCCTCAAGACGGGCCTTCTCTAGAATCATCTGTCTCTTCTTCTGGAACTCATAGCCACCTTCCTCCATGTGCTGCTACAGAACGCATCAAACATTTAGGCTCAAAGTGTTTCCATCTCCTGGATACTTAATTTACATTTCTATCAAAACAACAGAACATTTTAGGAAGCCACAACTAAAGTTGAGCTCTCTAAGGGGGGGGGGGCAAGAAGAGCTGCAGTGGAGCCACTTTCAAATGGTTCAAATAAAACACAAGAGCTTTAAACTTTACCCATCACCTCTGAATCTACTATACTGTAAAACAATATTTGCCCCCTTGCAGATTATTCTGTTTTTGCTGACTCATTAAATCCAGTGTTAGTGATAACTAGTAACAAGTGTCTCACGTCTCACTCTTGTTGACTGAATTGTTTCAATCCATCTACATTGGAAGGTTTTCCAACATGAATGACCTGTTTAAGGTCAAAGGTCAGACGTTCTCCACCAGGATTTCCTGGTAGACAGCAGAATTCATGGTTCTATCATTTGCAGCGGGACCTCACGACTCCATAAGCTCTTGTAAAGAACCATAACTTCTGTAAACTTCAGTGAATCCTACAACAGGAGAGTCGTGCTGCTGCATTTAGCATAGCCTCAAACACCAAAGGTGTAATCATTTATTTATACAAAGGGTCAGGTTGGTTTGACAACCTTTTCCTTTAAACAATGAAATCATCATTTTAGAACTGCATTTTGTATTTATTCATGTCATCTTTGTCTGATACTGACATTTGTTTGATGATTTGAGATATTCAAGTGTGACGAGTCAGCAGAAAGAGGAACAATCTGTAAGGGGTAAACACTTTTTCACTGCTCTGCTGCTTCAGAGATTTCACAATACGAGATTCAATTAACAACCATAACTTAGGGGGACCAGATTTTCATTTTTGAAAAAGGGGACACTTGGTTCAGTTGTGAAACATTTTGATAGTGTTTAGTTAAGTAGTTCTAATTCAACTGTTACTAGTCCTGATGTCATTTTAAATGGACGATTTCAGGCTAAACAGCTTTATGGATAGGAGGAATTAAATAAGTGACATCAACTATTTGAAAACAAATATCAAGAACCTGATTGTTCTTCAGAAGACTGAAGTTCTACCTCTCTGAAATGAAAATAGTACTAGTTTAATGTACGTTCAGATATTTATTATAAAATTAATGACAGCCGATTTAATGTTTTCATTTGATCCATTTAAAGTAACAGTTGAATTATATGTATTTAAAGTGAGAGTTTCTCCTACTAAGAATTCAGTTTTAGCTATTGTGTTGATCTAGAACGTTAATTTTTATTAAGAACAACAGATTTGATCAGAATACCTATTTTATTTAGGTGCATTTACTTTTTTTTTTATTAGAGACCATAGATGTGATTATTTGTGGGGGATTGACCTCCTCTGGTCATTCAGTTCTTATTATTCCTGCTGTGCCTCCCCAGTCTGGCCCTCCAGTAACTCTCTGGTTCTGGTCTGAGTGAGTCTGCTTCAGCTGGGATTGGGTTTGACAGCTGTTGCAGGTCGTTTCTTTATTGACTCGTCACACTCCTTATTGAGATGTGAAAGTCTGGACCTTGAATATTTGACACACTTTTTCCAGATTTGTCTAAAAGAAAAACATACCATCTTATATTTGGACCAATAGAGTACTTATGAAACCCTTTGGTTTCTTTTCCTTCTTGGTTTGGTTCGTTTACACAAGTGTGAACACAGTAATCACACCGGAGTGTGAAACATAAGAATCGTACTGAGACCGGTTGGAGGAGGTGGCCTCAATCTGACACAGCAACCACATGAACACTGCAAACTTGAGCCAAACGCCCTCCAACAGCCAGGTTTGTGTTGCATTCTGGGATGCGAGAGGGTACACACCCATCTGTAGCTACCAAGTAGCTTCTAGCTAGCAAAAGATTAACCAAGGGCTCACGTAGATGACCAACAAAGTCCATTACCTCACTGATATTTGAGCAGAAAACTAGATTTATCAGCTCTGACTCATAAAAACACTAAAGAGTTCAAATAGGTCACAAACAAGTCAGAGAGTGGAGGTTAGACCGTGTTGTGGCCTAGCTCAGGATCAGGACTCAGAAACTTCCTTCTGTATTTAAATCTGCTAGCCCCGCCCCAGACAACCTGACCAATCAGCAGTCCCAATGCATTTGACCCACCCCTTATGAGCAGTGGTCTGCCATCTGGACCTGGGGGACACTAGGGTTCACTATTTTGCTCAAGGACCCTTCAGCACATGGTCTGCCAGGACAGAGGATTGAACCGCTCACCTTCTGACCAGCAGACAACCGTCCTTACCTGCAGATCCACAGCCGCTAATAATAGGAGCATAATAATAATAATAATAATAATAATAATAATACATTTTAATGACACTTTGGACAAAAAAGTCAAGTGTCCTACATGTTGAACACCAAAAATGTATTTGATTAGAAAAATGGCAACAAATGAAACTAATTCTTACTGGGAGACATTGTTTCTGGCATACATGCATTTTTAAAAGTTTAGACTTTTAATATAATAAACTCCCATAAGAATAAATATAAAATTTGACAAAAATGTAAGACCACAACAAACATTTCAGCGATCTTATTTTGATAGTTGAACATCAGAGCATCCTCTGTAACTACCACGGTGTCATGTGACCACCAGTATTCACCGTCAGTGACACTAAACGGATGACAGCTGCCTTGTTTTGGACTGGGTCTGAATTCAAAATGAGAGAAGTTTGGACAGCGTACCTTTGGTGTTGTGGTGCCGTTGTCACTGTCCTGCCCACTGATGAAGAGAGGAAACACAAAACATTAGAAAGAAGCAATCTCTGGATGTACCAGAAGAGCTACATTTAGCTGCTGCAAATATGAATGCTTTTATAACCATTTAGGAATAGAAAATCCTCTGTTTTGAAAAGTTTCACCTTCGCCCAGACAGAGACAGATATTTTTTAAAATCAGGATGATTTCTTGTCATCCCTAATCGTTTTGATTTTTTGGATTTATGTTGACAGGACACAGGGAAACTTACTTTAAAGACTCCTCCACTGTGACCATCTCCACCGGGTAGAGCTGGACTCCAGACAGGTCGTCCTGCTCTGCGTTAACTCTGACACACAAAGACAGGACATTCAAAAACTGTTGACTGCAACTGCTGCTGTTTACAGAAACTGAAGCACAATAAAGGCTACTTCACACTGGATGCGGTTGCGGTGCGGTGCGAACTCCTCAAGGATTAAAAACCATTTATTCCAATCAGTCTCCACACAGACTCCGGTGCGGTTGTGGGGAAAAGTTAACTCTCCGCAACAAGTCTATTTTTCCCGGACACCACAGTGAATCGTCATCAAGTTTACGACATTACGTGCGCCAAACAGGAAGTGAAACGCTAGCAGGTGAGGTGCATCCTGTTTTTCAAAATAAAACCATTAGCTATGTTGCTAACGTTAACACGATTTGGATATTTCAAAGACAAAGAAACAACATAAAACTTAATTTAGCATAACATTAAACTATATAAAAACAAAGTGTGCTTACCCATTGTGGAACGAGTCAAGTGAATACATAATCCTCAACAAAACAACGAGAAGACGAGTCTAGCTTTTGTTTACCAGCTGCTGCTAACCACGTACTTGTTCCCGCGTGAACCACCGAGATTTGGCGCTCCTGCTGAGGCAAAGAGCCGGAGACATTCCACAGCAAAACCGCAGCCGGTGTGGACTACTTTTCTTGTGACTGCGGTGCCGCACCGCACCGCATCCTGTGTGAAGTAGCAGTAACAGCATGTAGGAAGCAGACTTTGTTCATATGTTAGCTCTGCAGGAATGATTGGCACAATGCTATGCTGCATTTCAAGTTAATTTGAAAAAATGAAACAAATTGTTGAACTTGAAAAATATACCCCCAAAAGCAGGATGTATAAAGGAAACGGGGCCAGGCCCAGACTGGACCCCTGAGGGACTCCACATGTTAGCTGAGGAAAAGTGGTCTAAATAAACTCAGAGGCTCTCGTCTGTCAAACAGGACCTAAACCACTTTAGAACCGTTCCTTAATACTCGGAAGCTGTTGAAGCCGGGATCAGAGGAAACCACGGTCTGCAGTATTAAAAGCACCTCTCAGGTCTTTCAGGAAGTAAATGAAATGTTGGCGCTGTGTTTAAGTTTTCAGGTGTTGCATTTCTCACCTGCTGGGGTCCTGCAGCAGCTCCACAGCCTCCTTCAGCTGGTTAATCATGTCAATGTGGAGCTCTGTGCCTCCCGGGACCTTTGATCTAAAACAACAGAAAAATAAACAAGAAGAGGGGGTATTTGTGGCCACTTGTGTTTATACCACAGATACAACGTAGTGGAATTTGTTCTCTGTATTTAAGCCATCCCTGAGGGAGCGGAGGGCAGCCACTGGCGCCCGGGAGGCAGGTGGAGGTTCAGGATCTGGCCCAAGGATACTTCGACACATGGCTGGGCCGGGGTTTGAACCCATACTCTCTGACATGGGAGGCGATCTCTCTGCCACTGAGCCACGGTCGCCCCAAATAAATAAATAAAATAAAAAATAAATAAATGTAAATGGATCTTTGAAAATGACTCATTTTAATATTTGAGAAGTTACACCTACAACAAGTGGTCTGCGAGGTCAGCCCTGAACAACTCGGAGTGACAAAGTGTTGTCATGGAAACATTTTCAATGGCAGACATTTTAGTTTCTGAGAGACTTAATTTTTATATAATTAATTCTTTAAGGGACGCACACCGAAATATGTAGAAACGTTACTTAGAATTTTAAACCTCGGGTGTAATTGTGGATTATTAAAAGGAAAAAGATTCTTTTAAAATAAATTTTTACCTTTTTTTACTTTTTCCTTACTTTAAAAAACTGTTTTGTAAAAATGTATGGTTTAAACTGCTAATTCTAAATATCTAAATGTAAAGCACACAGTCAGGCGTGTTGTTTAATCCAAAACAACTTCTCTCAAAGTGTACGTACATTTGATCTGCCCCGTTGAAGCAAATAGAAAACCAGGACCAACAGGAACCTGATGCTGCTCCAACCAAGGGTTTGGCCCCTCCCCCTTCCCCCATCATCAGCTCTGGGCTTCCTGCGTTTGGTTACCACAGTACGTCAAGTTAAGGATGTGGTCGGAAGCCAAAGTGACACCTGTGCTGGTCAGGAGGACAGTGAGAGAGGTGAAGAAGAATCCAAGGATCAGCACCACCAAGGCCATTCTGGTGAATCTGGGCTCTGCTGGAGGCAGACAGTAAAACGGACACTGCTGGACGCAGACCAAGGAGGACGCCACTTCTCCAGATGAGGCACACAAAAGCTAGCTTGGCCTTTGTAGTTGCTCATCTGGACAAAGAAGAAGACTTCTGGTCTTCTGTGTTGTGGTCAGATGAAACAAAAACGGAAATGTTTGGTCACAATCATGTTTCGTTCATTTAGTGTAAAAAAGGAGAAGCCTTCAACCCAAACAACACCGTCCCCACTGTCACACATGGTGGGGGGAACCTCATGCTGTGGGGGGGGTTCTCAGCCACTGGACCAGGGAACCTATCACAGTAAACGGCACCATGAAGAAGAGCAGAACCTGAGGACTCTCAACAACATCGTCAGACAGTCTGCAGAGAAACCTGGCCTTGGGCACCAGTGGACATGTCAGCATGAACACACGGTCAGCAGACAACATTAAGGTTCTGGAGTGGCCCAGCATGAGTCCTGACTAGAATCTGATTGAGAATCTGTGGAGGAGCTGAAGTTCAGTGTGATGGCAGGAAGACCCTCCAACCTGAAAGACTTAGACGAATCGGCAAAAATACCTAAAGCTGGTCTGCAATTATAGGAAGCGTTCGACTGCTGTAAATCGCCAAGTAAGGCTTTTCTATTGGTTATTGAGAAGGGGATGAATCATTTTGGACATGACACTTTTTGCTCAAATGTAAATAAAAGCTGAGAATTTTTGGGGGCTCAATAATGCCTCTTGTACATCCCTGTAGTATCTTTTAGGAGACACCCACGTCATTTACCCTTAAAAAAAAAACCTTGCTGGTTGAATAAAAGCAACTTTAAGTCAAAATTTGCCAGCAGTATGAATAATTATAGTCATTACCTTATGAAGGGTTGAAAAATGGCAAACTTATTTTTAAAAACTAAGTTACATGTTATTCGGTGCAAAATATAAAAGTTCTATGGATTATACATGAGGAGGAGTCTATGGCAGAAACATACAAAAATGAAAAACACGCACAGTACTTCAAAACAAGAGAAACACGTACGTTTGATGCGTTTTCCAGTGCGAGTCCTCTTCTATCCTCAGAGGTTCTTCAAAATCTGCTGCTGTTCGATTCTGCACAAACATGCAAACACAAATCAGCACCAGCTGCAGGCGTCACATGACCCACAGCTCACTCAGTCATAGGTCTGAACTCAGAGACATTACCACCATCTTCTCTGTACAATAAGGACACTGTCTCTCTCTTCCTTATCTGTTCATTTCATCACAAACTTCCTACATTGTTTTAAAGAAGGTTGAGTTATTAAAACAAAAATGTCGTACTGTTGTTGTAAGGTCAAGCAATAAAGCAACGTTCAAAACATCACATCGACAAGAAGAGGTGCACAAAGGCTCTTAAAGAGCATATTTTAAGTTAGACACTCCCTTAAACAAATGTTTAGAGAAATATAATAGAAACTTTTTCTGAATAAAAATTTACACAAATTCAGCTTAATTAGGCTCTTGGATTCGTTTTTGTGAGAATTGTCAATTTTTTCACCAAACCGGAAGTGACGACAGAGCCGGGAGACCGTTCGTTCTCTATATAGAAAACTGATCCACTGATCACTGCTTGTGACGAGCAAAACAAACCCCCAGAGTGCCGTTATTTTATTACTTTATTACTATAGTGAGAAGTTATTTTATTAAGATAAAAAAAAAAAAGATAAAAACAATCAGTCCTGTAAGGCTGTACCCTGTCGGTCCAGCTGTAGACCGTGACCCACCTCCTCACTTGGGTCTGGGTAAAATACCAGCGTTTAGCACCAGGTTTTTGATCATCAGAGCTCCAAACATTGAGCTGCGTTTAAGAAATGAAAGAGTTTATAAAAAGTTTCACAGGATGCAGCTAAACGGTTCGAGGCTGACCGAAACAGTGTCGGGTCAGGCTGGAAACCCCGCTGGGAATCCCCTCTTGGGAGCTGCTGGGAACGGGAAGCCCCTCTGGAGAGCCTCACGGCATGGATTTACTGTACCCCGCCAGCCAGGTGAGGGTCAGACACCTGAAGGAAATGCTCTCATGAAATCGCTGATCGGTACCGGACGACCCACCACGAACCGTACCAAACCTGGCATGGAAACGAGACTCAAGTCTCCCCGTTAGCTCCTGTTAGCTGCTGCATGCTAACAGCGGTTAGCTCTTGTTAGCTGCTGCGTGCTAACAGCGGTTCCGGTGAATGGATCGAAGTAACGGCGCATGTTTAGAGTCACACTGAATGTTTTTCGTCGGTATGTGGGACTCCATCACATCCAGTCCTGGACTAGACCAGGACCACCGGGGTTTTTCGTCTCCAAACAGAAGTCACCGTACCGGTAAGGAAGCCGTCCCGTTGTTGACTCAGTGTCCTGACAGACTGGCGATTGGCATTCATAAACATAATAAATATAATTTAGCATTTTTTATTCAAATGAATACACACCGACTGGATTAAAGAGCGCACTAACCTAAAACTAACAACTCATCGCCGACAGCGAGCAGGCAGCTGGCAGACTAGAGCGGTGCCAGTCTGAGATGTTAAAGTAGTTTAGCTTTAAAAAATCTAACACAATGATTAAAACAAGCATCTGTTACACAAACTCCACACAACAAAGGGCTCAAATGATCAGATTTATGGGATTATTGATCGTACAGAGTGTTAAATTATCCTACAAATACTTTATCTACATCTGACAACACTGTAAGCAGCGCCACCTAGCTAGGAGCTCCCTTAGCTGACGTCACAGGTCCACATATGAAAAAAAAGCGTTTTTAGAAGCTTTGCAAAAAGGGGCACTTTTGACTAGAAAAATGGTTTAAAAAAATGTATTGTAAAACAAAATACCCTCAATAAACATTTTAAATAGTATTTTTGGACAGAGTTTTATCAGAATTTAAAAAAAAAAAGAACTTAATATATGCTCTTTAAACACCTACATGTTTCATTATTTTATAGTGAACTTATTTTCACAAGTTGACCAAATTACAGCCACTCTAAATTAGGATGAATTCTGAATGAAACTGGAATACTGATTTAAATGTAAGAAAAAACAAATTTTTTTACTTGTTATTTTGGCTGCTGCACTGAATTGATAACTTTCTGACCACATAAAACCCTACAAAGAGGTCGCCCTCACTTAAAGCAGCTACCTGGATTATTGTTCTAGGTATCAAAGTGTTCTAAATGTTCTAAATGATATTTCAGGTCTAAACTATGATCTATGATTAGAGTTCCACAACATCTGTCATTCTGATGAAGACCCTCCTTCCTCCTAGAGACCCCTTTGCATTCTTTATGACTGCCGAACTTTTTCAGCCAATAAAATTCAAATTTCTGCATTAGACCCGTTTCCACTGTCGGAACTTCGGGGTAATTTTACCAGGACTTTGAGGCGCACGACTGTTTCCATTATGCGGGCAATTTTGAGAGGGCTGTCTTCAGGGACCAACGGAGTCCCTGATCAGGGGCAGGTACTCGGATCGGCCCGATAGATTCACGGAGTGGGAAATGTGGTTAACTCATGCTGATTGGTTGTGGGATGAAGTTAAATGATGAAAGCAGACCACCGAGATAAATGACCTGTGTGTTGTTGTCAGAGCTTGCAAAATGACCGTGTCTTCGAGGTTGGATTAGTTCATCATCAAGTATACTCATCCTTCTGTTCATCACTCCATCACTATGGATAAAAACAGCTAAATACGCCACAACCATCGCTTCTTCGTCCATCGTTGATCTATTTATTATTCTCCACTTCCTTGTCTGTTGGCGCCTTTACTCTTGTCAGTGACGTCGATGCTGACGTCTTACAAAAGTTCCGGAAAGGTGGGGGCTGTAATGGAGACACAACAGCTGAGAGGACCGAGCCACAGGAATGTCCCGGTCACTTTCCCCCTCACAGAAATTACCCCAAAGTTCCGATAGTGGAAACGAGGCTAGTGTCGGCTTTCTGTCAACGTGCATGCGCTTAGAGCAAACCTGTAGCAGTAGGGGGCGCTCTCCTACAGGACGCTCTGTGTGTTTCTCTGTTTAGTCTCAGCCGTCATGGAAGAGACAGTCACAGCTCATTTCTACTAAAAACGTATCCATTCCCCGGCTAATGACGGATTTATTATTATTATTTTTAAACCTTTCACCTCACAGAATGGCAAGGCTTGTCAAGGATACGTGTTTCTTTTGGTCAAAAAGGGCCGAGTCATTTCTCTGTTCAGCTACAGAGTACTGCAGCAGCTCGCTGCTACAGAGCTACGTATCAGAAGCACATCAGGGACAGAGAGGACTCATCAGAGCCTCATAGTGTGGGACACTGTGAGTGATAAAACCCTACAGTTTGAGCTGCACCGTTTATGCCCAGCATAGTGTCGAGGTGTTTTGGGGAGGAGCCGTTGGACGTTGGATTCAAAAACTGCTCTCTTGATGAAATAACCCACAATGTGGCTTTAATGGTTGTCAGTCTGTACCTGCACCATATTTTGATTCTATCAAGTTCTAGAACATCTGAGAAAGATGATTCATCTCATATTCAAGGTCTAGACTCTCATGTCGATAACGACTCAGAACTGAAGTGACACTGCTCACCTGAGCACATACAGCGAAGAGTACGGTCAAATCAGACAGCAGCAGCTGCATGATGGGAGTGAACGTCGTGAACAGAGCGGTTCAGCAGTTGGGAAGTGAACCAGCAACTGAGGAGACGTTATCGAGGCTGGATTCTAATTATAGAAGCCTCTGGGCGAAGAGCAGCATCCTTTCAGCTGCTGGTTTCACCTGAAGTCCTGTAACGTGGCTCCAGATCAGTCTAAACAAAACAAACTTACACATCTTCTATTTACATTGACAAAAATATACCTGCTCATCCATTTTTCCTGAAAACGTTAAATTTAGGATCCACATTTCAGTGTCCGTGATGGACACCTTTATCTCACTCCGTCCCTCTCATGTTGGGTCACTGACTGATCCTGGCTCAGATATATGTCAGTTGTTGGTATTTTTTCTCACTGAGTATTCACTTATTTTATTGATTTGTTTAAAATTGTGTGTAAAAACTTTTTATTTTTTAAACTGCTCATAGGGTTACCATTAATCTAGCCAGTAAATCCGATTATAACTAATAAACTGTCCTTGATTATGATGCAAACTTTAAGCTGATGGTGATAAACAGGAAACAGCTCTCGACATGTCTGAGGGTGACGTTAGGAGAAAGAAAGCCTCTAAATCCAGACACCTGTTATTAAACTCAGACACTACAGATTGTTTTTATGGTATACCATTAAGTGTTTCATCTAAAATTTACATTTTGCTATAATTTAAATAAAACATATAATAATTAAATTATATTATATAAAATAAAATAAATAAATTAAACATATAACTTATATTTAGTCACCAGAAAGCTTTTCGCCAAAAGGTTCATTTTGATTTTGTCTTATATTCAGAGAAATACAGTAGCACTAGTCTCTGGACTATGGCTAAAAAAGAGCTACTGTGCTAATTCTGGTGTATTTCCATCAATGTACACTCACTGGCCACTTTATTGGGTACACCTTGCTAGTACCGGGTTGGACCGCCTTTTTCCTTCAGAACTGCCTTAATCCTTCATGGCATCGATCCAACAAGGTACTGGAACCAGTCCTCAGAGATTTGGGTCCAGATTGACATGATAGCATCATGCAATTACACCACCAGCAGCCTGAACCGTTGAGACAAGGCAGGATGGATCCATGCTTTCACGTTGTTGACACCAAATTCTGACCCTACCACCTGAATGTGGCAGCAGAAATCCAGACTCATCAGACCAGGAATCTTCTGTTGTCGTTCTGGTGGTCCTGTGTGAACTGTAGCCTCAGTTTCCTGTTCTTACTGACAGGAGTGACACTTGATGTGGTCTTCTGCTGCTGTAGCTCATCTACCTCAAGGTTCCAGCTGTTGTGTTCAGAGATGCTCTTCTGCAGACCTCGGTTGTAACCAGTGGTTTTCTGAGTTACTGTTGCCTTTTTATCAGCTGGAACCAGTCTGACCAGTCTCCTCTGACCTCTGGCATCAACAGAACTGACGCTCACTGGATGCTTTCCCTTTTTCGGACCATTCTCTGTAAACCCTGGAGATGCTTTATAAAGTTCAGTATTTCTTCCTTTCTTTAACAATGATTAGTGTTCTTTTTGTTCAGACATGTAAGGTCGTGAGGCAAGTGACCAGCCCAGAACTTGCCTCACGACCTTACATGTCTGAACAAAAAGAACAGAACACTAATAACCCCAGAGATGGTTGTGTGTGACAATCCCAGAAGATCAGTAGTTTCTGAAATACTCAGACCAACAACCATCCACGTTCAGTCACTTAAAGTGGCTCTCTGGAGCATTTTTCTCTGTATCAAAGTTTTCTAAATGTTCTAAATGATATTTCAGGTCTAAACTATGATCTATGGGTTGAGTTCCACAACATCTGTCATTCTGATGAAGACCCTCCTTCCTCCTAGAGACCCCTTTGAATTATTTCTTGCCGCCGACATTTTTCAGCCAATGAAATTCAAATGTTTGCATTCTCTCAACATGCACGCGCATCGACCAAACCTGTACCAGTAGGGGGCGCTGTCGTACAGGACGCTCCGTGTGTTTCTCTGCCGTCTCAGCCGTTCACTGAGGACTCACAGCTCATTTCTACTAAAAACCTACCCATTCTCCAGCTAAAGACGGATTTATTTTTATTTTTAAACCTTTCACCTCACAGAATGGCAAGGCTTGACAGGGTTACGCGTTTATTTTGGTCAGAAAGTTCATCCAGGGCCGAGTCAAGTTCAGCTTCAGAGTCCAGCAGCAGCTCTCTGCTAACAGAGCTAATATCAGAAGCAGCAGGGACAGAGAGGGCTCATCAGACCCTCGTAGTGTTGTTGGAATAAGATTGTGAACTGTGAGTGATTAAACCCTACACATTGAGCGGTACAGTTCATGTCCGAAGTATATGCGCCGCGTGCACGCGCGCACACGCGACCGGACGCGCGTGTCGAGATGTTTTGAGGAGGAGCCTTTGGACGCTAGATTCAAAAACTGCTCTCCTGATGAAATCCTCCAGAGTGCTGCTTTAAATCACCTTTCTTCTCCATCCTGAAGCTGGGTTTGACCACGTCTACATGCCTAAAGGCATCGAGTTGACTCCATGTGTTTGGCTGATTAGTCATTAGCGGTAACAAGCAGTGTGACAGGTGTACCCAATAAAGTGGCCAGTGAGTGTATATTGCTGGTATCTTGATTAATGTGCATTGTGCTAATCAAATAAATACTGTATTTAGACTTTTTAAAAATTGTATTCACACTGATTTGACATGAAGTGACAGTTCAGTCTGAAGTGCTACTAAACATCAACTCATGAAGCCAAAAATGATAAGAAATGAATCTAAGGGTGAGCTAAAGCAGCCCAGTGAACACGTCAGTGTTACACTGCGTTCAGCTTTAACCACCACAGAGTGACGTGCTCAGAGGCAGAGAGGAGCGCTGGGGGGTGAGCTCTTGCCTTGATGTAGTTGATGAAGCGAGTGCTAAGAGCTGAGTCTCTGTAGCTGTACTGCTCCTTCAGGGCTTCCGTAGGACTCTCTTCAATCAGACGCAACGAGTCGGAGTTTGGATCCGCTGAAATGAAACAAATGAGCTCTCTCAACATGCTGGAATGGTGTTTGTTTGAGAGAGATTCTACACAAAGTATAACACCTGTACAAACCTTTCCTTCTAAAATAAAAACTAGCATTCTGTTATACTGTTATCAGCGTTCCAGTATCACTCTAGATCAGCGTGGCTGTGGGACACACCATCCCTCCTTAACAAGTCCAGACACTAATTGGGCAAATTTGTTCTCTTTCATAAGTAAAAATTCTTGAATTTGTTTTAAAATGATGGTGCTGATTGAACCTGAGGCAGTAGAGTAGAATATCACAGTAAACCAACATAAAAAACAAGTTAAAATACCCATCATGTGGTGGCGCTAGAGAGACAAATACACTCATCTTTACCTTCAATCAGCTGCAGTTGATCTTAAACCAAACTGTATTAACTTCAGCCTGTTTAACAGAATCAACCGTTTTCAGGAACAAACATGAAATAAAAACGTGTAGCGCTAGATAAGACCCCACCCACTGAAAACACCCATCTCCTAATGACTCAGTCACTCATTCATGCATTAATCACACGACTGGCAGAACAAACAGAATACTTCAGTGACAGACTGTTTTAACTGACTCAGTTTATTTCAAATTATATGAAATATAGTAGAATATGGGGGGGGGCATCAAATTCAGGGGTTTTCCTGCGGCTCAAATTGAGGCAGAGGTGGTTCCATCCTGACCGTGCGCCAGCACATGCACACTCTGTGCATTCAACTGCCTCACTTTTTTAAGGGCAAAATATTTTTTAGTTAAGCGTTCTAATTAGGGATGCACAGATACCGGTATCAGCCCTGATACCGTCTAATGTACATGTATCGGTTAAAGTTAACAGACACCATGAACCGATACTTAAAATATGATAAATCTGCAATAAAGTCACAAAAAATGGTTCATTTTTCACTTAAAATTTTAGTTTTATGGTAATTTCATATTTTACATCTGTTAATTTGTCTTAGTTTAGTTAGTAAAGTCTGGTGTCTTTAGTCTCTTCAATAAAGATATAAGGTGGAAGTTGACCAGTAGTATCAGATTGCCTGAGTCTGCCTGAGCAGGTAAATAATCAGACAGTACTCGTCAAACCACTGGCTCTGTGTTTTGAGATCTGGAAAAATGACCAAAAAATAATGTTTTAAAATAACTTTTTGGTACCTATATGTATAATTCTGAGATAAATTAACAAGTAATAATAATATATATAATTTTTTTTATAAACCATCGTCTTTTGGCATACAGTATTTATGCATTTACTATTATTACCGGTATTTATTGCTCACCTCGGGAACTTTCTGTTATGTCCCTGTCTCCGTGTCTCACCTGTGTCTCCACCCGTGCAGCAACGCTGGTGGAGAAATGATGTGGGTTATTTACAGGGGATTTCATAGTAAAAGTAACGAAGTCGGTACCGTGTTTTTTCGGACTAGTACTGTGTTTTGGTGTCCAGCCCTAGATCGCACCAACTAGCGGGAAAAGCTGTTTTTGATCTTTTTCTGCAGCTGTTTTAGAGCTTTCCAGTGCACCGCTGCTGATACAGCGCCCCTAGAGTGGCGCAACGCTGCAACTGCAGTTAAAATAACATCCATATAGCTGGGGGCAGAGTGAAATCAGGCTGGGGTGGCACTCAATTAGCTGGAGGCGACCGCCACGCAAATTTGAACGCAGGAAAAACCCTGAAATTAAGTAGCTTTAAATGAGAATTAGGGCTGAAATTATTCAAATAATTTGATTACCCAAAAAATGAACATTTATCATCATAACCCTAAGCAAAGGCTAACATGAGCATGGCTCGTTGAGAATCAATGCTCTGTGTTGCATCCAACTATTGTTTATGAACTCTACTTCCTGTTAGTTTAACCCTTGATTCACCTTTAAAACCAGCATTAAAGTCCATTCACACTTTAAATCTAACGTTCACAATTTCATTCATTTCTTTTTCATTTTTACCAACATCAGTCCTCATCAAACATATTAAACAGTGTTTTGTATTTTAACCTCTACATTGGCATGTTTTGGTTTTGACTCTATTCTATTTGACGGTATAAGACATTTTAAAATATACTTCATAAAAACTGGATAATTCATGGTTGGAAGTTTGTAGCCTGGTATATGGGAACATGTTTTTGCAATTTTTTTTTCTTCGTGTAAAGTTGCCTAAAATGCTCAGCTTAAGAGCCTTTCAGCACATTTATGCACTCATAAAAAATAAGCATTAAAAGTTTATACGTTTTTTTTAACTGACCCTTATTGAAAACTGCTGGTATTTTCTATTTGCCATTTATGGTGAAAATGACATAATCAGGACTTTATTCCTCAGAGCTCAAACTGAAGCCACAGGCCTCAAAGTGAAGTGAGAAGAAGCAGGTTTCACTTTTCATTTGAGACGGATCAGAAGTTGTGATCTGAATGAGTTTCTACGGCACATTTATGTGGTTATGGATGTAAATGTTAGTATATCAGATCACACTGATTAACACACTGTTAACAGGAAAGTAATAATAATAACTATAATAACAATAATAAAGTACAAAACATGGAACAAATTCAAAAATGCACAACTGTGATAAGAACTGCTAAAAATGTTAATGCAAAATCTTGATCACATCAAAGGGTTTAACCTTTAGTGACTACTGAACAGCTGTTTTCTCTCTTTAATAGGAAAATAAGAAATCATTAATGCATTTCCCCCAAAAAAACATTAAAAAACACTGTCAAGTTTATGTACTTAAGGTTTAATTAGCAGGAACAAGTAGTTCCTGTTCTGACATCATATTATTACAAATGATACAGAATGTTAACATTCCCAGGATTACTGTGATTCCATTAACAACTAGCTGATCCTAGACCAGCATTACAGAAGCCAGGGATCAACACACTATCTTAGTTATAAACAAGGTTTTTATCTATTAAATCTTAAAGTACTCGGTAAAAATGCCAACGTTTGGAAACTATTTTGAAAGTCCTCTTTTTTCTCCTGTCAGACTCAGTAAATGTGACCCTCCATCAGCTTAACCTAATTAAAGTCTATTTAAACTGCGTGTCCAGGGAGCTACTGCTGTTCTATTAGAGCTCCACAGCCCAGATCCAGTTCTGCTGATACAGATCACCATCATGGCACCTGTCAGGAAACAGTGACAAACAACGAGGCTAACAGAAAAGTGCTCATGTTCTCACACCTGCACACTTACATCAACTAACATGAGGTGAAGGCTGCTACACCTTAAAGGGACAGAGCAGATATTTTGAGGTGTGGTTCTGAAGAGAGTCAGAGTCAGGAGTCAGTATCTGTTATCAGACAGTTCTCTCTACTCAGCAGACTAGTGCTATCCTAAAACAATCACTTTTTCACACAGTGCCATGTAGGTTTGGGTCGTTTTTCTCCCCAAATAATAAAAACCATCATTTAAAAACTGCATTTTGTGTTTACTTGTGTTATCTTTGACTAATAGTTAAATGTGTTTGATGATCAGGAACATTTTCTGTGACAAACATGCAAAAGAATAAGAAATCAGGAAGGGGGACAATAGTTTTTCACACCACTGTAATGTGCACCAGTACCCATGCCCATGTGCACCAGATATCAAGCAAGCGTACCAGAACCTACTGACCAAATGCGTCGTTGCTGAGTGGCGCTGTCGCGGTCCTGATGACGCAGCACGCGGTCAGACAAGCTTCACATCCTCTTGTGGCGCAGGGTGCTCTCACAGCACCTCTGACACACACGCACAGCACCAGTGACAGACACACACATGCACACAACACCTCCAACACATGCACACCACCAGTGAGACACACACACACCCAACATCTCAGACACAATACCCCACACTTCCGACACACACGCTTGCAGAACCTTCAACACATACGTTTGCAGCAGCGACAACATGCATGTTTGCAGTACCGGTGACACGCACACAAGCAGCTCTGGCGACACGCACACACACCGGATGGGCTGCATGTTGCCTCGCAGCGATAAGGTCGCAGGTTCAAATCTCGGCTGCAGCCTTTCTGCGTGGAGTTAGCATGTTCTCCACATGCATGCGTGGGTTTGCTCCAGGTACTCCGGTTTCCCCCACAGATCACAACATGCCCGATAGGCGTACGTAATAATGTAAGTCGTTTTGGACAAAAGCGTCAGCCCACATGTTTGTCATTGGCGCTGTTCATCACGTACCTGTCAGGGAGCTGATGTGTTCGCTGGAGTCGTCCTTGCTGATTCCCTCCTCCTCTGTGATGTTGCTCATCGGTGCGTTGAGACTCAGACTGTCTTCATCTGATGGCTAAAATCAACACAACAGTAAATTAACTAGTAAATCACAAAAACGCTTCAATATTCTGAACATATTCACTTAGTAGTTTGTCCACAGCTTTTGTTGCTCATTTATCATGTTATTATTTTTATTAGTAGTATTATTTATTCAGAGCAGGGTCAGATACTGATCTTTTAACCAACTAAAATAATTACTTTGATAATAAATTAACAAAGCTATGATATTCTGAAGTACAAATTGAAAAATAATTCTGATTAAATGACCTGTTAGAACTTTAAATTCAAAACCAAATTTATTTTAATGAGATGTATAAAATCGCTTATCATAAAAGAAGAAAGAAAATTTCCATGTGAGAAAAAAATAAGACTTTTTAAAATGAAATAATTAAATGCATTAAATTAAAACTACGTTTATTAAGCTGTAATGTTGCTTTAGCTTGAAGTGCACATTAAAAAAAGATAAACGATGTTGGAATAGAAAAATTAAACATTAACTCAGCTGTAATAACATTTCTAAAATAACCTTATTTAAAAAGAAAAGGAAATCAGCTCCACCAGCATGAGACTGACAACATATATCTGTTTTATCCTGTAGGAGAACACAATCTAGATGTATTAAACTTTACACTGAACCCGGTCTTTATCACTGATCACATCACTAATAAAGTCCATCAAGTTGTAGACTTTTGATGAACTTATCTGTCCTCATATGTAGAAGAATCTGTTAAACAATCTGGATGCTCTGGTGTGAAAAGTCACATTTTTAACGTCATTTTAAAGCTGTAAGCAGAAATGTTGATTAACTTTAAAATGGCTGTTTATTTTTGTTAAGCACAATTTTGTACTTTATTCAACAACTCCATCAGAAAGATCGTGTCCTCTCAGACCCCAGTGGACTGAGGCATTAGGCTCCGCCCCCTCTGATCCTGGTTCTGGAGGTTTCTTCCCACTGTCACCCTGAAAGCTGCATTCTTGGAGATACGAGGTTTTAACCAGACAGCAGTTAGCTGACCTGAGTCTGGATTTGATTCCAGCACTTTGAGATGACTTGTAAACTGGAGCTTTAGGAATAAATAGAATGAAAATACAATAAAAATCTAATTAGATGATTTATGTGCACAAATGGATCCATTAAATAACCCAAAGATCACGTGAAGCCCAGAGGATGTTGAATTTTCTTTTACAAGGTCCAGAATGAGACACACACACACACACACACACACACACACACACACACATATAAATGTTGACTACCTCAGTGGCAGACAGTCTCTTGTCTCCGTTGTCGCTGCCGACTCCCGAGTCGCTGTCCTGTTTCTTCTGCTGCTCCATGTCCTCCACACTGCAGAGACATTACACAAGTCACACACCTGACACACACTCACACACACAGGAGGTGTGTGTATGCTTAAAGAGAGAGAACAAGAGAGAGAGAGGCACTCCCCCTCTCCTTCTCCCAGTCAGGGTGCTTTTACACTCTAGTCCTGGTTTCCTCACAGGTCTGACGTTGAATTCATGTTTCATCAAATCCAGCTCTACAGATAAAAGTTGTCAAATGGCTTTAGGTATTAATTAATTATATTAATTAACTCTTTATACTGTAGGGAAGTGACAATATTTGATCTTTTGTGCATCGTGAGGTTTTAAAATTATTATTTTTTCAATATACTTCATGACAACTGCCTCTCTTTCTTCAACACAGGTCCCAAGGGCAACATCCCAAGAAGGGTATCCCAGACTGTCCTCTCCCTGACCACCTCCACCAGCTCCTCCACTTGGCACTGTCCAACCTGGAGATGTACTTCTTCTAGCGTGTCCTGGGTTGACCCGGGGGCCTCCTGCCAGCAGGACATGCCCAAAACACCTCCCCAGGAAGGCGTCCAGGAGGCATCCTGGCCAGATGCTCGAACCACCTCAACTGGCTGCTCTTGATGTGGAGGAGCAGTGGTTCCACTCCAAGCCCCTCTGATGTCCGAGCTCCTCACCCTATCTTTAAGGCTGAGCCCGGCCACCCTGAGGAGGAAACTCATTTCATCCGCTTGTATCCGCGATCTTGTTCCATCGGTCATTACCCAAAGCTCAAGACCATAGGTGAGGATTGGGAGGTAGATCGACCGGTAAATTGAGAGCCTTGCTTTCTGGCTCAGCACCTTTTTACCACGACAAACCAGTTCAGAAACCATCACTGCAGACACTCCCCCATTCCACTGGTCGATCTCCCTCCTTCCCTCACTCATGAACAAAACCCAGAGATACTTAAAAAAGTTTGTTTTTTTTAAATAACCCATCAAATCAGCATTCTAGCCTGATCAGACCAGAGCAGGAGACTTTCCCTCGGTGCTGAAGACCAGATCAGAAACTTGTAGAGCACAAGGAGGAACAGGGCTGGGTACCGGGAAATAGTTTTCAATACTACTACTTTATTGATACCTGGTTTTTGATACCGGTACTTTTTTTGGTACTTATATGTATAATTCTGAGAGAAAATAACAAAGTATTAAAGTTTTTTAAAATAAAAACTATATATGAACCATCGTTTTGTGGCACATTTACTATTATAGTTGGTTTTTATCGCTTACCTCGGGAACTTTGTTATGTCACCGTCTCTTCCCTCACACATCTGATGCAGCAGAGGCTGGAAGCTCGGAGTCGGACTGAACACGGCGCTGCAGCAGCAGCAAGTTCATTCCATATGCGATGCGTGGCTTTGACTAATTACTGAAATTCCTGTTTTTTGCGGCACAACTCTCATTGCATATGTTGCATTTTGATCTGCTCACGTTTACCTTTCCAGAACGCAGCCAAACTTTAGAGTTTTTCAGAATTTTTAACCCAAAACCTGCTACGCTGTTTTGAAAGGGAGGGGAGGGGCTCTCTGCTCTTCTGCATCTCACCTGTGTCTCCACCCGTGGAGCGGCGCCGGTGGAGAAATGAAGCAGCTCATTTTCAGGGGATTTTATAGTAAAAGTACCGAAATCTGTACCGTGTTTTTTCGGTACCGGTACCTACTGACAGCTTTCGGTCGGTACCGGTGTAGTACCGTGTTTCGGTGCCCAGCCCTAGCTGTAACAGCTCATCTTCATGGATCCTTTACAATAACTCAACTCTGAATCTGCTCGTCGCACCAGTTTTATAGTAGGAGATGTTTAGAACTGGTAACAGAGGTTTAAATAGGGAAAACTAGAAGAAAAGCTCTGAACACAAAGGAAACAGCATTCTGACACTGACTGATGGTTACACACAGATGAAGTCAAACCCTCTGTAACTGACCTGCCGGTGGTGGGACGTGACAGACCGAGGCGCTCGATGGCAGGCAGGTAGAGAGAGTCAGGCATCTTCTCACTGCGACACGCCTCGATGCTCAGATACTTGAATATGTGAACTTTACCTTTTATGCAGATCTGAAGGAAAACAACAAGACTCCATCAGTATTCACTCCATGCTTTTCTTTTTACTGCTGTGGTCAAAAAGATCACAAATCAACAAAAAATCTGCAGCTACCATCACTGCTGTTCTAAAGCAGTGGTGTCCAACCCTGGTCCTTGAGAGCATACAGCATATTTTAGAGGTTTCAACACACCTGAATTGTTGGAGCAGGGAACATGCTGGACACTGGCCCTCGAGGACCAGGATTGGACACCACTGTTAAGATCAGGTCTAACCGTTTATTGAAGGAACAGAACCAGCTTTTAGTGTTTCCACCCCTCCTCCAATACTCATCATCAGGCCAGGTAAGGAGGCAGCAAGTGAACGTCCACCAGCAATGGACCCATCCCCAGGATTCTGAAGAGCATTGACAGACAGCTACAATATCTCTTCAACCTGAGCCTGACTAGTGAGAAGGTACCAGCTAGTGCCAAGGGTCCTGAGAGAGTTTCATTAAGCTGCAGAGGATTGTGTGGTTCTGATGGTTCAGTTGATCTGACACTGGACCCAGTTCAGCTCATAAATCCAGACTGATCTAGAGAATAAACCAGCTGATCAGCCAGTCATCATTTGGAGAACTTTAATAATTCTCCCCGTACGGAGTGCTGCACAATGAGCACATCCATTACGCACGAGTGCCTCTGACTGCAGTATTCATCTGTCTCAGTAATCACAATAACTACACAACTGATCACAATAATGCATCAATAAGTATAGTTATATAATTCTACGACAGAACAGACTGTGATTTAACTCCTAAATGCCATTTATTTTCATTCAAAGTCTCGTTTTTATCCGGTGGAGGGTGACAGTTGGTCTTACTTGTGTGTGTTTGCATGTCTTCAAGTCTGAAAACTTACAAAAACAACTTTTAGACGTGTTTTTGCGTGAACAAGGTTTTATAAATGAGCACCCAGGTGTCTACGGCGGTCACGGAGCGAGTAACAGCTGCTCACAGCCAGACAGCTGTAGCGACTCGCTAATACAGCGCGGTCTGATGGCGTCTGATGACAAAAATGATCAGAGAGCGCAGCAAGAACCGGGTTATGAATGAATGAATGAATCTTTATTTCGAACATTTGAACAAGTTAAATAAAATATACAGTTATTATAGACATTAAAAGTTACAAATATCACAACAATCACACACAAAAAATGAAAAACTGTCCTATTCAGTTGGAAATGGAGTAGGAGGAAGCTGATGCTTTTCAAATCCTACCCCCATCGACTCTTCTATTATAGGACAATTTTGTCTAATGTGCAAAACCAGATATAAACAAAATGAATAAAAAAACCTGGAACCGTAACATTTAAATTGTTTTAGTACCGACTTGGTACCGAAGAACCGGGTCTTTTAACAACACTAGTTCGGTAGACTCGTCATTCTACGACTGGCTGAATCTGCTGCATCGTGTTGTCAGACATGAGCACAGAACATATGGCACAGAACTTACAAGTCTGCAGCTTTGTGCGTAGTTTAGAGGGGAGAGTCGTACCAGCGTACTTAGATGTCAAATTGCGTACCTGCCAATCAATCCATCCATCAACCAATCAATCCATCCATCAACCAATCAGCCAATCAATCCATCCATCAACCAATCAATACATCCATCCATCAACCAATCAGCCAATCAATTAATCCATCCATCAACCAATCAATCCATCAACCAATCAGCAAATCAATCAACCAATCAGTCAACCAATCAATCCATCCATCAACCAATCAATCCATCCATCCATCAACCAATCAGCCAATCAATCCATCCATCCATCAACCAATCAGCCAATCAATCCATCCATCAACCAATCAATCCATCAACCAACCAATCCATCAACCAACCAATCAGCCAATCAATTAATCCATCCATCAACCAATCAGCCAATCAATCCAAATTATATATAGTACTGTCTAAAATATCTCAATATACCAGGATTTTACTATTTTTTCTTTCAGTCATCTGACACCTGAATGAAACCTTTAACAAAGAAAGTTCAAACTAAAGGCAGGAATGTTTACACAAATCCATGCAGGTACCTGTGCAGGTGGACTCTGCAGTGGGTTGTTCTCTAACTGGAGTGACTGGAGCTGCTTCATTTTTCTGTAACATACTGGAATGGTGGAGACCTTGTTACAAGAAAAATCAAACTTCACCAGAGGAAGGTCAGCCAGGTCTGGGGGGAGACACAAACACAGAAAGAACGATTAGCTTCACTTATCTGCACATCAGTGTAATCAGGACTTTAGTTAAGCCAACAGACAATACAATCATTACCAGCCAACAGGTATGATGATGAACCATCATACCTCCTTAAAAATCTGAGGTATTAAATAGAGCTGAGGAAACCACCAGCAGGTGGAGCCATTCAAACTACTGAGATCAATTTAGCTGTGATGGCGTTTCAGCTAAATGGACTAGCTGCTGCATCAGTTTTTCAGTGTAAATGTTTTGGTGACTCGATTTAGGCCCAAGCAGTAGAGACCTGATGTGTTATTTTTTGGAGCAGTGCATCTTTTTAAATGTCGGCAAACTGCACTGGGTTTTGGTTAGAATTAGGCACAAATGTTCCTTTGTGAGGGAGGAAAATTAGGCAAAAGGACCTCATTGTGCCCACTAAAACTGTGCAATCCCTTGGTGAATTCAGGCTTCTGTATTTTTGTTTTGTTTTTTAAATTTTTAACTGACTGCATTTTTCATGCTGCAGAGTAAAAATGGCACTTATGAGATGATTCCCTCATGCAACTACTGAGTAAGAAAAGTCTCATTCTGAAAGTAAACTACAAGATTTAGTCTGTAAACACTGAGCATGGTTCATTTCTGTGTAGTGACACACTCAGAAAGCTGATCTTAAAACTTTTCAGGAGTGGTTTTAACCACTAAAATTATATGTTGAGAAGTCAGTTATAAATAGACTTCAGAGCGCTCAGACTGCTGCATGTTTTACACCAGTTAAAACAATAAAGCTGTTGCTATTTTCAGAGCTTTGTAAATGTTAACAGCAGGGCGTCTGTTCATCTTAACCTCATTCATTATTTAATCCAACTAACCAGAAAATCAGGAGTTCTGTAAGGAAAACATCACTGAAGCTTTTACCAGAGCTGCTCATTTCCTGATCAAAAGCTGTGCTCTCTTTTTTTCAGACTGAAGGTTTTTTTGTTTTTTGTTTTTTTGAGTGATTTTTTTGTTCTGGTTCGAATCCTGTGCTGCTTGGAGGATTTTTGCTGCAACTTTTCAACTTTTTGGCCACTTATTATGATGCATAAGTGCAACCAGATCTGTTGACAAAAGAGGGAAGCTAACAGACATCTCAACACAAATAACAACCAAACTGTGACTTCAAATTAGAGACGAGTTAAAGAGGAGGAGACATGGGTGCTGAGCAGGAGCACAGTGGACAGGGAGGAAGAGGAAGTTTAAACCACTGCTTCAATTGATCATAATGGGCAACATGGTATCTCTCATGAATCTGATGGATGAGCTTGAAGAGCTGAGGACCAGGATGCAGCATCGTGTGTTTCACTGAGACATGCTGCAGGATCATATTCCAACGTCTCCCTGCTCAGTTTTCAAATGATACAAGCAGAGACTTAAAGAGGAGCAGTTTTAGAAAAATGTCTGGTCCAGTCCTTCTGTTTGTCTCTTTCCTGTCCTCTGATGGACGAGGCATTAGGCTCTGCCCACTCTGATCCTAGATCTGCTGGAGGTTTCTTCACGTTCAGAGGAAGTTTTCTTTCCCACTGAGCTGCTCAGAATGCAGGATTGTATTAAAGTAACACTTCTATTCAATCAGCTGTTTTCTTTATAATGGGACATTATGACCATTTTCTAATTAATCACATTTTATTACAACAGAATAACATTTACTGTAATTAGTTATCCTGAACCTGGAATCTGAACGATCTGGATCTGTTGTTTTAAAAATAGACTCAATTCACTCAAAAGCCTCAGATCTCATCAACTTCTACAGATGAATGATTACAGACTTTTTCTGACAATGTTCCTTTATTACAGCAACATGCATGAAGTGATAATGTCAGCCAAGCAGCCCTGACCATGAGCAGTGACAGCAGAGAGAATTAATCTGGTTACTGATTAAAAATATCCTTTAGATTAGATTATCTACACAACCATGTACTATAAGGCCAGACAGGTCAAATACTTGTCTCTGTCAAAAGCGGAGTAAATGAGGCAGACTGAGATGGTTCCACTTGCTGCTTTTAAACTTGTCTCGTCTCGTCTTCTTCCGCTTATCCGGGTCCGGGTCGCGGGGGCAGCATCCCAATTAGGGAGCTCCAGACAGTCTTCTCCCCAGCCACTTCTACCAGCTCCTCCAGCAGGATCCCAAGGCGCTCCAGGGCCAAACCAGAGATATATTTTCTCCAGCGTGTCCTGGGTCGACCCGGGGGCCTCCTGCCGGCAGGACATGCTTGAAACACCTCCCTGGGGAGGCGTCCAGGGGGCGTCCTAACAAGATGCCCGAACCACCTCAGCTGGCTCCTTTCGATATGGAGGAGCAGCGGTTCTACTCCGAGTCTCTCCCGGATGTCCGAGCTCCTCCCCCTATCCCTAAGGCTGAGCCCGGCCACCCTGCGAAGAAAACTCATTTCGGCCGCTTGTATCCGCGATCTCGTTCTTTCGGTCATTACCCAAAGCTCATGACCATAGGTGAGGATTGGGACGTAGACCGACCGGTAAATCGAGAGCCTTGCTTTCTGGCTCAGCTCCTTCTTCACCACAACAGACCGGTTCAGCGTCCGCATCACTGCAGACGCTGCCCCAATCCGCCTGTCGATCTCCCGCTCCCTCCTTCCCTCACTCGTGAACAAGACCCCGAGATACTTGAACTCCTCCACTTGAGGCAGGATCTCTCTCCCGACCTGGAGTTGGCAAGCCACCCTTTTCCGACCGAGAACCATGGCCTCAGACTTGGAGGTGCTGATCCTCATCCCAGCCGCTTCACACTCAGCTGCGAACCTCCCCAGCAAGAGCTGTAGGTCAGAGCCTGATGAAGCTAGGAGGACCACATCATCTGCAAAAAGCAGAGACGAGATTCTCCTGTCACCAAACTCCACCCCCTCCACACCACGGCTGCTCCTAGAAATCCTGTCCATAAAGGTTATGAACAGGACCGGTGACAAAGGGCAGCCCTGGAGGAGTCCAACCCTCACTGGGAACAGGTCCGACTTACTGCCGGCTATGAGGACCAGACTCACACTCCTCTGGTACAGGGACTGAATGGCCCTTAACAAAAGACCATCAACCCCGTATTCCTGGAGCGCCCCCCACAGGGTGTCCCTGGGGACACGGTCATAAGCCTTCTCCAAATCCACAAAACACATGTGGATTGGTTGGGCAAACTCCCATGACCCCTCCATCACCCTAGCGAGGGTAAAGAGCTGGTCCACAGTTCC
Organism: Callopanchax toddi; assembly: GCA_006937965.1. NCBI lineage: Eukaryota > Metazoa > Chordata > Actinopteri > Cyprinodontiformes > Nothobranchiidae > Callopanchax > Callopanchax toddi. The sequence continues at coordinate 114,943 of SSNR01000402.1, forward strand.
ACGACCAGGACGAAAACCACATTGCTCCTCTTCTATCTGAGGTTCAACCATCGACCGGACTCTCCTCTCCAGGACCCTGGAGTAGACCTTCCCAGGGAGGCTGAGGAGTGTGATCCCCCTATAGTTGGAACACACCCTCTGGTCCCCCTTCTTAAAAATGGGAACCACCACCCCGGTCTGCCACTCCACAGGAACTGCCCCCGATGACCACGCAATGTTGCAGAGACGTGTCAGCCACGACAGACCTACAACATTCATAGCCTTTTAAACTTGTGGCACAAATCTAAATATCTTGCCGTCATGAAGGCACCGCTGGCCCCAAAAATGTTTTTCCACTGCTGCAGTTTGATCTTCACACTGAAGTTTCACTTTCTGACATTACTTGGCTGAATCTTAAACAGTGTTGGTGGTTTTATCTCAGAGGCTCTGAAACAAAACAAAGAGCTGTAGGAAAAGCAGATATTAAATCAGAATTAAGACACCATTCCTCCCAGTCACAGGGCTGCCGTCCAGCCAGTGACGGGAAAAAACCTCCCTGTGGCATCAAGCTGCTGAACCAGGTTAACTCTTAATGTTTAATCACTTCACTTCAAGGGATATTCCACCAGAAAGTGGGTTTTTTTTGTCAGTTGCCATATTCCTCATAGTTAGATCAGTGGGCAAAAACAATTAGTAACCAGCCCAGCTGTTATCCTGATCCAGCAGTACTCCAAAAGTACAAACATAACTCAAACATGAACAGGGTATATTCAGGAATCTTGAAGTTAAATTCAAAACCTTTTCAAGACGTTTTCAAGACCGTCTCAACATTTTTTTAATACCTCACCGCCATTCTGGTTATGCGGCAGCGTTCACAGAGATTCTCTTCCTTCTTAACATTTCGGTGCGTTCGTAATCCTCACCGGGAACACCAGAGCGTACATTGTGCTTTTGAACTTCTGCACCGCCCGCCCTGGTGCTCTGAGAGAAGGATTACTAACGCACCCTTTGTTTCCCGTTCTTTTTTTAAATAAAAATGACTACATTCACATGTTTACGATGTTTGTGGGACTCAAACTGTTGGACATCAAATTCAGATTTTTTTCGTTCCAAAATGTAAGACTTTATAAAGCCGAGATAAGACTTTTTAATACTTTATAAGGGTCTTGAATTTCCCTAAATTGATTTATCACTTTTTAATACTTTTCAAGACTCCGCGGATACCCTGATGTAAAGATTTATAAAAGGAAACCATCAGGAATGTTGGTTAAAATGTACAAACACAAAAAAGTGAACTGTTAAATAAAAATTAAAATAAAAAAGTTAAAATTCATTCATGTTTAAAAGCATTAACTAAACAACAAAATTAAAGATAAATGAATATAAGAAAAGGTTTAAATTTCAAAGTATTTTGTAAGCGTCCTTTAAAGGCTTAAAGCTCATGAATCCATCCAGGAGGCAGTCACACTGTATGAGGGACAAGTTGAATAATAAATAGATTTAAATCTAAACACACTGGAGGTGCTGGGTGCAGTATGAGTCATCCAGTAGACGTCCACCTTTCTGACTGGCTGTGCTGTGGTCTGTTTATTCAAGAGTCACCACAATAAAACACAACTGACTACAAAGACAGGAAGGGTTTAAAGATGGTTAATTGTGAGTTTTAACGGACCGTAGCATATGTTTTAATGACTAGGGGAGTTAGTTAATTTAGTTAACCTAGTTGGGACTTTAAGAGTCAATTTAGGGCTAATTTGAGTTTGGAATGGGATTTAGTTTTGGCTTAATTTAGTTTGGAAGAATTAAGCTTTATCAAAGCAAACCTCTCGATCAGAAAGTGGTGTTCGCTCACTGAAAGGTGGACGCTCCTGGATCTGACAGCGTTGGTTTCTCCACGAGCTGAGGCTGGAGTCCCCAGACTCGAAGTGGTGGTCCTGGAAGGCGTGGCCGCCGAGGACCTCGCCGGACAGTCCGTGGATACGTCCCGGTCAGCAAGGGAGGCATCTCAGCAGCATGCTGAAGTCATTTCTGATCAGTCCCCGTAGTGAGGGAGAGACGAGAGGCCTTGTTCAAAGCTGATAAGGGTTCAGCTAAGACTCTGAAGGATAGCAGCTCAGGCTGCTTTCAGGCGGTAGCAGACTCCGACTGAGACTGGCTTGTACCGGAACTGAATATTAATTTTGAGACGAGTTATCTTAAATTAAACCAATCAGAAGATATTAAGTGTACTAATCAAAACTGAGTTAGTGGACTGGTGGATGGCTCTGATTGGGTAGGGGACTGTGAGGGAGTTTACCAAGTTCATATGACTTCCGCCCGTTAAACACTCACATTATAAATGTAGAAATGCATGACATAGCAGAGAAGCATATTACCGTATTTGCTCGCATATAAGACGAGGTTTTTTTCATTAAAAATAATTTTAAAAAGGGGGGGTCGTCTTACTATCGCGCCCCAGCAGGGGGCGCATGCTTTATGTTCAAACGGCAGAAGCACCGCCAGCAGGAAGCAGCTCTTAGACCGCGAGCGGTCCCAGACGTCCGCTCCACCTCAAAGTTACAGGTCTATTGAGGATTAAAACACCTGATGTCAAAGTCCAGCTCCAGCCAGATCAACTTCTGGCGTTTTCAGACTAGTTTGGGTTTTTGGTTCGGTCCGGTTCTGTTTAGTACGTATGGAGCCGACACCTTCTGTGGGACCCGCTGCAGCTGCAGTGTTTTCAGCGTGAGCTCTGTACAGGTGAGCGCGTCACTCTATTCACACACGCATTCTTCCTCAAGTCTGAAAAACACCTGAGAATCCGGCGCTGCCTGACGTCCACAGGACCCGGTTCTGAAGCTGCGCACACACACACACACACACACACACACACACACACACACACACACACACACACACACACACACACACACACACAGTCTCAGTGAGAGAGAGAAGGAGAGAGGGAGGAGGGAGGGCCCACACAGCCAGAGTGAGGAAGAGAGAGCTTCTTTTTTCTCTTTTTTTTCCTCAATTGACTGAAATCTGTTGTCACATGGAACTTTAATTCCTGTCTGATTAGTAAGCAAATATTAAATCAGTCTGTAATTAAGGTATCATATAAATTATTTTCTCAAAATTTAATAAAAAATAGTTTCTTTATAAAGTGAATTTATTCTTTTTTCTGAAGATCAGTCTTGAAAAATGGGGGTCGTCTTATAATCAGGGTCGTCCTATATTCGGGCAAATACGGTATAACACTTTGAGTGTGAGTGTGTGGATGACCCTGAGCAGGAACACTACAGGAGACTGTTCTGTAAACAAGAGATTACAGTTTGAACACCAGTCTGTGGTGTTACAGAAGAGACATCTTTAATACTGCTGCCTGACACTTTCACAGACTTTAATACCGTCTTATTTCTGCATAATCCTCTGTTTCTATCTGATGTACATTCAAACTAAATATCTTATGAGATCACAAATAAAGAGATGCTTACTGATAAGAAAAAAGGCAGCATCAGTTTGACTTTAAGAATCTTGGAAGGGGAAAAAACCAGTAAGTCCACTAAACGATGTCCGTCTCACCACAGGTTGAAGTGAGTGCTGCTTAGTTTCCTTCAAAAGTTCATATCATTATATCCTAGAGTTTCTCTTGGCATCAGATTGGACTATAAACATCTTGGTCTGATGAAATGCTTTGATAAATTAGCCACCAGCTCTGCAGAAGGCTAACGTTTTTTGTTAGAGTTCACACACCCACCTTCTGGCAGGACGCAGAGGAGATTCCGGCGTACATTCAGCTCACGCAGAGCTTTGAGTCTGCCGATGTGACGAGGGAGAGCTGTGATTTCATTACAGCTGATGTCCTGTGAGGCAAATCATGTTTACAGGCGTTATTCTTTAAGGTGGAATTCATTCAAACGGGTTTTGCTGACTTGATGGACTCACCAGCTCCATGAGGCCGCGCAGCTGTCCGATGGTCTCCGGCAGACTCACCAGCTTGTTGTTGCTGGCGTTCAAGACTCTCAGAGGTAAACCACACAGACAGGCTGGCAAATAGCCAAGCTGGTTCCGACTGCAACACAAACACACACAACTTACTAACATGGAAAATACCTCTGTGTGACTGAATGACTTCAACTTAGCTCAATGCATAGAAAAGAGATGAACATGTTCAAGGTGGCAGCTGGTTTCAGCAGCTCTGTTCAGTTACAGATGATTATCTTTTGGGACATTTTCTTCTTCATTTATCGAACTGAAGGCGTTGCTTCTTTGAGGGATTTTGTTGCTCTGGTTTGGATGCTGTGCTGCTTGGAGGATTTCTTTCTGTACCGTCTCCATTTTTGTCATAACCATAGCAACCATATAGAGTTCACAAGAGGGAAGCAGCTAACTGAGATCTCAAAAGCTCTGATAAAACCCAAAGTCCAGATGAGGTGAAGAGGAGACTGGATGTAGAGCAGGAGCAAAGTGGAGAGAGGAGGTTTAAACGATAATAGAGAACGTGAGATCTCTCATGAATAGGATGGACGAGATGGAAGCGCTGATGAAGACTCGGCAGAATATCAGGGAAGTGAGCAGACGGAGATTGATGATGACCTCTTTGCCATGGCTGTCCATGTAAGGTAACCGTCACAGCGCTGGCTGCAGTGGCCAACATACACACAGTATGACCCGGCCGTTTTCATTCTCTGCCTTTGTGAAGAATGAGAACACTCATCCAGTTTTATCAGATCACATCCGACGATACGAGCAGACCCAGATTGGAAGAGGAGTGGAAATCAGAAAGGGGGCAAGTAGAGAAAACTAGTCATCTAGTCATGACAGAGTCTCAATGTTTCACATCTGTATGTTTGAAAGGGACTGCCAAGACAAGTTTCAGGTTAGCTGAAAGGGAAAAAAAAAAAAGAGCTAACTTGCTAAATGATGAAGATCTGTTTAATTTGGAAACCTTCCTATCTAGATTCACTAGAAACGGAATAAACAGGCTGTGTTTAGGCTCTGAAGACAGGTGTGTGTACCTGAGGTTTAAAGATGTGAGCGACTGCAGGCTGATGACGCTGTCTGGGATGGTCCTGATGCAGTTGTGATAAAGGTTTAGTGTCTCCATGGCAACCAGGTGACAGACCTCTGAGGGGACATCAGTGAGTCGGTTCTTTGAAAGATCTGCAGACAAAACAGAGAAATCTCAATGTAAAAACAAATACTCGTCTTCAACTAAACAATTACCATTTGGTTGTTTGATTTATTCCTTGATGATTTTACATAAACATACGTTTAAAAATCAGGTAACTGTTGAAAATGACTGACAACTGTACAAATAAAAGTGAGGATTCAAAAAAGGCAGAAAACTAAACTTTAAGGTCCAAAATATTCCAACAACAGAAAACATTGGGACGAGATGGGGTTTTTTCAGGCCATCCAAAAGGCCTTTTTGTGCTTTATGGAGCTTTGTTGGTTGTCCTAAAAACAGGGGGGGGGGGGGGTTACGT
>SSNR01000402.1:120402-165402 GCA_006937965.1 Callopanchax toddi
GGGGGGGGGGGGGGGTTACGTAGTGAAGTTCCAGTCTTTTCTCATTTCTTTGCAGGGCTTTTTGTTTGCTGGAGTGTCTGCAGCCTTGGTGAAACAAAGACAAAGTGAAGTGCACAGATGTCTCAGCCTGCATGATGTTGGCTCTTCACAGCAGGTTAGGGTCTAAGTATAGAATACAAGCTGCTTGTAATAACAGACACACGACCACTGTAGGGAGGTCTACTTGTGAGAAGCTCAAGGCCAGCATTGGTCACGTCACATCCTCTGTAGCTGGGCTACAACTGCATCAACTTTACTTATCAGCTGCCGCCAAATAAGGCCAAGAAATGTCAGGCAAATGATTCCACATTGTTCTGCAGAGGCTGACCACTCAACCTCTTAAAAACAAACTTTGTTTTCCTAAAGGAGCGAGAGCAGGGCCAGAGTTCATTTCCTCTGGAAGCAACAACCTTAGAAAGGTGTCTTCTGTTTTTAATATTTACAGTGAACGTGTTCAGTTATAATCAAACTAAACCTTTAAACAAAGACCAAGACACGTCCCTGTTGTCCATGGAGGATTCATGCTATTGTTCAGGAGCAGCTGAAGATCACCACCCTGGACGAGCTGGAACCAAAAGCTGTTTCATTAAACTTGACATGAAACATTTCCACTGAATTTGTTCTGCCAAGTACTGTCAGAGCCAGAGGTTCCTGCTGTTAGAAATCACAGCTGAAAATGAGCATCAGCAGCAAGGTGAGCAGTGCATTATGGGTGGCACAGTCACAGGAAGTGCTATTTAAAACAGTATGAATATGGAACAAAGAGTCTGTCAGCTCTGCTTTTATCCTCTGAGCAAACAGCAGCAGCTTGACTCACAACACACACACGCTGTGATCATCTGTGTGTGTGTGTGTGTGTGTGTCAGGTGAAGTAAACTCTGTGGAGTCTCTCTAACCACTGAAAGAATACTGTACTGGCTCTTAAGATGCTGTAATACTTCTTCTGAAGCCCGAGGAGCCTGACTAGAGACACCTCAGACACGTCTGTCAGGTTCCAGGTAAATGTGTCGAAACATGTGGGTCACGTGAGACTCTGCCTCAGTTTGTCGATATTATCAGGCATCAGACTCCTTAATGTAGCTGGATCACGTCATGTGATCAGGTAGACAAACTAATAATCTGTCTAATAAATATTACACACTGTTTACAGCAGCAGCAGGTCCCTCCTTAGGACCTTTAAGAGGGATTGCTTTTCCACATTTATAACTATGTTTTAGGTGTCAAAAGTGTCATAAAAGTTGTTGCATAAATGTTCATTCAAGCAATAATGTTATGCATTTGTCTGCTTGAAAACAATATATTGTAATGAGCAGTGAGTGGAATAAAAAATTTAAAATCTAAACGATGGAAGGAAGGTGAATGTTTTTATCCTTTTTATGGCAGTAAAACCAAAAGGTGCCACATACGCCGCACCCTGTGAGGTAAGCACGGGACTTCCTGTGTTAACAACAACACCCTCCCACTTTTAGGAAACAGGAAGTGGTCTTATCATGGTAATGAGACTGGCCATCTCTTTGCTGACAAGGTCCAACCTTGAAACTTTGTTTTAATAAAGGAGAGAAAGTCTGCTGGAGTCCAAAACCTGAATCTGGACCCTTCATGATGTAAATCTGCAGAGTCAAACACTTTTTAGTATCGTAGTTCATAGAGAGTGGTGTTGGTTAGAACAAACATGAACAGAAATGGGCGTCTAACAAACAAAAATGTGTTACGATAATTCACACAGGATTTTTTCACCTTCATAATCCAATTCAAGATGAGTTTAAAGATTTTCAAGCTCCTCACGTTGGTGATGATTTACACGTAAACACTACTAAGTACTCAAAATATCATTTCACTTCTTTGTCTCATAAATGTTTTGTTTTTTTGCCTAAAACCAATTTTTTGCTGCCATTTCAAACAGCAATGCACCGATCCCTGTTCTGAGGGCCGATACTGATGACCTGTTGATACCAACATGGCGCCATCTTCTGATTTATCTCAAAGACCTACAATTATCAGAATATCATCGGTGTCAGGCAAAAACTTTGGATCTCAAAAGTACAATTTTTCAGGAAATATAAAAGACCTGTTTTGTTTACAAATAATGAACCCTGGGTGGTCACAAGTTCACAAACTGTTTTGGTAAAGTCACTCATAAAACCACAGATGTTTGTGTAAGATGATTAACAGAGTCAAGTTATTTCAGATTAACTTAAAAAGTTTGATCACATTTCTTGGAAGATCTGTTAGCTGAGTGAGTTCAATAATCAGGAAAAATGTCAGATTTTTAATTGCTGTTCAGCAATAGTACATTCACTGATTGACAGATAACGTCCAATCACCAGCTGACCCTCTGGTTTCAAGCACTTTTAAATCTTTGAAAATATCAGGGTAAAATCCAAGGATTTTCAAGGATTTCAAGGAGTTTTGACAGCTTCTTGTTCCATTTACAGTCCCTAATGTTAAACTTACCCTCCCGTTCTTTAGGACTTCATTTTACAACATCTCAAAGAAGGGTTACATTGAAAGTAGTCAGAAAATGTGAGAAACCTTCAAATAATTTATCTCACAGACAACTGTACTACAAGCCTTTGTTAATACACAAAACTATTATTTTACTTTAAATTAATTAAAAGAATAAATCTTAACATATGACATGGGGTTTTCCCTCCTTTTCCTAGATTGAGGGCACTGCTTTTTTGAGCGGTGTTGTTCTGGTTTGGATGCTGTGCTGTTTAGAGGATTTTTCTTCAATTTTTGGACTTTTGGTATAACCATAGAAACCACAAACTTGTTTACAAAAGAGGGCAGCTAATTGACATCTCAAAGGCTAAAAAACAAACAAACTGTGACTCAAAATCAAAGATGAGTTAAAGAGGAGACAAGGACGTAGAGCAGGAGCAAAGAGGAATGAGAGGAAGAGGAAGTTTAAACCATCACTTCATCCATCCTAACAGGTAACCTCAGATCTCTCCTGAACCAGATGGAGCAGCTTGAAGCTCTGATGAGGATCCATCATGTGTTTCACTGAGACCTGGTTCAGGATCAGGTCCAGACTCCAGCGTCTCTCTGCTCGGCTTTCAGGCCAGACCAGCAGACAGAGATTAGAAGAGGAGCAGAAAAATCAAAGGAGGTGGATTATCAGCTGGTGGAGTCCAGGACCTGCTGCTGTGGAGGATCATCTGTAGACCATATATGCAGGTTTAAGGAAGCCAAATTTAGGACTTTGAGATCAGATTTAAGACCTTACATTCATAGAATGGGAAAAGGGATGTGACCACCTTACAAATAGTTCTGTTCAAACCTTTAATGGAACTGAAGGTGCAAAAAAATATCAAAGATCAAGATAACTGATCTGCATTCTATTTATTATTTAAAATACAAGCAACAAAAGATACAAGGTTTCAGCCCAACAGTGATGATATTAGGGCTGTCAAAGTTAACATGTTTTTAATGCGTTAACGTAAAGCCCCCTTTAACGGCTTTAACTTATTTAACACGCAGGTTTAACCCCTTTCCCCTCGCCGGAACTAGAACGTTTTCAGTGGAGACGCCTGGACAATCCTACATCCAGTCAACATCCATAACCAGTGACGGACTGGAAATCAGGAGAACCAGGGGATTTCCTGGTGTCATGGCCGCTAATCTGGCATGCTCAGTGATTGGCGATAGTCAGGACGTGTCTGATAAATAAATAAACAAACAATCAGTCATGTGACTCATCAGGGGATCTGCCCTCCTGAAGCTGCAAAAACACAGCAAAGCTGGACCACGAAGACAGCCCCTCCTCTCTGTGTGTCAGAGTCATTCAAAGGGCTGCAGATACCCCCCCCTGCATGCGCAAGAGTGCGTGCATCGCCACAGGATATTATTTATTTAACCAGGTAAATTTAATTAAGATTAAGAACAGTTGTTGAGCAGAGTCAATGCGTTAAAAATGATCCAGTACTAAATGTGAACAGCTGGAATATTATGAATGGCTTTTGGATTTTTCCTTACAAAGATGGAGAAGGGAGCAGTGTCAGCACCTGGACCAGCAGTAGAGAGGACTCAGAGCAGGAACCTTCAGCTACTATTAGAGGAGGACACAACTCTAGAACAAATCTAGGAGTGACATTATTTTATCTTTTATGACCCGAGTACTGAGGGGGCATTCTGAAAAGCATTAGGTTTTGCAAAAATGACACTAATAGTCTGTCTGAACAAATCCAGCTTTTTGGGGTTAATTAGGACGATGCAGACGGCAACAGAGCTCTGTTAGCTCCCATCTTGGAGTCAGGACTATTATAGTGGCAGTTCAACTGAGCCATAACCCGGGGTGTGTGTGTGTGTGTGTGTGTGTGTGTGTGTGTGTGTGCGCGCGTGCATGCGTGTGTGCGTGCGTGTGTGTGCATGTGTGTGTGTGCGTGTGTGCGTGCATGCGTGTGTGTGTGTGTGTGTGTGCGTGTGTGGCGCGGGGCATTGTTTTACCATAGTTCTTTTTCTATTAATAAAATGTATTATGGAATCATGTCTCCGCTTGCCTTTGGTTGAACCCTTATGAGATGAACTAGCGAGACGTTTGTGTGCGTTCCCGTTCAAGGTAGCCGTTATTTGCAGCGCCGGGGGCGTCGCTCGTGAGGTTTGTTTCTTAAAGCTGCCTCCAGATCCTTTAAAAGTTGAACACATTTAGAGTTTTGATGCAGCAGGAAGGAGAACAGATGTATCAGTCTGTTCTCTCTAAGGCTTGATGTTCAAAGCTTTTTAAATTCCTGTTGCATGAGTTGTTAGGAGTGATTTCTGCTGGGCATGTTGCTGCCTGCACCCCAGCAGGAAACAGGCAGCATAGTTGAGATTTGTTGAGCCGTAAGTGTGTGATTCCATCTTCCTACTTTTCACCTTGTGACCTCAGTGACACTGAAGGAAAAAACAAAAACAAAAAAAAGCGCTGGTGGTGATTCTGGTAGACTGGTTGGCCTCCATGTGACCAGTGAGGTGAATGTTTGAGATTTCAGCTTATTGTACAAAGACAAGTACTGTAGAAGCACTCACACAATACAGGAATGTGGAGGCGGGCTGCTCACAAGCAAGAATGTTCTGTAGTCCACAGAAATCAGTCATCCAGCAACACAGCAGCAGAGAGGAAGGAGACGTAACAAACTAACTCTTATCATTTATTAAAGGGAACTCACTGAAATGCTCAGAAATGTAAAGTTTTAAACATCGAGTGTTACTGGAGGGGTAGTTCCTAAATTTTTTAATTTTTCCTGTTTTAAACTAAATTTAACAGACGTGATCAAATATGGTCACTTAACTGACAAATGAACCACTTAGAGCACATTATAGTCCTCTTATTGAAGCATGCACTGAAATTAACTAAAAATAAAGAATTCTAGGAATATAGAGATGTTTGAATAAAAAGTTCAACATTATTTTAATGATCTTTACCCTGATGTTATTGTGTTTTATATATCATCATTATTTACAGTATATCAAGACCCTTATTGCCTAAAATAAATTTAAAAATTTATGTTCATTGTTTTGGAAATGGTCATTTTAAGGGTTTTTATTTTTATTTTAATGTTTGTACCTGTTAAACTTTATGCTTGTTCTCCCTCCTGTGGCATCAAAACCTTTTTACTTCAGGTTCAGTCCTCTATACAGAGGTAACACGTCGAGTCTCACAACAACAACAACATCAAAACAAACAGATGAATTCATGAACTGTGCTTTAGTTTCAGCTCTCTTTATAAAAACAAGGTGACCAGTGTAAATATAAACATATCAAACAGGTTACACTGGGCTGAAACTCCACCTGGACTTTCTGATTGACCAAAACAGGACTGTCGAAAACATCATTTGGGTTACCTACCAGCATCAGGTTTTGGCTGTGTACTCGTAAAGGCAGTCCAACACTACGGAGTCGTTGTATTGGAGTATTTTACGTAACATGGCGCTAAGCTCTCAGTTGAGTTGCAAAAGGCAACGACAGCAGCCAACGGGGTTTATGCACGGTCACTTCCTGGTTGCGATAGACTCTGCCCCTCCCTTCCGGTTCAACGCTGTTCCCACACAAACTGAACAAAATGGATTTTTTTACCCGTTTTCTTCAAGACCTGCCGCGCATCACGGTAAACGATGTCCACCGGATTTTTGAAAAACACACAGAGACGTCTGTGAGCAAGCGGGTGAAGGACTTTAAGCTGTATATATCCAGCTTTATTCATGAAATTGAAGGTAAGCTAACAGCGTTAGCTCGTAGCTTCCATCATCAAAAAACAGTGAGACAAATCTATATAGCCGTGATCGTGGGCTCCAACTGCTTCCCAACTTTCAACTTTCTCTGGTCTAGCTGTACGTTATCAAACACCAAGTCTTCATTCACCAAAAGAATAGTTGTTCCAGTGAAATAACACACGAACGGCGCCGCGCCTCCTCCTTTAGCCTCCTCCACTCGACTCTTTGACTACTGTGCTGCAAAGTGTGGACTGCAGACACGGTGTGGTTAGAAATGATCACGTTTTCTCTTCTTAAGTTCACAATCCTTCCTTTTTGTAGTTATTTATTCAGTGGAAATGTGTGGAAACGGACTGATGAATTCTATTCAGCTGATGCGGTACACAACGGAACACAGCAGTGTTCAGCTGTCGAGGCTTCCCGTCCGCTGATACTTATATGATGGCTTCATTTCTTAGTGCTATAATATATATATCATACTGTACTATACTATACTATTACTCGTTTTGATTATAAACAATATCTTTAGCTGGAAATGCACTCTAACTCTGGAAATCTTCACGTTTCAAATGGAACCGGAAATGGTCCCGCGAGTTAATTTTAAACCGGAAGTTCTACTAAGTACTCTGTGCATAAAGCCTACTCTGCATTAACTCTGGAGGAGATGACGTAGGGCTGGGCGTCCGATAAAACAATAACAATCTATATCGAAATAACTTTTCCTCAATAGAGCAATATGAACAGGTCGATAAAACGCCGATACAAAAAACAGATGAACAGCCAATCATATTAAGTGTTGCTCAGCGTTTGACCAATCAGTGGCTGGAATGGAGCTACATGCTCAAAAGTAGCAGCTAAAGCTAACGGCTTTTGTTTCTGCAGTTGCTGCCTCGTCTGTAGCTGGAATATCGGGAAAAAATGTGTGATTGGAAAGACATCGTTGAAAAGAAGGGTCCGACCACTTCAGTCCAGAGTTCTCAATTTTAACCCGAGCCCGAAAACGACTCGAGTCGGATTGAATGGGTCAGTTCAGCAGCGCGACACGTAACAGCGCGTTCATAAAGAAGAGCTCTTTATGGAAGTATTCATTTTTATCATGGATAACTGGCGACTAAAATAGAGCACAGGCTGTGGTAAATGTGCTGACTCGGTTGTTCCTGGTTACCAGCTGGCTTGTCTTCTGGACTTTAAAGCAGACACTTCATCATCATTTTTATTAGAAAATGTGTTCACAGTTCATGTTCTTAGTTTGGGTTTTAGTTTTTGATAAAGTGTTTGAGTTGAAGGTAAAGCTGCACTCGTTAATTTGGTAAACAATGAAGCTTTTAACATTTTTTTTATGTCTCTTAACAACGTTCTAACATAGTATAGCTATAAATATATTGTGGCAATGAAAAAAAAAAACAAAAGAAATCACTAAAGTGGTTGTCCCGCAGTTCTCTAAAAACTTCAGCCAATCCTATCGTTCGGACCAAACGATAGGATTGGACAATCCGTCTGTCTGTCTCCCTGAAGCGCCTCACTTCCTCACTGCCTGGATCCTCCATTAATCCGCCCGGGCGCATTTTGCAGCAGAACATCCCGGAAGTGAGAGAAGGACAGAAACAGCCAGCTGTTAGCGCTTCGGTTTTAGGAAAAAATACCAGAGTTCTAAAAAGAAAACCCCATTTTCAGCTAGCAGAAAACTAAAAACATTTGGACGTAGAAAGAGGAAAACCCTGGGGGAACATTTCAACAGCTGGAGTTTTGGTCTCTATTGTAACCGTGGAAATGTACGGTCCCATGTCTGGGGAAGGCTGGCCTACGGATTTTACCCGATGGGAGGGGTGAGAGCTCTGAGACGTGTTTCTGTAAAATAGCTAGGATACCTAGCTAGTTTACCAACCTGCCGAGTGCAGCTTTAAAGTAAAGCTCTGTGCTGTGCGTGGAACTTAATTTTCCCCCTTCATTAACATAAACACTCTGTTCGAGTCGGATCAGGTCCGGTGTCAGCTGGAAACCTGTAAAATGTTACGTTACTGTCCACTAGGGATGTAACAATACCGGACTGAAGATCGGACCGAACGGTACACCATTCACGGTCCGGTACGTCTTAGGTCCGCGGTCCAAAGACGTACTATTATCAGCTTCAGTTCAGCTACTGGTTTCATTCTGTGTGCTTGCTCACACAGCAGCCCCCCTCCCTACCCGCGAGCCGCGAGTAACCAATCACAGGTTGACCCGCCCCACTGAGCTGAAAGTTTTAGCAAAACAAGCGCTACAGCGAGACAGACAGGCGGCGAGAGGCAAGCGCAAAACGCGCAGTCGAATGTAAAGACGAGGGAGAGAAAACGGTGAAAAAATATGAGACGGTCAGCAAGCATTGATTGACCCATCTCCTACACGTATCAGGAAACACTTCAAACAAGGCCACGCCCCTCCGACGCCACCGCCCCAGTATAGCTGTCTGGAAGCAGATCATTGGAGCAGGTAACGCCAGGGAAAAAACAGCAGTCTGTCACTTTCAACAAACGGAGAGCATCCGCTCTGAACAGCACAACAAAATGAGCCGCGCTGTTGGCGTGTTTAGACTATTTATAAGCTATTTTTATGAACGCTTTTATTTTGAAGTCTGGCCGGAACAGCACAAGAATGTCCGGCCAGACTTCAAAATAAAAGCGTTCATATAAAAATCTCTTACACTATTTTACGTTTGACAGTTCATTGAAAAGGCACTTTAAAAGTGACATTTCTGTTTGTCTCTGAACATATTATGATACCATGGACTACACCTAACACGTCTGAAAACTGATTTTATTGTGTGAATAAAATAAGTTTTGGAAATTTTAGATTTTCCTAAGTTTTTCTATGATTCAAAGTGGACCGAGACCGAACCAAAACCATGACCCAAATACCGAGGTACGGACCGGACCGTGGGCAAAGTGGACCCATTGCATCCCTACTGTCCACCTTTCATTTATTTGTGCAGCCAACAGCGCTGCATGTGTTAACCATGCTGATAGACTTTGTTTGCCACTATTTAGCTCCATTCATTGACAACTGACAGATAATAAGAGCAGTGCTCAGCGGGGCTGTGCCGTCGTCTTTTGGGCGTGTGATGTCACGCGTTAAGGGGTCTTTAAATTTGTCTTCTTTATTTCAAATGACTGAATGTCACTTATGTGAAATCACCTCAGAAGCTTGCTGATATTACGCACTTACTGGCGCTACAGTACTCATTATTACAAGAATTTAGATTTTATGATATACTGTATTCAGAACTAGGGCTGAAACGATTCTTCGAGTACCTCGAATAATTCGAGTACAAAAAAGCCTCGAGGCAAATTCTCTGCCTCGAGGCTTCGTTTAATTCATATTTAATTAATTCATGGCATTGCAATCGCCCGGGGTCATGTTTCACCCGGACCGAAATAAGTGGCGCACATACACACTGCACTGAATGCACACGCAAGTAGCGAATGTAACTTATCTTAAGCCATGGTGGACAACTAGACCGTACTATTACTACTAGTACTAGACCGGCACAGACTGAAAGATGTCGGTAGGTACCGGTAGCGAAAAAACACGGTGCCGACTTTGGTACTGAGATGCTTCATTTAACCGCCTGCGCAGCTACAAGGGTGGAGACACAGGTGAGACGGAGGAGCAGAGAGCCCCTCCCCTCCCTGTCAAAACACCGTAGCGAGTTGCGGGTTAAAAATTCCGAAAAACTCTAAAGTTTCGCCGCATTTTGGAAAGGTAAACAGGAACAGAGCAAAATGAAACATATGCTATGAGATTTGTGCCGCAAAAAACAGGCATTCCAGCAATTAGTCGAAGCCACGCATCGCGTATGGAATTAACTTGCTGCTGCAGCCATGATATCTATGGCTGCAGCATTTTCACTTCAGTCCGACTGAAAAAAGGTGTGTGAGGGGAAGACAGTGACATAACAGAAAGTTCCGAGGTAAGCAATAAATACCAGTAATAATAGTAAATGCACTTATATGCCACAAAACCATGGTTTATATCTATTTTTTATTTAAAAAATGTTTAATACTTTGTTATTTTCTCTCAGATTTATACATTGTACATGTAATTTATACATACATATATATTTATATGTATGTATATTTATATATACACATACATACATGTAATTTATTAGAGTACTCGATTAATCGAAAAAAGATTCGATAGAGTACTCGATTACAAAAATATTCGATAGCTGCAGCCCTATTCAGAACATTTCTTTTGTATTCATATTTTGCAGAGTCAAACTGTGAGTGTCTGAGAAGAAACCAAACATTCACTTGTGTGTGTGTGTGTGTGTGTGTGTGTATGTATGTGTGTGTCACAGCTGCATCCTCTGGTTGTGCAGGAAAAGGCGAGACTTCCCGACAGCGCAGTAATGACAGGCTGGACACCAGAAAAACACAAATAGACTCAGAAAACAGCTTCAGAGCAACCCTTAACACTGTATCAACACCAACATGGCAACGTTTAAATACAAAACCTGGCAACAACAATGAAAAGAAAAGAAAGGGATCAGGAAAGAAAGTAATAACTAAATGGAGCTAATTTAATGAAAACTGGGGTTATAAAGCAGACTACAGGTGGAAACACTTCATGTATTTAGTGTACATGTAGAAAAACTCATCTGCAGTGTATTATCCACAGTGGATAATACACATTTGAACTGGTGTCTTTACGTTATGAATTAAATGTGTTACACTGTGTATTAAAAACAAAATCACAATAACTACAGTCATCACAAAGAACAATTACAAAAGTTTTAAGTTCTTTGAACCCAAATTCAGAGAAAAGTTCATTAACGTGGAAGTATTACTCATTTGTAGTAATTGTTACATAGATTTCATTCAAATCTACTGAATAAAATTGGAAAGAAAAATCAGGTTAAAGTTAAAAAATAAAGGCAGAATAAATGACTATGATGATAAAAACATCCAAAGTAATAAGAGCAGGATGGTAGAAGTTGAAATTGCTATGACAACCATGTGAGCCTCGGAGTGTGAGGATGATCAGAAGCTGCAAAAAATCTGGTCAACTCCAAGTCTTTCATATTTATTTCAGGAGAAAGATGTGGATTGGCCGTTTGTTTCTAGTTCTAAACATAGATGCAGTGTGTGTGTGTGTCTGCGTGTGCGTGTGTGTGTGTGTGTGGATCGTCCTCCCCACAGGAATTCGTGACCCACTTCTCAACCCATGTCCATCTGCTGAAACCTCGCAACCGCACATAAAAAAGACACATCGACACGTCTCAAATTAGCGTAATGCTATCTTTCTAGGACAGCAAAACCCAGAAACCCTTAAAATCTTCTTTCTACGCAACTCAAACGTTCCTTATTGATTTGTTTGCCTGAGAAAACACATTTCTATAAGCAATGGACACAAATACAGACAGAAGTCCTTACCCATGTCTATAAAAATCCTTCAGAAAGGAAAGGACTCTGAATACATCAACCATTCGTTTTATGAAGGAAAGGAGCGATCTATGATCACTAAATGGGTAAAAACTTTTTTTTTTTTAACAAAATAAGACATGCATGGCAGATGTTCCGTTAACAAGCAGGAAATTAAGGTGCAACGTGATTTGATTTTCAACAAAAACCATGAAACTGAAGGATCTCTGATCTGATCTCAGGTCCTGGAGCGGGGTACCAATCAAAACCTTTTCAATAAGGCTGCCAGAAACAGCTGTTCTAGTTGACTACGATAATTAATTAACATCAATACACTTTTCAAAAAAATGACAGGAACACACTGAACACATCAAATCTTCTGGATCTCCATCCTGATGAATGGGTCATGAGTAGGAACTAAAGGACGCCACAGCATTGAATGAAAATGAAAGTAATCAACCTACAGAAGCTTAAGTTGAAGTCACCAATAAAATTAAACTAAGGTTAAAGCTGCCAGAAGGAGGATTTTTCTCTGTATCAAAGTTTTCTAAATGTTCTAAATGATATTTCAGGTCTAAACTATGATCTATGGGTTGAGTTCCACAACATCTGTCATTCTGATGAAGACCCTCCTTCCTCCTAGAGACCCCTTTCCATTATTTCTTGCCGCCGACATTTTTCAGCCAATAAAATTCAAATGTCTGCATTGTCGGCTTTCTGTCAACGTGCACGCGCTTCAAGCAAACCTGTATCAGTAGAGGGCGCTCTCGTACAGGACGCTCCGTGTGTTTGTCTGTAGTCTCAGCCGTGATGGAGGAGACAGTCAGAGCTCATTTCTACTAAAAAGTTCT
Source organism: Callopanchax toddi (assembly GCA_006937965.1). Lineage (NCBI taxonomy): Eukaryota > Metazoa > Chordata > Actinopteri > Cyprinodontiformes > Nothobranchiidae > Callopanchax > Callopanchax toddi. Next base: position 132,893 of record SSNR01000402.1, read on the forward strand.
CCATTCCCTCGACGCTGAGAGATTTATTTTTATTTTTAAACATTTCTCCTAACAGAATGCCAAGGATACACGTTTATTTTGGTGGAGGACTCATTCTGGACCGAGCGTTTTCTTATTTCCGGTTCCTGTAGCTTCAGAACTACAGCTGCTGTTCTAAAGCCACGAATCAAACACAGCAGGGACAGAGAGGGCAGCCTCTTACTTTGTGAGAACATAACTGAGTGATTAAACCCTACAACGTAATCATAGTTTCTGAGCCGGAGTTTCAGTTTATGTCCAGCTTACAGACCGAAACGAAGTAATGCGCCGTGTGCACGCACGTGCACGCGACCACACGCAAGGTGTTTGGGAGGAGGAGCCGTAGGGACGTTGGATTCAAAAACTGCTCTCTTACTGAAATCCTCCTTCTGGCAGCTTTAAATTTAACCTGAAGCATCAGGTTAGTCCAGTTAGCTAAATGTCACTGCAGCAACTCGTAGTTTGTATGGCTCCACCTGCTGGTAGCATCCTGACAATGTCGGAGCTCCACTTGATAGATTGTGTCCTGAAGAACATCCTCCCAGATCCTGACATGGTTAAAGCTAGCTCATGCACAAAATGAGGTCTGAAAGTTGCCTAAGTCACTTTCTATACAATCTTTGTGATTTATAAAAAAGATGTGATGGAAAAACGTGAGTAACTTTAAACTCTGACCGTGGCATACGCACGTTTTGAAGACGGGAAACTGACAGCATAGCCGGTGAGATGGAGGAATGGTGATTTTATCTCACATTTTCAGACTTGTAGACCCTCACGTGCACACGCGCCCACACACACACACAAAACCAACAGTCAGACCTCTCTGTAAAGTCCAGGCATCTCCTCACGCTTCCAGCAGTGACACTGACCCTAGTCAAATGCTAAACTACTGAAAAGTAGTCAGAAAAGATGAGAAGGGAAACATAGTTTGCAGCCTTCACCTGTAAAACTATTTCTGTTTTTGGCTTTGTCTCATTGTTTCCTCTTTGTTTCACCTGTTGTTAATTTAATTAAAACCAAAACAGCTGACAAACAACCTCCTCTGATACTGAACTGATCAGATCAATATCCTAGAAGTTTAACTGACTTAATACCAGACTCTGATTAAAAGTATTCCTTTAATTTTATTGGAGGGACGGAGTGCTTTTAAGGAAGAAAAAATAAAAACCCAGATTACATTACATCTCCCTCCATTTGTTTCTAGATGTCTGGGTTTAGTTTTACAGGAAGACCAACATAAACTGTGTGTTACATAACAGTGGTTCGAGTGAACGTCCGCCCACATCAGCTCACTCTGCTTCACTCCGAGAACAGCAAAGATTCATGTGCATGACCGCGCATAGCCATACATTCAATTCTTTATATGCATAAAAACAAACAAAAACATCCTTCTTTGTTGTCGTTCTTTAATTGACTCATGACATCACAAGGACAAACACTTCACCCTCCTCGTCCTTCAGCGCTCATCTGTCCCACTTTTCTTCCTTCTTGGAAAAAAGTAGGGCGAGAGCAGAACACCCATGAAGATCAGTCTGCATATCCTCATGTACAGAAGACCAAACCCACAAACACAGCTACACAACTTTGGCTCTCAGTGTTATGTAATTGAGTCATTGCGTGGATAAACAATATTGTGCTGCATGTAGTAAAGTGACTGCATCTTTACAAATGAGCCACATTAACAAAACAGAAGCCTATTACATGTATATTGTCTCTGACAGGCAAAATAAAATGTAAAAAACCAGTTTAACAAAGAACAAACCCTGGAGCATCACACCTCTACGAGCGCTTCTTAACCCTTTTCTTTGAAAAGTCACCCATTACAGCGAAAACCATCAAATCCACACTGGCGCCGTTATGAAAAGCTTTAAAACGTCTACTATGAACAAGTTCAAATAAGGCTAGACGTTATTAGAAAAGGAGGCGACTGGAGAATTATCGTTAATGTTAATCTCAATTCAAACCCATCAACTAACAACAGCATCCATCAACGCACGGTTTGATTTAAACACAAACTGAAACCATGTCAGCCTCAACAGGAGGGACTGAGAACACTTTAGATGTCTGGTGGAACTAGTTTTAGCAGAACCCTGATTATAAACATGTACAGCAGGGTAGATCTGTATGTGTACATGTATGTGTACATGTACTGTATGTGTACATGTAAGTATAATTTGTTTGATCTGATGTTGTGATTACATTATTTTGGGCTGCACTCACACAAAAATACAGTGTCAGTGTGTGTGTGTGTGTGTGTGCGTGTGCGTGTGCGTGTGCGTGCGTGCGTGCGTGCGTGCGTGCGTGCGTGCGTGCGTGCGTGCGTGCGTGCGTGCGTGCGTGCGTGTGTGTGTGTGTGTGTGTGTGTGTGTGTGTGTGTGTGTGTGTGTGTGTGTGTGTGTGTGTGTGTGTGTGTGTGTGTGTGTGTGTGTGTGTGTGTGTGTGTGTGTGTGTGTGTGTGTGTGTGTGTGTGTGTGTGTGTGTGTGTGTGTGTGTGTGTAAACGCGTGGAGATGGGGGTGGGGGACCTATTCGTCTGACCCAGTGACCAACAGACAGTCATAGATTAGCAGCACAGTGGATTTACACAGTTGGGGTGATTATTTTAAGGTGGGGGTCTGACAGAGATTATAAATGCGTTTTCAACTGAATAGAAATCATTTCTCAATGACGCTGAGGCAGCTGTGTTTGTTAATAACTCGTGAAACAAAAAAGCAGGTCAGTAAAGGATACACCAATAACGAATCCCCCAAGTATTTTGCTGATTTAAATCAAAGCACCTGTAATGGTCCCAGTGTGCAGGGAAAGAGTTAATCCTGGTCTCTGGTAGTGACCCTGATAAGGCTGCCTGCTGGAGTTGTCCCTTTTCCTTGCAGCTCCAGTCACCATGCACCATGCACTGGCAACAAAGAAATCCTTCTCTTGAATCTGAAATTGGTTGAATGTTGTTCTGCTCCTAAAACCTTTGCATGCAGATGCAGCACTGCCGGGAATAGTCATCAAAATCAACGGCATTGACTGTGAGAATTATATTTGTAGTGGATTCATATTTATCATGAATAATCTTATGCTTCCTTAAAACGTTCCTCTCCACACCACTAGAGAGCGCTGCATATATCAGTCAAGTTATCAGTCAGCTCCGTCCGTATTAAGCTCAGCATACTGTATCAGTCCCGTCTACCCATTTATGAGGGAGCAACCATGTGACATTACATAGCACTGAAGCTGGAGCTGGACGATATGACGAAATGTTCACATAAAGCTCTATCGCTTATGCCACAGTTACGAGTTTTATGGCAGTATTTGCACCTTACCATGCGCACTTCAAAACATAAACAAACATGGAGGAAGACGGTAGCGGACGCGTTTTAGACCAGGGTCAACAAGATGACCAGCTACAAACCGAGGATAATGTACCTAAAAGAGGGGCAACTTCTGTCGCATGGATGTGGTTTAAATATAAAAAGACTGACGTGGACCAGACAACAGTTGTTTGTAAAGTTTGCCGGCTCCCGGTCCCAACAACGGACTCCGACAAGTTTATTTTGTCACCTGCGCAAATACTACAACAAAGAAAACAGAGACAGTAGACAACGAGCAAAAGCAGCGTTGAGTGGTGGCGTAAGCGCTCAGAATAAACTCCAGACACTGCTACAGGCTTGTCGTTCACCTCATAGCTCCTAGCTCCCGCAGATGGACAGAGATACTACTGTGGTTACCAAGCAAGCACATCTGCAAAGACATGGGTCCAATGGGAGAACCCTGAGTTCTGTGAGTTACACTCGAACTGAGATATGAAGCACCCAGCTGAAAACACATTACTAAAGTCGTTACCTGATTTATATGATGCATGTCGGGCCACAGTGGAGACGGAGATTCACCAGGAGGTGTTCTATGTTTCATATGTTCATCAGGATATGAAATGTTGGGATATATCACCCAGCCCTATTCTGTTCCCAGTCTGGCCCACAGATTTAATGGGACAATACTACGACTTTTGTGTTTAGCACTTTCTAATCTTTTATGTTCTAATATCATCATATAGCCCACCCCGTGACATTTTTAAATAGAATGACCTCATAGGGATTTTTTAAAATATAATTCATGGACATTTGACTAACAAGTTGTGTTTAGTGTTCTACATTACTTAAACTTATCCTAAAACCTAGTAATTAACATGTAATTAATTAAAGTGGCATGGCAGAACATGGTATTAAAAACTGCCATGATACATCAAGGCAAAAATTACCAATCATTTTTTAAAATGGGACAAAAAGAGCTCAGATTTGACAGCAAATAAATATATGCAAGGGGGAAAAACTATCAAAGGAATGCAGAGGGAGAGGGGGAAGTGAGACGGCAGGCATAACAGGATTAGAGAGGGGGAGTTTTCTCAAACTGGCAACCCACCAGACATACTGTCAACACACACGCAAACATCATCACCATGCTGCTGGCGCGCGCGCGCACACACACACACACACAGTAATCATCAAATGCAACAACAAACCCCCACCACTGACCCACATCTTTCTCTGCTGTCAGCACATCACTGGAATGGTGTGTGGCCACTGGCATAGCTACAGGAGGTGGCATGCCAACCAAACACCCCCCAATCCCGTTATACACACACACCAAAACCCCGCCACACGGACAAACACACACACACACACACACTGGAAGTACAAAATAATCTGGGTGATGCAATCTTCAAAAATCTACCCTGCAGTTCAGAAGGTGTCCAGAATCAGGAGCTGGGCCTCAGACGTCTCAGTTCATCAAACACAATAAGATACAAACGCAATTTTGATTGAATAATTATAATTACCTAGGAAATTAGTTTTAGCTGCTTTAACAGCTTTCTCAACATCAACTAAAATATAGGACTTTGAATGGTTAATGCATAATCCCAAGAAAATTCATCTCGACAAGCTGAAAATGATAAATGCATGAACACAGCATAAATGATGAGAACACTTAGGCTTCAATCTCACTGCAGGTTGAAGTGACCCAAATCTTGATGTCGACAAATTATCATAGTCGACGCGGATGACTCTGACAACTATCCACTGCAGCACTAGTTTCAAGTGTGACAGAAAACAACAATAACTTCTGCTCACTGACCAAATGACCTCAGCACATGTTTAACTAGAAGTCTCCACCTCACCATAAACAGGAGTGCATGTGCAGAGAAACAGGAAGTGAAAGGTTTCTAAATGAAACGGCATCAAGCATCTGAGCTGTGAGACTCCAACAGAAAAGATGAGACAACACGTCACTTAAAATAACTACACAGAAATAAAAGCTCTGAACGCTCGCTCACTGAGGGGTTTACTGGTACATCTGAGACTCAGTCCAATCCAACCTGTACATGGGTTCATTTGTGTGTGAACATATATGAACACTTATTTTTGTATGCTGGTATATGTTTCATGGTGAATTATGATAAGTCTGAAGCAGAAGGAAATGGAAAGCATGGGGATAGAAGTGGTAAACAGAGGGGTGTGTGTGTGTGCGTGCGTGCGTGCGTGTGTGTTTTAAGGGGGGATTTGGCCCACGTTGGTGGGAGAAGAGACTGTTCCTGATTATTTATTTAAAGGATTCTGTTCCTGAAAGGACAAACAGAAATCGTTCATTTTATTTGGAATAAATGAAAATCTTTTGTTTGTGTGGTGAGAGGTTTTCACCTGGACAGGTGGGCAGTCTGCCACAGGGCCATGCAGAAACACTCACTCATTCACACATTAGGTCCATTTAGCGTCATCTGTGAACCAACATGTATGGTTTATGGATTGTGGGAGGAAACCAGAGAACCTGATACCTGAGAAATGTACTCACAAATGTAAGGATTTTCTCTTTAGGGCTGCACAACTGAATAAAAATGTATCATCAAAACAATATCAGCATGTCCAATACTGAGTCGGGTTCTGGTCTCAGATGCAGCTGTGAGCAGAATTCAATTAAACACTGACTCAAACTGCATGGCATTAATATGCTAACAGACCACTACTGCCCTATAGGACAAGTGGCAATTAAAGTGATCTTAACCAAAATGTGCAAGCACACACTATTCACACGTATTCATGAGGAAAAGAGGCACATGGGGGAAAACTGGTCAAAGAAATGCACGGAGCAAAACGTAAAGAAATACATACATTTTTTTTCAAAAGTATTAATTACAAAGCCTCTTTTTTCTTTTTTTAGCAAGCTGTATATCATTTTAATGATGTGTAAATAGCTAAAAGGCAGTCGCTAAGCTCCAAGACTAAAGATTCAAAAGGTTTTTCTAAAAAGGCCACAGGAAAATAAAAATAGGAACTCTTAGTAAAGTATTTCAAGTAGTATCATATAAACTCACAATTTATTTAAAAAATATACATTTTGATCTATATCATAGTCCATGCAAAACTTGATTGATCTAATTTTTAAGTTTGCAGAGTGTGAAGCACTTAAAGGCTCCTTTGATTCCTGGTGAAGTCAGTTTCATAGATTATCCTGAAAGATTAGTGCTGCCAGAAATGCTCAACAGCTTAGAGGGAATGTATGAACACCATATACATAAATACAGTTATTAGTGTGACTAAAGGATGTCATCATTTGGATTTATTTTGCAGTTGATTTTAAAACTGAATCTAGTCACTAAAACCCTTCAAATCCTGGCACCTTAAGTTCAAAAATGAGATGCAAGTTTTCATCCCCGTCTGGTCTGTGGCGCGTATGCATGTGTGCTTTTTTCTGTTCTTCAGAAAGCTTGTTAGATGTGTGCAGCGTGGCAGCTGATGAGATAGAAAGAAAAGGCTCTAAAGATCAGATTTAATCACGAGCACACTCACAAGATATGACCTAAACCCGTCAATGCTGGAGTTAAAAAAAGACACGCACACAAACTGATAAGAAGGCAAAGAATAAAAGAGGAACACGTTAAAAAAAGAAGGTAATGCATGACGTCATTGTCATGGTGTGAGGCTCCATCACAATTTGCGGTCACACCCTGACTCACTGGTGTCATGTATCAAAAGCAAAAGCCACTTCCTTTAGGGTTGGCGATCCGGGGTCCCACAGAAAACACATCATGGAGTCTGATCTGCAAGCATCCTTTGAAAGCAGACACTCGGTGCTACGCAGCTAGGGGTACATTTATTGATTATTCCTATGACAGATTTTAAAAACTGCCAGCTTAGTCAAACAATTTACTTGTAAATCAGCAGCATAAATTTTAAAAAGGAAAAAAATGCTAGCATGTTCTGAAAAACACAACCTTAAAATAGGATAAAAAGAAAAACGCTGGTTTCCAGGCAACCAGAGGTCATGTTTCAACACAGGACTCCACAGCAGCTGTGAAAAAAGTTTGACCTTTTATGTGGATGAATTCTTATTCACCTACTAGGCCTGAAAAAAATGTAGGAGAAACGGTGAGAATCAAGAAAAAAGGTTAAATTATTCCAGTTCCTTTATAAGCAAACACCAGATAAACAGTTACTGGATGACAATTTAAAAAACACTCTTTAACCATTTATAGAGCAAGTTGTCATATTTGATCACTCTCACTTGCTGCCTAAATATGAAACTTGTACATAAAAGTTTTTAAAAAGTAAAGAATAAGGTATGCTTAAGGTTAAGAAGTGGAAAAAATTTTTAAAAATCTAAATAATGAAATAAAACTATTTTAAAATAAAAATTCTACAGAAATGTAAAAGTTAAAATATGCAAACCTTCAAAAAAGTAAGCAAAAACCAAATAAACATAAAAAAGTATATATATATATATATATATATATATATATATATATATATATATATATATATATATATATATATTACAAAGTAATAAACTAATAATAAACTAAATTTTTTAAGTTAAATAATAAAAAGAGAAGTTTTAAAGTTCAAACATTTAAAACGTATGCTAAATAACTAGAGAAAATAAAAATAAAATACAAAATCTAAACTTAGGTTGAGAGGAACATTTTAAACAGTAAATTGAGTAACTAACCAGTGTTTTATATATAATAGTGTTGTAATGATCTGATCATCTCCAGTAGCACTCAGTGACTGAAGCTGTCCATTTCCATGTATTTCTGTGGGCGCTCTTTAAAAGGTTACGTTCTCAAAGGGAAATTAATCATGTCTGACAGTCTTTATATTCACATTCTTCACTGACTAAATAACTTATTATGCTACAATTAACTTTTGGCCTAAAGCATCATATTGGCTGCTCCAGCTGCTAAATTCAGCAACCACTCAAAGGAAAACCTCTCAGGGTTGTTCTGGCTGCCTCTCTGGCTCATGTGTGTAATCCGTTTTGTCAAACCATGTGTGGTAAGCATGAACTAGGAGTTAGCCTACAGCAGTCCTGGTTAGCTCTAGCTGTACTTCACATTACTGGGAGGTGGAGATCTGTGGTGTATCCGACAGGAAAACTTCTGATATGTCGACTCCTGAAAACAATGAAGCAGGAGCGGTCGCTTCCTGTCTCTCAACCGAGGAGTGAACTGGCATCTTGGCCTTCACCTTATTTTTGTACTCATCCTCAATCATTTATGTTATAATAAAGTACATGAAATGCTGATAAATCAAATAGTTTCATAACTGTGTTGGCTTAGTTAGTCTAAAATGACAACAATTTTCTTTTGAAGTTCCGTTGTTGTCACTAATGATAGTGACATCACAGATTGACAAGAATGCTGTTCTAAATGTTCTCCCAGAGCCTCCAGCTGACCCAGATGCTGCTGACAGAATTCTGATAAGAGTCAGAAGCAGAGATCAGATTTCTACTGTTTTAGCATCACTTCATTGGCTCCCTGGAAGTTCCAGATCTGAATTTAAAGTTTAGATTCTAACTTCTAAAGCTCTTAAAGATCGGGCTCGATCATCTATCGTCCAGCTACTGAAGAGGCAGCAGCTGCACAAATAGCCGTTAGCATTAGCTGCCACTTTGAGGGACGTGGCTCTACTCCAGCCACTGATTGGTCTAACGCTAGAGGTGCAACGGATCATCATCGATCCGTGGTTCGTACGGATCACTCTCTACAGTTCGGAACACACGTGGTCCGCGGTTCATGTAGAGTGCGTGCGTCGCTAAATCCTCCCCGACGTTCTGTTCTCACGCGCTCTGAATCTGCAGATAATTCCCCTCTGAGAAAGGCGTTCGTTTTGCATCACGTATAGAGGTTCACTCTGTTGGGTTCAGCCGTTTTAGAACACCAGAACGAAGGATCCCTGATCAATATCTGATCCAGTCTCTGCTGCGTGCTGCCTCTGATTCCTCCGTCTCTCTCTCTGTCAGCTGGAATCTTTCTGATAGACAAACTAGATTAACCTGTTTCTGTCTAAGATAACGTTATGTTGGGCTTTTATATGAGCTAATAAACGTTAATATAACCAGAGTTCAGTCAGGAGCCACAGAGCAGCGCCTCGTGCGTCACGCCCCCCCCCCCCTCCCCAGCTGTGACCACTAGTCTGACAGAAGCAGGTCTGTGACCCTGAGGTGGCATATGAGTCTATCTCCCCCTTTAATTTGTTTTAATAGGATTCAAAACTTTATTGAAGCATCAGATTGACATCTTGAGTTAAATGCAGTTTGTATTTGTGAGGATTGAACATTAAAAAGTTGCTCAGTGTTTTAGAAAATAATAAGAGAGCAAAGTTTTTTGTCTTTTCTTTTTTATTCTGCTGATCTGAAAATTGATCCGATCCGTGACTCAAAACCATGAACTGATCCGATCCGTGAGTTTTCTGATCCGTTGCACTCCTATCTAACGCTGAGCAGCACTTAATACGGTTGGCTATTCATCTGTTTCTCTATATCAATGCTTTATCGACCTGTTCATATTACTCTATTGAGGAAAAGTTATTTCAAGATATATATCGTTATTGTTTTATTGCTCAGCCCTAGGTTATGCTGACTCATCTCTTTAGTTAGAGTTGGGTTATGCTGACTCATCTCTTTACTTAGAGTTGGGTTATGCTGACTCATCTCTTTAGTTAGAGCTGGGTTATGCTGACTCATCTCTTTAGTTAGAGCTGGGTTATGCTGACTCATCTCTTTAGTTAGAGTTGGGTTATGCTGACTCATCTCTTTAGTTAGAGCTGGGTTATGCTGACTCATCTCTTTAGTTAGAGCTGGGTTATGCTGACTCATCTCTTTAGTTAGAGCTGGGTTATGCTGACTCATCTCTTTAGTTAGAGCTGGGTTATCCTGCCACTAACTTTGCTCTGTTTTACAAACGATGACTGGTCCAGTCCTTCTGTGTTTGTCTCTTTCATGTCCTCTTAGACACCAGTGGACGAAGGCTCCGCCCACTCTGATCCTGGTTCTGCTGGAGGTTTCTTTCCAGTTTAAAGGGAGTTTTCCTTCCCACTGTCACCCTCCTCCTACTGTGCTGATCAGAATGAGGGATTGTTCTGAAGAACCACTTCAATCTAATCAGCTGGTTCCTTTATGACTAAACTAAATAATATAACTATTTGACTTAATTCTCATTTTATAATGAACTAATTTGATTACAACTGTTATCACATTTACTGCCATCATTTGTCCTGAATCTGGTTACTTTGTTCAACACTTTGAGATGACTTGTGTTGTGAACTGGAGCTTTAGAAATAAACGGAACCTTCAGTGGGTTCTGTTTGACAGGACTCTCTATTTCAGCCTTGGTCTTTAGCGTGTTCTTCAGCAGTGATCTGTCTGGTGTCTGTAGCTCTGAGAAAACCATTAAGCGCTCCATTTACTGCTTCTTTAATGGTTTCATTCAGTATGTATGAGCCACTGACCCTCCCCCCTCACAGCTCCTCTGCACACTATTTGCCTGATTTCTACGACCCATGATGCCTCACGGGACATGTACAGCATAATCAGACTTCTGTCCATCAGAAACACTCTCAGGTGAAAGCAAAACTGTTCATCTACGGACAAGAAACACACAGATATACATAGGAATCCTCTCTAGAGGTATTTTTCACACATTATGTAAATTATAATAAAGGACTATAAATGGCATGATTATAAATTATTCAGCTGCAAAACAAAACCATAATAAATCTGTCCCCAGAACCTGGGGCTTTGGGAAACCCAGCAAATAGAAGGATGATCATTTAGCCATTTAAAATGGTTGAAAACGGAAAACCTTTCATGTTTCATCAAAGGTACACACAGCAGCACCTGATACCAGTTGCACATAAGGTTTTAAAATCTGATCTAAATAAACCTTGCTTTGTTTTTTTATGTATAAAACTGCAAGATTTTTATTCTTTCTAGCTTTTTTTCAAAAAGTGAATAGAAAATAAAATGTAGTGGTATTTTACAGCAAAAATCTGAATGTCTTTATATGCCATGATGGTGTGTATTACTCATCAGAAAGGTGACATTACTTTGCAACGAAGCTACTAAAAGTCAGGCTACATGTAGCTGGATGCTACCAGAAGCTCATCTGTGTGCTGAGGTGAATCCATCTGTCCTCCTAATATTTAGTCCTTTAGAATAATCCAAATGACATTAATTATTAGAGGCAGCCCTGGTGTGAGGGTGTGCATTTCCTTGCAAGCTGTCATTACGTTCAGGTGTGGCGGGAACACCAAGCGGAAGACCCTCCTTTATCCCAACACATTCCTTAAAATCCACAGCTTCCTGTGGCCTGTCTCTGTGTGTAGGTGTGTAGTATATGAAAGGGAAGGAAGGGCAGTGTGGTAGAGGAAGTGAGGGGAAGACACTGATGGGAGAATTACACAATAGGTGTCCATACACACACATTAAACATCAACATTAAATTACTTCACTCATCCCCCTCCTCTAAAAGCACATTTTTGCAGCTGTTCCTTTTTGTAGTGACATGTTTTAAAGGTCTCTTGACTTCAACTTCAGGGCAAAGATCAATCTGGGGATCAGGTTCAACAGTCCTGATTTCAAGCAGACTGTAAAGCCACTTGATTTATTAAACAAGGTATCTCATCCTGTTGGGGTATTTAAATAACACTAAGTCCAACCTGACAGTGCAGCAGCATGACATTTTAGGTTTTGCAGGTGAACAAAAAATCTGCATGTGTGATTACATTAAAGCTGCACTCAGCACGTTGGTAAACAATGTAGCTTTTAACGTTTTTTTAATGCCTCTTAACAACGTTCTAACATAGTATAGCTATAAATATATTGTAGAGATTTTTTTTAAATCCCGAAAGAAATCAATAAAGTGGTTGTCCCACAGTTCTCTAAAAACTTCAGCCAATCCGATCGTTCGGACCGAACGATAGGATTGGACAATCCAGCTGTCTGTCTGCTGCACTTCCTCACTGCTTGGATCCTCCATTATCTGCCCGGACACATTTTGCAGCAGAACATTCCGGAAGTGAGAAAAGGACAGAAACAGCCAGCTGTTAGTGCTTCCATTTTAGGAAAAAATACCAGAGTTCCAAAAAAAAAAAAAAAAAAAAAACACCTTTTCAGCAGAAAACTAAAAACATTTGGATGTAAAAGGAGGAAAAACCTGGGGGAACGTTTCAACAGCTGGAGTTTAGCTCTGTATTGTTTCTGAGACAACGAGTGGTGGCGTGTCGGAGGAGGCGGGCCTACGGATTTTACCCAACAGGAGGGGTGAGAGCTCTGAGACGTGTTTCTGTAAAATAGCTAGCGATAGCTTGTTTACCAACGTGCTGAGTGCAGCTTTAAATATGCAGCAAAACACGAGAACATTCAAAGCACTGCAAGCACCTTTGAACTGCACTAAATTGTTCTCCAGACACATTAGGGCTGGGCGGTATACCAGTTCATACCGAAAACTGGTGTTTATTTTGGTTAGGATATGAATTTTTCACATACCACTATACCGGTGAATGGCGTACCAACATCCCAGTCGTTGGCAGTGGGGAAGTGTTTCAGTGGGGACTCATTTCACTGCTACACACAAACACCCCAGCATGAGTGAAACATAAACTTTTGAACCAAGAATGGCGACTAGCGGGAGCTGTCATGGCGACTTACAAATGACGAACCCAGAGGAACTTATTCCAAAAAGAGGAGGAATGCGCACGTCTGTTGTTTCGGGGTTAAAATTTGGATGTGACTGAGCAACAGTGTTAGCCGCTAGCTGGCAGTGTTACTTGGTACAAACGTCAGTAACGCGTGCATTACAGTGCATGTTTAATCCAGATTGAAGTGGTGGTTTTCCAGAGGAGAAACGTCACTCAGCGCCAAATGTTTCACTTCCTGCGGTCAGACAGAGCAGAGAGGAGTAAATCTGCAGCCAGTGAAACATGCTTGGTTCTGTCCGGTCCGAAACTCGTGCGTGGTTTGGTTCGGAACTCGGTCCAGAGGAAGAACGCGGCCCGAGTCGTGCGCGCTCACGGCATCCGAGGCCCGTTAAGACATATGAGCGCATGCAGCGCTCCGTAAACTGAAGCGAGCGAACTGAGAAGAAGTTTCATGATAAAGAGCAGTGTTAATTTTGGCAGGAAATTTTAATTTAGTTTTAGTCTTAGTCTTTTGACTAAAATTCTTTTTCATTTTAGTCTAGTTTAAGTCGTCCAATTTGTTTTAATTTTAGTCTAATTTTAGTCGACTAAAATTCTGAACTATTTTAGTCGACTAAAATAGTTCAGAATTTTAGTCGACTAAATACGTATAAAAAGGTATATTTGACTAATATTAATATGTTTTCCTCTGGTGCGTTTATTTTACATTTCTTTAAATGAATTGGGGTAACACTTTACTTTTATTAACATTAGTGCATTATTAAGTATTATATAAACAAATGGGCTCTTTAGCAACGTTCCCAATATTGTTAATGACCCCAATTATAAGACCCCCCCTTTCCAAGACTAATCTTCAGAAAAAAAAACTAAATTCACTTTTAAAATAAACTATTTTGTTGAAAATTTGATTAAGTAGTTTAAATATTATCTTATTTAGAGACCTTTAATATTTTTTTTATTAATTCAATCACAAAGATCTGTAATTCATATTCTACTGTGTGTTGAGTTCTGTCAGGAAAGACACTAGTGGTCCTGAGCAAATAAATCCCACACTAATGCAAACTGTCAGAACTTTGCTCATGACGTCAGATCAAAAGTCTGCAGGCTTTAACTCACAGAGTCTGATCAGCTGTTCTCACGCTGCGGTCCGTCTCCTCCCACAGAACGTGATCGCCACAACGCTCCGTCTTCGGTCATTTCTCTCCATAACTCCATATTTCCTGTCTCCCTGACAGCTGTTTGATCCTCTGCTGCATTCATCACCATTATCTTAAAATTAGCGTCGTAACTCTGCCTCCGTTCTGTTCATTTGACCCACTTTTAATAAAGTTTGTTCCTGTCGGAGTCTGCTTTGCTGTTTACAAATTCCGGCGCGTCCCGACAAGGCGGACTCTGATTGGTTCCTTTCTCATCTACTTCCGCCTGCTCCGATTGCTGATTGGTTCTTTGGTATGTTCGCCAAATTCTTCCCGTTTTCTGATTGGATTTCGTCACTGTCAATTCTCGTCTCGTCTTTCGTTCCTGACGAAAAGGTCCGCCGATTTAGTCTTCGTTATCGTCTTTTTCCGTTTTATATTTTTGAATTTCGTTTAGTTTTCGTTCGGCAAAATATATTCGTGACGAAATAAATAACAAAAATATTTCGTCTACGAAATTAACACTGATAAAGAGTTACTCTATTATTCACGTCAGAAGTTGGAGAGTTCGCTCTCTCGGCGAGAGACTCTCGCGTGCAATGAGCAGAGGAAAGCACGCGTCATGCAGCGTCTGCTGCAGGAGGGAGGAGCAGACAGGTGGAGGTAGGCGTCAGTCAAACTAATAAGGAGCTTGTGCAGAGAGATATATGTTTATAGATTTAAATATACTGTATATGATGGAATAATATATAGATAAGTATGGATATATGGAGAGATGGATGGATAGAGGCTGCATGGTGGCGCAGTTGGTTAGCACTGTTGCCTCGCAGCAAGGAGGTCGTGGGTTCGCGTCCCGGCTCTGCGGCCTCTCTGCGTGGAGTTTGCATGTTCTCCCCGTGCGTGCGTGGGTTTCCTCCGGGTACTCCGGTTTCCTCCCACAGTCCAAAGACATGACTGTCAGGCTGATTGGGCTGGTAAATTGTCCTTAGGTGTGAGTGGGTGTGTGGTTGTTTGTCTCGTTCGTCTCTGTGTGGCCCTGCGATGGACTGGCGACCTGTCCAGGGTGTCCCCCGCCTCTCGCCCCTTGACCGCTGGAGATAGGCACCGGCTCTCCCGCGACCCTCTGTGGAGGATTAAGCGGCTACAGAAAATGGATGGATGGATGGATGGATGGATAGATGGATGGAGGAATTGATGGATGATGTATGGATGGATAAATGATGGATGGATGATAAATAAAGGATGGATAGATAGATAGATGGATAGATGAGTTTATATCTAGATAGTTGATATCTACATGTATCCATCACATCACATCACTGGATGTAGAATGAGCTCATAACATAGTCAAATCCATATTTACAGTTATTTTGGTGAGAGTAACTAAAAGTAATGCAATAGTAGTGTAATGCCTTACATTTAAAAAAACAGTAACTTTGTAATGTAACGAATTACTTTAAAATGACAGTAACAAGTAATAAATAATGCATTACAGTTTTGAAGTAACTTGCCCAACACTGCTAGCCAGCTAACCAGTAGCTTGCTTCACCACCTTAGCCGAAAACACGTCTTAGAATAATAATTATCAGGAATGTCTCAAGCTTAGATCTCCACCCTTCACCTCTGCAGCTAAAACGGCTAGTAGCAGTCAGTCAGACGTCCATTAAAGACGTGTTCGCTAAAGGGACCGCTGATGAAAAAAGCCAGCGGTGGGTCAGATAACGCAAAAACGTTCCACGGTAGGTTATTTATATCTTAATTACTTCTCTCTTTTGACAAACATCTTTTGAAGGGGTTATGCCACCTCCTTATGTGTTTACCTGCCTGTGACTGGACATGAAAAAGCTATGATATTCTGCATATGAAAGTAAAATGGACTATTAAAAGCTGATCTAGTGCAGTCATTATTTTATAATTAAAAAATATTGTGGGTAGTGGCCGTGTAAAAAAAATACCGTTAAATACTGTAAAACCGGTATAATTTTTCATAAACCGTGATAAAAGTTTTTGCCATACCGCCCAGACCTAAGACACATACTGGGGCAACCAAACTGTCTGATGTTGGTGCATCCAGTGAAAAACTGCCAACCGCTGCAGAAATGCGTATTGTCTGTAGTTAAGAATGTGGTGGGAAGCAGACTGCCGGCTCTGTTGTTGAGAATGCACACACACACTAAACTTCCAGCAGACACACACACATACACAAACCACATAAATAACTAATAGCTGGCCAATTTCCGCAGTCTAGACTGGAGGGAGAGGAACAAAAAATAAAACCGGTGCTCAAAAATCCACACTGGCATTTAGGGAAAATGTAGCAGGAAATGAAAACATGGATATTTGTGTAAATCTTTCAATGCATCTCGAAGCAAATATGAACAATTTGTATATCCATCAGGTAAAACCCAAACACTGCCTATCTGCACTGAATTGCTCATACCAGCTGAAGGCATGGTGTTGGAGGGCTGATGATTTGGGATTCTCTTGTAGCCACTGAACTCCTCTGGGTACCAAAGTATTCTAGAGTCCAATGTGAGACCAAACTGGGTCACAAAACAGGACAATGATCCGACACACAGCAGCAGATCTAAAAGAAGAGCGGAAGAAGTAAAGAATCAAAACGCTGCAACAGTTTAGCTGAAGTCCAGACCTCAACCTGACCGAGATGCTGAGGAGGAACGTTCAGAGACCTGCAGATGTCCACCAACCTAATGAACTGAAGGAGCGTAACACTCTGCTAAACCTTCTCCATGTGAGAGGCGATCAAATCAAACAGAACATCACTACTTCAACTTATTGATGCTGAAGACAGTTTCACAAGCTGCTGAATCATAAGAATGGAATTTTCACACGCCGCTTTGTTTTTGGTCAACAAATGATGACACTGTGAATTCCAGTTTGTGTTTAACACTGGAGGTTAGACTAAAAACACCATAGAACCTAGACAGACCAGATCCTTTATATAATGCCCTGATATGTAGAATTTATAGATTGTAAACTTGTTTTTCCTTGACTGTACATACAGTATATTAGGGTACAGCAGGCTGGTTGTCAGGTAACGGAAAACACCTGAAACACACAGACATGATTTAGTGGTGACAACACATGAGGGAGGAGACCGACCGGTCGGTTGGGTTTTAGAAATCACCTCATGTAGACACCACTGAAAACATCTACCTTTAAGGTTTCCAGTAATTACAAATTAATTCCCAAGTAAGGATGAGCAATATGAGATTCAAATTTTATTACGTCCATTTTTAGCATTTATCACGAGTAACAAAAATGATTGTTTTCAATTTACCACTATACAGTATTTAGGCTAAAAATGCAACACAAAGGTCTTGATGAACAAAAAATCCTGCATTTTAGATTAAATGTCTTCATTATCAATAATACTTGTGCATTTGAACAACATAATCAGGAGTGCACATAATGTTGTCATTGAGGTACTCAAAGGAGCTCCTGGCAGCGATGCTTGGTGCACACATCCTTGCTCGGGGGTGGTGCAGTGCATGTGTGTCAACAAGCTTCCACGGCCATATTAGCGCAACTTTGCAAAACCATTCAACAGGATGAGAGACTTCCAATGAGCTGCTCAGCTCATCAGTGTGTGATCGTGAGCTGCTCGATCGGTACCGCTACAGCCCCGGTCCGCAGAAGACTCTTCTGGTACGCACACATGACATCTACTGTAGTGCGTATGCACACCAACGTACTGATTACTACTCAGTAGAGCAGTGGCTCCCAAAGTTGGGGTCGGGACCCCACTGAGGGTCCTCAAACAACAAATGAGGGTCCTGGGATGTTCTCCAGAACTTTAAGTGAATACCCTAATGCTAATATCATATATTTGCCCTACAAACTGTTATAAACAGCTGAATAAACCTGGTTTACCAGTTGTAGATGTCCGTGTTGTCATTATGTCCTTGTTTAATCTGTTTATTAGAAGTGTTTGTATATTTTGCCAGTGATGGTTGGGGTCACAAGTCTCTGCCACTGGTATTTTGTGGGTCAGAAGCCAAAACGTTTGGGAACCACTGCAGTAGAGATAGCATTGAAGTGGCTCCACCATTCAGTCTGTTGTTAATGTTGAACAGTGGTTACAGTGAAAGAGGGAGTGATAATAAACCCATTTCACCGTTTCTGGATTAATTACTGGAGGGAAGATGAGAAATATGAAAAGATTTGGGGGTCTGGTAAAACCTCGGTAGTGATGAAGATAAATAGTACTAGTATAAGTATTATTCAGAAATAGGAAATATCCTGATAGAGATGAACAGGTAGAATATTAGGCTTAAGGCTTTTCATGTTATTAAAATGTTGTCAAATTATTGTTATTGGGAAAACAACAAGAGGTATTATATCCTTTTCTGTCAATATCAAACACCCTGATGAAAAACGTAAATCAGTTCTTACCTATAATAAAGCTGTTAGTAGGAGGAGAAGTGAGAAGTTGCTGCTCTACTTTGTGTTTCACTACAAGTTTGAACTTGTGTGGCTGCTGACATGAAACTGGACTCATATGCATGAAGTGGATCAACAAACCTGCTGTTCTGCAGTGTGATCAGAGACTTCATCTTCACCTGCATCAGCACAAAGTCAATGACTGACTTCCACATTACTTATCTTTATAAACTGTTGGATGTTCTAAGTATCACATCAACTAAACCTAGGAGTGTAATAACCCTCAGGGCTGCAGATTTTTATTTGAGGGTTTCCTACACTTTTGCCAAAGTCAAAATCCAGCATATTTTAAGCACAGGGAGCTTTTCAAGATTTATCCAGCACATTACACGTAAACACTAAAATAAATTGGAATTTTGATTAACCTGAAGGTAAGCTTGTTTTTTTTTCACTAAAATCTGCATCAGACAAACAGAAATGTTCAAACATTTAATGGAAAAAGTCCTGGTAGAAAATTACCAAGATATTATTTGTTTATCTAATATTTTCTTACATATAGGCTCAAATGAATCTTTTACTTCAATGTCTCAGATGCTACCATGCTTGACCAGTTTCAAGCCCATTTTTTAATCAAAGCACTTTCAAAACAGCATTGAAGTTCAAGCATTTTTAAGGATTTCAAGCACCTGTAAGAAGCATGTATTTGTCAGAATGACTTTCAACCTCCCAGATTAAATATGCACAGCCCAGTTATTGCATAATCTGGTACTTGTCTAGAAATTTTAACCCAAAAGTGAGGAACCAATAAAAATATTGATCATCAATTAGGCGGTGGTATCCAAATTTTAATACCGTCAAACTTCCTCCACATTTTACCGGGGTATACGGTATTACCGTGACCAGGGTTGGACTGGGACCTTAATTCGGCTCGGGCATGTGGTCATGGCTCCCACCATGAGCACGTACAGCTGATGCTCGGTTTGGATGGCTACCGCTGTTGACTGAAGCACTGTAAGCTAGCGAACACACTCGCAAGCTCGCCTCACCGCAACAAGGAAATGCTGAGTAAAACAAGGGAGGGGGGTGGTCCCGCTGTTGACTGAAGCCCTAAGCGCTCACGAATCCGTGTATTCTCTCCGAGTCTCCGTTCTTTCGTTTTTGAGATGAAACCGTGTGTAGCTGTTTTTGGTTAGCTACCTTGTCAAAATAATTCAGAAATACAGCCAAACAGGAAAATCCCGCTGATGACTGAAGCCCTAAGTGCACAGACAGAACACACCAGCGGCTATAGGAGCTCGCTCAACAACAAGGAAGTGCTGATTAAAACAGGAGCTCGGGTAGCGGTCTGCACAACCGCCCCAGACCGACCCAAAGTTACCGTCGGCTCACCGGCAGTCTGACCGTGCATTTTTTCATGACGGTATTGAAACGAATACCGTTGCTATTTTTCAATACCGGGTGTAAACAGTATTACCTTAATACCGCCCAAGCCTATCATCAATAGATTACAATCATCCAGTGATCATCAATGTAGTTAGATATCATTGCTGATTTGCTGTCAAGCAACTTTGTATTTCCAAAAATGCAACTTAAAGAAATTGAAAATTGTGTTTCTTTTACCAATAAACAAACCCTTTATTGCCTCAAGTTTGCAAGTTTTTTTTACACTTTTTGGGTAAAATTATCAATCAAACCACTAATAGATGTTAAAGACAACCAATAATGCTGATTTATGTAAAAGCAAAAACCATGCACCTCAGAAAATACTTTACAGATTATTTAAGAACAGGCTTCTTTAAACAATGACAAACCCTGGATCAGCAAGCTTTTGTTGACACTTTTTAACAATCATCCATCAAACACAGACTTAGGTAAAATGACTAATGAGCCAATTTATGTCAAAATATGATAAGTGACGAAAAATGAAGCTACAAGGTCTGACAGCGACAATATATGAGTAGAAGAAAACCCTATGGACAGGAGGCTCCACATTGTGTTTGGAGGTCTTCATTAAAGAGGACACAGTGGTCTTGAACCAGGCCTGAAGACGGGAACACTTCAGTGACTAAATCTAAATTCTCATCACTGTAATTACAGGCAGCTCTGATCTGGATTTGAGAGTCAGTGATTAAAAGAAACAACAGCTGAAAACATACAAAGATGTCTCAGATTCATAGTAAGGAGTACAGAAACCCAGAGGATTGTCTGTTGCACAAATATCATGCAAAATATCTGCAACAGAGGCCCTGATATGCAGAGCAGTTAAGCTATGATCCACTTTAATTTAATTCTCACATATTCAATGTTTCTGTGTCTCTGTTGACAAGGTTACGTAAGCCATGTTTCTTTTCTGTGTGTGTATAAAAAGTAGAATGACGTTATCATGCACAGCAGGAGTGAGGCTTTACAGTTCCTGTACACCATCTGACAGTCTTATCTCTGATCTTTGAATAGAGGAGTCCATACAGATGAGGAACTTCATTTGTGTTGCTCAGTGTTGGTAATAAACATCTGCTTTTAGAATCAGTGCCTGTTACAGCTGTGAATCATCCAGAAAAGAAAAAAATACTCACTATAAAAAGCCTTCAGTGGGATTACTCTGTGCTATAATCTCACAAACTGGCCACACAAACCCAAACCAACAGCATGACAGGGTGAGAAGGAAATGTGATCAAATTAAATATCCCTGATCAATTCCAAAATGCACTGAGTAGCTAGCTGTTCGGTTTTCAACTGGTTGGAAGCTTCTTTGCAACAAAAGAATGAGGAAGTAGGGCTTGCCCACCAGTACTACCAGTGAGTCCTGAGAAAGTCTCTGCAGGCTGCAGTTTGTCCCTGGATGTACAAGTAGATGAAAAACTGACAAGATGTTTCTGAACTTGACAACCATCATGGACACAGGACTGTTACACCTGAATAAAATGTATCAACTTCAAGCACTTTTAAAGGGATCCCCGATTGAAGAGACACGGTGCTCTAAATATGTAGCAAAGTATCTTCAATAAATGAAAAAATAGTCAAAACACCACACGTTATTTGTTTATTTACATCATTTTAACATTTTTAGCACTATTTGTGTGGACTGGGCGCAGCCATGCTTTTGAGCGCGCAAGGCATTGTGGGAGAGTTACGTATAGAGGTTGCTGCCGTCAGCTTACGGAGCATAGTTTCTGATACAGAGATGGATTATAACGCCAAACTGTGCAGTTTTTGGTTGTGATTTCCCGTCGAAAGGCAACAGAGGAACATATCTCAGTATATCCACAACGTTCCTCACGAGAAGAAAAGGAGAAAACCATGGGACGATGCCTGAGCTTCCTAAAGACGACAGCTGCTCTCGCTACAGGCTTTCATGGAGGATAACTGTAAACAACACGCTTCCCGATCGCCCGATCATCGTGGTTGTGGACGATGACCCATCAGACACAGTTTAAAAATCGGAGGAGACGGACAGCGGATCAATGGAATCAAAGTAAGCGATCTATAAGTGTTACCTTTCTGCTGGGGGTGCTAAGCTAACCCGGCTAGCAGTAGCAGCTTCTGCTCAGTCACCTTATGACTTAAAAAGACTTCAAACTGTGGCGGTCATTTGTTTTACGGAAGTGACGTTCACTGAAGGGGCTTTTATTTGTGTTTTAGTTTTATTTAGGATTAGTTGTTTCATAGTTAGCTGAAGACAGATCAACGCTGCTCTGACTGGTCGTGTTACAGCAGCTGCACCATAGCCTTACACTGACCCATAAACATAACAAAACTGGAAAAAAACAGTCTCTGATCGTTTCCCCGTGGTTATTATTTGGATATATTTATTTTCTGAAGATCGCTGGCTGTTGCCGTTCTGTCTGTCTGTCACGGTGTGAGTAAATACTGTACGTAGATTGCCGCTGCTATCGGAGGAGGAGGAAAAAGAGAAAAAAACATTGGTAGCTTCTTGCAGCTGGGATAAGTTTGTGTGTAACATTTTAACAGCATTATTCTTTTTACGGGGGCCTTTGACTTCAACTGTTGTTAATAAATTAGAATTGCTGTAATAAATGTAGCTGCGTGAACAAGCATGCAACCAGACATAGAGATGCAACCATTTGAAGTCACTCCCAGAATACTTTGGGAAGTAAAAAACAATGGCTGCCTCCTGCTAAATTCTTTTTCTTTAAATATTACTTTAAGGGAAAACGTTTGGCTTGTTTTTCTGCCACATGTTGACTTATGACAGCAAAATGAATGTTTTTGGGCAAACTTGACTCATCAGTCGGGGTTCCCTTTAAAGTTTTCCAGCACATTTTACGAATCACACATACAAGAAAAACATGCCTTAAAAAGGTTGGTAAAAATATGGCAAAATTACAGCAACTCTAAATGTTCTCAGTAGTTTGATGGCTCCCCCTGATTGAAGCATCCTGACAATGTCTGAGCTCCTGATGAGATGATGAATGGTTTCCTGTGACCAGGACATCGCTGAGCTCCTGGACAGTCTGAGATCAACCTGGTGGCCCTAAACATGATGTCCCAGAGACGTTCTACCGGATTCAGGTCAGACCAGCATGGAGGACAGTCAATGGTATCAATTCCGTCATCCTCCAGGAACTGCCTGCAGACTCTGACCACATGAGGTCATTATCATGGAGCAGGAGGAACCCAGGACCCACTGCACCAGTGAACGGTGAGTTTAAGGATTTCATCCTGATACCCAATGACAGTCAGGGTTCCAATGCCAGGCCTGCCAATTCTGGTGTTCTCTGGTAAATAAATACCAGTGGAGCTCCATGGTGCTGGGCAGTGAGAACAGGGCCCACTAGAGGATGTGTGGCCCTCAAGCCACCCTCATGAAATCTAATGATTTGGTCAGAGACATTCACACCAGTGACCTGCTAAAGTTGGTAGGACTCATCCTGTTCTTCCTGCACAAAGGAGCAGATAGAGGACCTGCTGATGGGTTAAGGACCTCTGGCGGTCCTGTCCAGCTCTCCTAGAGTAACTGTCCGTCTCCTGGAATCTCCTCCATGCTTTTTAGACTGAGCTGAGAGACACAGCAACGTTCTTGCAATAGTATGTATTGACTTACCATCCAGGTGGAGTTGTACCGACTGTGTGACCTCTGTAGGGTCCAGGTATCTCCTCATGCTACCAGCAGTGACACTGATCCTAATCAATAGCTAAACTACTGAAAAGCAGCCAGAAAATATGAAGAGGGAACAATAGCCTGAAAACCAGTCTTGTTTGTTGCTCCTATTGTTAATTTAATCAACATCAAAACAGCTAATTATCAACCCCCTCTGTCACTGAACTGATCAGATCAATACCCCTGAAGTTTAACCGACTTGATACCAGACTCTGGTTTAAACTTTAACTTTTGGCAGCAGTGTATGTTAGGAAGAGAACTCTCATGCCTACTTAAAGCTGTACTTGGACATAAAGGAAGTGATGGGGGTTTCCACTGAAGGCCCACTGATTCCTGATAAAAACACTCACTGTCAGAGTAGCTCCCCACAAAAAATGAATTTATGACTTACTGGAAGCTTTGGGAACATTCCCTAAAAAAAATATTTCTTAGAAGTTTCAAATCCGTGTGGCACTCAGCTGATCATGTAAACAACTTCATGGGAGAGTCCAAAAATCAACATCCGGTTCAAGGAAAAGCAAAAAGTTACAAATGCACGTAGAATACAGCACTAGTTTGTCTCCTGCAGCTTCAAGTGTAATCACACGGCTAAATAAGGCACAACACTGCGCTGCTGTGACGCCTAGTAGCCGCTACCACCCAGCCATGCCCCTTTCAGGGTGTATTTTTAAACATTTTCCTGTGAGACGGGTCAGACATCACCCTACCTGCCTCCACCGTATCACTCAGGTCATGGTTGGCGGCTGTCCGAGGAAACTCCTTCAGTTTTCGGCAGCTTAGGTTGAGGACGCCGCTGGCCGCCGCCTCCTCCAGCGCCCGCTCCAAGCCCCGGTTGGGGGGCAGGTTAGCGCTGCCAATGTGAGCCTGAATCGACGGAGAAGAGCCGAGCTGAGCCAGCGGAGTACGAGCCGACTCCGGCCCCAGAGTCGCCATTATTTTCCGTCTCTGCGTCAGAGGAAGAGCTCGGGGTTAGCTTAGCGTGTGGGGGGCACCAGCGGGACAAGCTGGCCGTGTCCAGCCGCGCGGTCAGATTCCTTCTCTACGGTCGCCGCCGCGTTTTCCTCCCAGTTTGCGCCGCGTTACGTCAAGCGTCAAAGATGCGAAGGCAATGCTACATCCGGTTATGCGCTTTCAAAATAAAACACATGCGTCGTTACAGCTTTGCAGTAGCAGACATCCAGACGCTTTAAGCTCTTTTAAAGTATAAATACTTCAGAACTGAAAAAAGTAGTTTCATTTTTATTTTATTAAAATTGAATTTTCTTACAATTTTGACTGGTATATTAAGAAATATTTCAGCTCAATCATTTTTTGACCTCACGCCATAAGTTTTATTTTGAAGACGCATCCGTCGGACCTGATTGTTTCACAAGCAACTTAACCACTGCGGCTGCGCAGTTGACCTTGCAGCTCTGAAAAACGGCAGGGCAATTAAATCAGAAGCGGAAATTTGGTAAACAGTGCCTCCTGCTGGACTAAAGTAAAAAGTGTCCGTGTATTATCATTATTATTATTATTATTATTATTATTATTATTATTATTATTATTATTATTATTATTATTATTATTATTATTATTATTATTGTTGTTGTTGTTGTTGTTATTATTATAAGTTGTAGTATCACTATCATTATTATAATTATTGTTATCACTATTATTAATATTAAACTTATAATTGTCATTATGTATTCTTATTATCACTTATGATTCAGGGAACATACAAGATAAAATATAAGTTCAAACAGGTACAATCAAAAACAATGCATACCACAAATATGCAAAAATAGATAAAATAGCAAAGAATATTTATAACAATATGTGTGAAAATGCTGCCTTTTCCATTGTCCTCAAACTATGTCAAACGTCATTTAACAAAATCAGCTGGACCTTTTCAGATCTAGTTGTAGTTCATTCCATAATGGAGGGGCAGAGCAGTAGTAGAATGCCTCTGTCCCAGGTTGGTATAACTATTTAGGGTTGTGAGTGGCTGTGGCTGCTCTGTTTAAATAACAAGGAGACCAATAAGTTGTTCAAAGACAGAGGTTGGATTTGTAAATAAAAATGTATCAAAGGTGACATCTATGTGTGGATAATTATGGGCAATTAACTTCAGAGAACTTAATGCAGTGGTGGGTGAGAGGTTTATGTCTTGTTATTTAACTACCAGTAATATATTAAAATAAAACATAGTGTGTCTTGATCAAGAAGGTAAGCATGTTGTCTTTGGTTCAAATAAGTGATTCTCAACTGATGGGCTGCAAGCCACTTCTGGGTCACAGACCTATTTTCAGAAGGTCTCAGTGCTAAAGAATGTAAAAAACAAGAAAGGCATGTTGCCTATTCACATTTCTTAACAGTAGGTAGCAATAAAGCAAATGCTCGGGTCTTAAAGCCAGACCAGTTGAGAACTAGCCTAGTGACCTAGACCTATACGTAGTCTGGTTTACCAGGCTAGTTGAGAACCACTGTTCTAACAATGAAAACTGTATGCTTGTGAATGCTTTGTGTTGTTTATTGGTTTCTTTATTTCTTCTGACCAATTTACCAAAGAACAAAAAATAAAGAATAAATATTGTCCAATAATACAATACATAAAACAACATAAACATATAGAGAAACCATGGATTACTGAAGGTTTACAGGATGCATGTGAGAAAAAGAATCGATTATACAGGGATTTTATAAAACATAACAGAAGCTGAAAATAAATACTAATTGTATAAAAACAAGTTAATTAATATTATGAGAAATTGCAAGAAAAACTATTATGATAAACTACTAACAACAAAAATAATATCATAGGGTTATAAAATATTTTAAATAAAATTATCAGGAATGGTTCCACAAATAGGAATTACCCACAATACTTTACAACAAATGATGACACCAGCCATAACATGAATGAAGGCACAGGAGTTTAACAAGTTTTCTGTGAATGTGGGACCAAAGCTGTCTGAAGAAAACAGTACCCCCCAGTTAGAGGAGGGAGGGGAGGTGCTGAGGGTTTAATAGAAATCAACCCATGTTTCTATGTTTGGGACACCAGTAGCAGAGAGGGAAGTTATAGAAGTGGTTGGTAGCTGTCATAGCAAAACATCCACAGACTGCAATGACCTCGACATGTCTCTGATAAAGGAGGTGATCGATCATTGTTCAACCACTAACGCATGCATGTTCACTACTGGTTCATTTCCATGTAAAACACAGAACACAAAGATGGAGACAATAAGCAATTTACAAACTATAGGCCAGTTTCATTATTACCACAATTCTCAAAACTCTTAGAAAAGCTATTTGTCAATAGGTTGGATAAATTCACTGAAAAACACAATCTGTTATCAGATAGTCCGTATGGTTTCAGAACTAATAGATCTACATCTATCTATCTATCTATCTATCTATCTATCTATCTATCTATCTATCTATCTATCTATCTATCTATCTATCTATCTATCTATCTATCTATCTATCTATCATCTATCTATCTATCTATCATCTATCTATCTATCTATCTATCTATCTATCTATCTATCTATCTATCTATCTATCTATCTATCTATCTATCTATCTATCTATCTATCTATACATGAATTATTCATGTATAGAGTCAATAAAAAACACTGCCTGATAATATTCAAAGTTTGTTCACAGAAAGACAAGGGGACATGATCTGAGAAGGGAATTAGATATGAGACATCATTGTGCTCAAACAACACTTAAAGTCTGTGTGTTTCAATCTGTGGAGTCGTTTTATAGAATAGTTGAAGAAAAAAAATCAAAGTACAGATATACTGCAATTCAAACAATTCTATAAAGAACAGATTTTCTTTAGATACAGAAAAGAGGAAGAAGGCTCTGCTGTGGTGATGATTTGACTGTATTGTTATTCCACTCTGATGTAATGCTTTTGTGTTGTTGTTGTTGTTACTCAGAAGTTGTTCTCTGATTTGATTTAAAAAATTGCAAGTGTGTAAATAACTTATAGGGGAAGGAAAAATACGCTGTGCTTCATCCTGTCCTTTTATGAACTAGTCTTACTTTGATACCATTTGAAAATTGTATGTTAATGCCATTGTTTATTATTATTATTATTATTATTATTATTATTATTATTACTATTATTATTATTATTATTATTATTATTATTATTATTATTACTAGTATTATTATTATTATTATTACTAGTGTTATTATTATTATTATTATTATTATTATTACTAGTATTATTATTATTATTATTATTATTATTACTAGTGTTATTATTATTATTATTATTATTATTACTAGTATTATTATTATTATTATTACTAGTATTATTATTATTATTATTATTATTATTATTATTATTACTAGTATTATTATTATTATTATTATTATTATTACTAGTATTATTATTATTATTATTACTATTATTATTATTATTATTACTAGTATTATTATTATTATTATTATTATTATTATTATTATTATTATTATTATTATTACTCGTATTATTATTATTATTATTATTATTACTAGTGTTATTATTATTATTATTATTACTAGTGTTATTATTATTATTATTATTATTATTATTATTATTACTATTATTATTATTATTATTACTAGTATTATTATTATTATTATTATTATTATTATTATTATTATTATTACTAGTATTATTATTATTACTCGTATTATTATTATTATTATTATTATTACTAGTGTTATTATTATTATTATTATTATTATTATTATTATTATTATTACTAGTATTATTATTATTATTACTAGTGTTGTTATTATTATTATTATTACTAGTATTATTATTGATATTACTATTTTATTATTATTATTATTATTATTATTATTATTATTATTATTATTATTATTATTATTACTATTATTATTATTATTATTATTATTATTACTAGTGTTGTTATTATTATTATTATTATTACTAGTATTATTATTGATATTACTATTTTATTATTATTATTATTATTATTATTATTAATAATAAAACATTGAATTATAAGAATACATAGATAATTTCCTTTAGTAAAAAAGGGGGCAGAAATTATAAGATGTTTTCTTCATTCTGTTACTTTTCATTCTAATTAGATTTTTTGTTATGTATATTTTATTATTATTTTTTTTTTTTAACTTGTTTTTATTTTGAATAAAACAAACTTTTGAAACTCAACACTGGGACATTGAGCTCACTTTAGCACACCTGGCAGTTTTGGTGCAAATAATGAAAATAACTGATGTAAAGACTGAATGTGTCTGAACTCTCATTGCTGTCTTCTGCTTTTCTGGGTCTGGGTTGCAGGGGCAGCATCCCCACAAGGCTGCAGATGCTGTCCTGACTTGCCTTTCAGTCTCTTGCTCCCCCCTTCCCCTTACTCATGAACAAGATGCTCTCAGGACGCGGTCAAAGCTCTGCCTTTAGGACCATCTTGACAGCTTCTTCTGCCAGGCGTTCCCAGCAAACCCTCATGTTTGGGTCTACCAGGTCTGCACAGCAGCTTCCCCTGCCATCTGATCCAACTCACCACCAGCTGGTGATCAGTTGACAGCTCCGCTTCTCTTTTCACCTGATTGTTCAAATCATGGGGTTGCAGGTCAGAAGATACCACTAAAGTCAATCATCTACCTGCAACTATAGGCTGCCCTGGCACTGCCAGGGTGTGCGCGTGTGCCCTGCCACACACGCGCATACACACAGACACGCACACACACGCACGCACGCACACACACGCACGCACACACATGCACACGCACGCACACATGCACACACACACGCACACACAGACACACACACGCACGCACGCACACGCACACACGCACACACGCACGCACACACACACGGGGACAATTTAGAATAGTTAATGAATGTCTTTAAGCCATGGAGGGAATCCTGAGAAAACCCACGCATGACTGAAGGAGAGAGACATTTAAAGAGACGTCCATCCATTTTAACCACTTCACCCAGTAAGGCCCACAGGGACCATCAGAAACACATGTCCTAATGTTCAGGGACCTTCTACACATTTACTGCATGTGCCTATAAATACAGGCCATATCTCCATTTATGGTAAAAAAAAAACAGTCATCATGAATAAAATCCTTCAGAGCTCCAACCGAAGCCTCAGGCCTCAAAGGAAGTGGAGAAATGAGAAGATGCAGGTTTTAGACGTTTCAGTTGAAAAGAATCAAAGTCGTGATTAGAACGGGTCTGATGGCGCGTCGTTAACATTAGCGTTTTAGATTACACAAAATGCTAAAAAGACATGAAAACACTTAACAATACAAGGACCAACAACATGCATGAACAATGGATCAAATATGATAAAAGTTAAAACACAAAAATGTGTTAGATCCCAGTGGGCAGAGGCAGGAGGCTCCACCCACTCTGATCCCTGTTCAAAGGACATTTTCCTTCCCACTGTCATCCTGTGCTGCTCAGAATGAAGGATTACATTGAAGCAACACTTAAATCCAACCAGCTGGTTTCTTTATTAAAGGACAATAATTTTATAAAGAATCTAATTTGATTATAGCTGATCTGGACCTGTGGATCTGGATGTACTGCTTTGTCCTGAGCTTTGAGACGATGTGATCTGGAGCTGGTGTCCAGCTATCATGTGGAGGGTCTGCAGGATGAAACTCTGTCAACCAGTCAGCATGTTATAAAACTACTCAAGTTTCTTCTCCTTCCTTTATCACCATTTCTCTTCATTTTCAACCCATTTGTTTACATCTCACCGTCACAAAAAGCCTTCTATTCAACAACCAGAAGATGGCGCAACGAGCTTGTTTATGAGCTCTGAGCTGATTGCGCATTACTCTGATATCTTTTAAATTGTTCATTTCTGCAGTACAATGTGTTATTGCCATTATAGTTTATTGTTATTGTTTTGATTGTTTTTGTGGGACATCAATTTATGATTTAATCTGGTTGAAAATAAATAAATAAATAAATAAATAAATAAATAAATAAATAAATAAATAAATAAATAAATAAAGCGGGCATCTTCCCAGGGCCTGCGTCCCTCAGAGGACAGACCACAGTGTGATCATTTAGATACTCATTTAATGAAAAACAAATTGCTTTGTTCCACTTTATTAGAGCTCACATCAAGTGGAAACAGAGAAGTGAGTTTTTTCATCTTTAACTTATAAAACCCCAGGCCGGGTTTTAATTGCATCGTTTTAATAGGATTTGACCCTAAAAGACTCCCAAGCAGGTGCTCTCTGCTGCCTCACCTCCACTTTGAATCAGGACCACGGCCTGGAAGGAGTCACGTGACTCTCAGTTGTGGTAGATAACCACGCAACAAGCTGGGGACTGGGAGAGGGGAGGAGCCTGCTGTTATAAGATTCCCTCCACGCACCATCAGCACCAAAACTTGCAGCCTCCCATCCATCCTCCGTCCTCCAGCTCTCTCCTGCGCGCGCGCACACGCAGGTGCTTTTTAAATTGGAACCCGTCCACTCCAGCTTGGGAGGTGCACAGGTGCGTCCCGGTGCTGCTGCTGACTCGATTATGGTCACAAGCCCCGCGGTGCCAAGGTGGAGCCACCGCGCGTATCTCGGATCGGTGCGCTTCTCCAGGGGCTGGGATGCGCACCGGGCACCTCCCGCTTCCTGCCGAGTTTCGGGTCTGAGCAGGAGACCGGCGCCGCCCCGGGGCGCAGAGACCGAAGGAGCCAGTCGACCCGGAGCAGGATGCCGGTGATGAGAGGGCTGCTGGCGCCGCAGAACACCTTCCTGGACACCATCGCCACCCGCTTTGACGGCACCCGTGAGTAATATGGACTTTGTTTAATGGTTGGGTCAAAGGACTGAAAGCCCGGGCTGCATTTCAAATGTAAAGGACTCTGATGTTAGAGTGAAAAGGCAGCATTCCATCCAAGCTTTACCCCATGGATCAGAGAGGTTTAGAACCCAGAACCCAGAACCCAGAACCAGATCAGGTTCGGAGTTCAGCTGATGCTGAACAGGCGCTCTCTGCGGACTAATATGAGGACAGTTTCCTGTTGTCTGAAACATTTATGTTAGTTATTAGTTTTAAAAATCTTTGTATTTTAGTTTCAACTTTAAAAAAAAGGGTGTTACTTATTTATTTTACTTTAGTTTTTTGCTTCAAACAAGAACTTAAAAAACTTTTTTTCTGTCAAGCCTGTTCCCTTATCAAAAATAATAGCTGTAAACAATTTCTGTCAGAGTAAAGAAAATGTATTAAAGCTGCTGGAACGACATCTGGAGCAGTCAGGAGGTCTAACGTCCCCCTGCTCAGGAGGCAGGCTCACATCTCACCAAATGAGGGTGTAGCCCCTCCCCCGTCCCTCCTGCATCATTGTAGATCTGGTTGCCATGGTTACCGAGGACCGCTCCCTTCAAAATATTCTCAGTCTTCTGCTACATCGTCACACCTAACAGTTTATCCTGAAACATCTTATCCTGAGCTGCTAACACAGTGTTTTAAAACATAATGTCTATAATTAGCTGTTCATATTTTAGAACTAATTTTAACTGTGATGCTAATTAAACATTCACAAGTTATTATAAAACCCTACAATGGACGAGTGATGAAATATGGCCGCTATAAACAGTTTAATGTTCTTTGAGTCTGAAGCTGTGTTTTGGACCTTTGCTGTGTCTCAGGAGCTGGTGATGTTAACCTGTGGATTCAAACAGGTGGATCCACTCAGAGCTTTGTCTTTGTCCACCCAGACGAGCCTGTCTCCTTCTGATTTATGCTACAACACCGAGGTTCTTTAAGAAAAGGCAGCTGAGATGATGACGGCGATGCAACATGCACATTCTATGTTTTTTCTTTTTTCTCTGGCGAGGGTGTCTAGTGAACAGATGCGATGAGCAGCCCGTG
>SSNR01000402.1:170402-183188 GCA_006937965.1 Callopanchax toddi
GTGATGTGAGGGTCTTTCTCTCATGTCGTGACCCATGTGCAGACAGGACAAGTGCAGGAGCATGATAATGATGTGATGTTTAAAGAATAAAATCCAATAACAAAGAAACTGGCAGCACACCCTCCACTAGGACAGACCTGAGAGAGGTCTGATCGAGCTTACAGAACTCAGCGGAAACCAGACTCTCTTAAAGAGCAGCTTTCAGTTAGAGGCTCCTGTGAAACAGGTCCTCTGAACCCTCATGGGGATGGGCTCTGGAATCAGGAAGTGGGTCCTCTTTGACCTCCACTGAACACGGAGCGAGGTATGAAGGTTCCTCCAGGAAACTGGCTCTGGAGCTGTGGTGGTGCTGGAGGTCTCTGGCTCAGGTTGGATGATGTGGAGACTCTTACCTGTTGAATCTTTTGATATTTACCAGGAGGTTAAAAACGGCAGGAGACACTAGAAGTCCTCCTCATTTGTTCCCCCTCTGACCGTGAGAGGTCTTCTGACGGGACGTCTGCTGGATCATGTCGGCTTCGTTGTTCTGTCAGGGTGTGTGAAGGATGAGGCTCACAAGCAGACAAGATTCCTACAGGAGCTTGATAATGACATGACATATAAAAAGAAAAAAATATATATATTTAAAAACAATGAAACTCAGCTCTGGAGAACAAGGAGAACCATTAGGACTGAACTTTGTCTCATGACCAAGTTAAAAGAACTGAAGTAAACGGATCCCAGCATCACGCTGAGATCAGATAGGTTTGACACAGTCTGGGGTTTATTTTCATCACTTTGTAATTAAAGCGATTTAATGGATTTATTGAAGAAAACATCAAAGTATTTTTCATGTAAAGCCTGAGGAGTATCAGGTCAATACGTTCCACTCAGATCAACTTCCAGAATAAAGCAGACGTTACAGAGGTGCTACTTCACGTCTCATACACACAACGAACAACCTCCACCAACACTCAGACCTGATTCCTCTGCATCCTGGTTGGGAGGGCTGCAGTCAGAATCACAGCTTCTGAATCATACACTTGGAAGAAGGTTCTTATTATAGACCCCCTCATGCTGTAGCCAACACCTCACCGAGCAGCATGACAAAAAGAACACACACACACACACACACACACACACACACACGCACACACACACACACACACACGCACACGTGCATTCTCAGTGTGAAAACCAAACTTGTCAAATGACTAAGTGTCCTGTGAATTTACATTTCATTTTCCATCCTGGATCTCAGTGTTCTCATTAGGGTCAATAATCTGTTTGAGCTCAGATGAAGACATCAAAGTCTGAAGAAAAATAAGAAGCGATGAGACCAGAAAGACGAGCCTCATGCTTAGTTGGATCGATGTTTGTTTGTGGCGGCGTGGTCCAGAAGCGGCAGCAGCTGTGTGGGGCTACATGAGTCAATCGGCCTATTAATTGAGTGGGTCTTGGCTTGGTTCTAATCAGGTTAGGACCTGATCCTGCTCATCACACCAACATGTCAGGCGTAGCGCTGCCACCGGCCGACCAGCTCCCTCTGCTTCTCTCACGTTTCGCTTTAATCTGAGGGAGAGGGCAGACACCTGCTTGACGAAGCCCAGTCAGGTCAGTATTAGCTCTTTGTGAAAACAAGTAACCAACCAAATGTTGTCAAAGTGCCGGTCTATTTGAAGTTTCATCCATCAGTTTCTTCTTTTGTTGCACCGGCTGTGAACCTAAAATAACCAGGTCAAACCTGCTAGGAGCTCGACTTCCTTCTATATTCAGTTTATGTGAATTATTGCATTATTTTCAGTTTTAACCAGTTTATTTGATGACTAAATTTTGCAAAATAAATATGGATTTTGTCTATAAGGTTGGGCGATATATCAGTCCAACAATGGGTGATATAGAAAGATGGACTTTATTAGACAGACACACCAGTCCAGTATTAAATAAGATAAATACATGAAAAAGATCAAATTCATTAAAATAATACACACACACACACACACACTGATTAAAACTCAGAAGTCCAAAAATCATAGGAAATAGAAATGTAAAGTGGCCTATTTGGGATCATTTTACCTTTAAACCAGCTGCTGGTGCAGGATAAAGGACTGAGACATTTACACGTTTACCTGAGAATCACCTGCTGCTGATGCTCGTCACCAAGTCACTCAGAGAGACTTCAACCTGCAGCAGAGCTTTAGTTGATGGATGGAAGGAGGCATTTTCATCTTTATTGTAGTTTTCATTTAATTTTGTACTTTTTGTTTCACACTTAGTTTAGTTACAGTAAGACAGATAAACACTGGAGTGCCCAGAACTGTAAAACCCCAGTGTGTCTGCTTCCCTCCCCAGTACCACCGTGGTTATTGTTTACATTTAAATCACTGTGTTTTCTGAAGCTGCTGCAGCCGTTCTTGCTGTCTGTTAGAAGGGAAACAAGCTGTGCTTGTAAGAAGTTTGTGTGACCATTTAAAAAAAGCATTCTTTATTTATTATGTTTTAGCTTCAACTGACCATTGTTAATAATTAAGAAACAAATTCATAGGCCAAAAATAAAAAAGTTGCTAATAAAAGTCTACGGGCGAAGGGCTCAGCCTATCGTTGATCTAATCGCCCAACCTTTATGTCAGTGCTAAAACATCAATGCAACTTCTCAGGAAATTAAAAGAACTTCAGCTAAATAATAACAAACCGTGCGTTTTTAATCATCCATTAAACCACTGATAGACCAGTAATATATGGAAACACATGACAGTGATGAGCTAGGAGGTTTGAGCCTGACCGTGACGATACGTTGTCATCGGTGTTGTGATGGTGGAGCTCATGATGATCACACACTGTTCTCTCAGAATCTGCCTGCTTCTGTCACAGACGACTGATGTGGCTCCTTCTCAGAGCTGGGAAGTGTCAAATTATCTGACATCTTTCTCTTCTCCTCTCAACCCTCCCTGTTGTTCATTAGTTGCCTCCCACCGTGTTGCTGTGCGTGTGTATCTACGTGCACGCACATAAGTGAGAAAATGAGTGCAAAAGGCTGCAGGCTGTCACCACGTCCCTGTGCCTGTTGTGTAACTGTGTGCGTCCCTGTGCCTGTTGTGTACCTGTGTGCGTCCCTGTGCCTGTTGTGTACCTGTGTGCGTGCGTGTGCCTGTTGTGTACCTGTGTGCGTCCCTGTGCCTGTTGTGTACCTGTGTGCGTCCCTGTGCCTGTTGTGTACCTGTGTGCGTCCCTGTGCCTGTTGTGTACCTGTGTGCGTGCGTGTGCCTGTTGTGTACCTGTGTGCGTGTGCCTGTTGTGTACCTGTGTGCCTGCGCCTGTTGTGTACCTGTGTGCGTGTGCCTGTTGTGTACCTGTGTGCGTTCCTGTGCCTGTTGTGTACCTGTGTCCCTCCCTGTGCCTGTTGTGTACCTGTGTGCGTCCCTGTGCCTGTTGTGTACCTGTGTGCGTCCCTGTGCCTTTTGTGTACCTGTGTGCGTGTGCCTGTTGTGTACCTGTGTGCCTGTGCCTGTTGTGTACCTGTGTGCGTGTGCCTGTTGTGTGCCTGTGTGTGTCCCTGTGCCTGTTGTGTACCTGTGTCCCTCCCTGTGCCTGTTGTGTACCTGTGTGCGTCCCTGTGCCTGTTGTGTACCTGTGTGCGTCCCTGTGCCTGTTGTGTACCTGTGTGCGTGCCTGTGCCTGTTGTGTACCTGTGTGCGTGTGCCTGTTGTGTACCTGTGTGCCTCCCTGTGCCTGTTGTGTACCTGTGTGCGTCCCTGTGCCTGTTGTGTACCTGTGTGTGTCCCTGTGCCTGTTGTGTACCTGTGTGCGTGTGCCTGTTGTGTACCTGTGTGCGTGCGCCTGTTGTGTACCTGTGTGCCTGTGCCTGTTGTGTACCTGTGTGCGTCTCTGTGCCTGTTGTGTACCTGTGTGCGTCCCTGTGCCTGTTGTGTACCTGTGTGCGTCCCTGTGCCTGTTGTGTACCTGTGTGCGTCCCTGTGCCTGTTGTGTACCTGTGTGCGTCCCTGTGCCTGTTGTGTACCTGTGTGCGTGTGCCTGTTGTGTACCTGTGTGCGTGTGTCTGTTGTGTGCCTGTGTGCGTGTGTCTGTTGTGTACCTGTGTGTGTCCCTGTGCCTGTTGTGTACCTGTGTGCGTCCCTGTGCCTGTTGTGTACCTGTGTGCGTGTGCCTGTTGTGTACCTGTGTCCCTCCCTGTGCCTGTTGTGTACCTGTGTGCGTCCCTGTGCCTGTTGTGTACCTGTGTGCGTCCCTGTGCCTGTTGTGTACCTGTGTGCGTGTGCCTGTTGTGTACCTGTGTGCGTCCCTGGCCTGTTGTGTACCTGTGTGTGTCCCTGTGCCTGTTGTGTACCTGTGTGCGTGTGCCTGTTGTGTACCTGTGTGCCTGTGCCTGTTGTGTACCTGTGTCCCTCCCTGTGCCTGTTGTGTACCTGTGTGCGTCCCTGTGCCTGTTGTGTACCTGTGTGCGTGTGCCTGTTGTGTACCTGTGTGCGTCCCTGTGCCTGTTGTGTACCTGTGTGTGTCCCTGTGCCTGTTGTGTACCTGTGTGCGTCCCTGTGCCTGTTGTGTACCTGTGTGCGTGTGCCTGTTGTGTACCTGTGTCCCTCCCTGTGCCTGTTGTGTACCTGTGTGCGTGTGCCTGTTGTGTACCTGTGTGCTGTGCCTGTTGTGTACCTGTGTGCGTCCCTGTGCCTGTTGTGTACCTGTGTGTGTCCCTGTGCCTGTTGTGTACCTGTGTGTGTCCCTGTGCCTGTTGTGTACCTGTGTGTGTCCCTGTTGTGTACCTGTGTCCCTCCCTGTGCCTGTTGTGTACCTGTGTGCGTCCCTGTGCCTGTTGTGTACCTGTGTGCGTCCCTGTGCCTGTTGTGTACCTGTGTGCGTCCCTGTGCCTGTTGTGTACCTGTGTGCCTGTGCCTGTTGTGTACCTGTGTGCGTGTGCCTGTTGTGTACCTGTGTGCGTGTGCCTGTTGTGTACCTGTGTGTGTCCCTGTGCCTGTTGTGTACCTGTGTGCGTCCCTGTGCCTGTTGTGTACCTGTGTGCGTCCCTGTGCCTGTTGTGTACCTGTGTGGTTCCTGTTGTGTACCTGTGTGCGTGTGCCTGTTGTGTACCTGTGTGCGTCCCTGTGCCTGTTGTGTACCTGTGTGCGTCCCTGTGCCTGTTGTGTACCTGTGTGCGTCCCTGTGCCTGTTGTGTACCTGTGTGCGTGTGCCTGTTGTGTGCCTGTGTGCGTGTGCCTGTTGTGTACCTGTGTGCGTCCCTGTGCCTGTTGTGTACCTGTGTGCGTCCCTGTGCCTGTTGTGTACCTGTGTGCGTGTGCCTGTTGTGTACCTGTGTGCGTCCCTGTGCCTGTTGTGTACCTGTGTGCGTCCCTGTGCCTGTTGTGTACCTGTGTGCGTCCCTGTGCCTGTTGTGTACCTGTGTGCGTGTGCCTGTTGTGTACCTGTGTGCGTGTGCCTGTTGTGTACCTGTGTGCGTCCCTGTGCCTGTTGTGTACCTGTGTGCGTCCCTGTGCCTGTTGTGTACCTGTGTGCGTCCCTGTGCCTGTTGTGTACCTGTGTGCGTCCCTGTGCCTGTTGTGTACCTGTGTGCGTCCCTGTGCCTGTTGTGTACCTGTGTGCGTGTGCCTGTTGTGTACCTGTGTGCGTGTGCCTGTTGTGTACCTGTGTGCCTCCCTGTGCCTGTTGTGTACCTGTGTGTGTCCCTGTGCCTGTTGTGTACCTGTGTGCGTCCCTGTGCCTGTTGTGTACCTGTGTGCGTGTGCCTGTTGTCTGTGTCCGTCCCTGTGCCTGTTGTGTACCTGTGTGCGTCCCTGTGCCTGTTGTGTACCTGTGTGCGTCCCTGTGCCTGTTGTGTACCTGTGTGCGTGTGCCTGTTGTGTACCTGTGTGCGTGTGCCTGTTGTGTACCTGTGTGCGTCCCTGTGCCTGTTGTGTACCTGTGTGCGTCCCTGTGCCTGTTGTGTACCTGTGTGCGTCCCTGTGCCTGTTGTGTACCTGTGTGCGTGTGCCTGTTGTGTACCTGTGTGCCTGTGCCTGTTGTGTACCTGTGTGCGTCCCTGTGCCTGTTGTGTACCTGTGTGCGTCCCTGTGCCTGTTGTGTACCTGTGTGCGTCCCTGTGCCTGTTGTGTACCTGTGTGTGTCCCTGTGCCTGTTGTGTACCTGTGTGCGTGTGCCTGTTGTGTACCTGTGTGCCTGTGCCTGTTGTGTGCCTGTGTGCGTGTGCCTGTTGTGTACCTGTGTGGGTCCCGGTGCCTGTTGTGTACCTGTGTCCCTCCCTGTGCCTGTTGTGTACCTGTGTCCCTCCCTGTGCCTGTTGTGTACCTGTGTGCGTGTGCCTGTTGTGTACCTGTGTGCGTCCCTGTGCCTGTTGTGTACCTGTGTGCGTGTGCCTGTTGTGTACCTGTGTGCCTGTGCCTGTTGTGTACCTGTGTCCCTCCCTGTGCCTGTTGTGTACCTGTGTGTGTCCCTGTGCCTGTTGTGTACCTGTGTGCGTCCCTGTGCCTGTTGTGTACCTGTGTGCGTCCCTGTGCCTGTTGTGTACCTGTGTGCGTGTGCCTGTTGTGTACCTGTGTGCCTGTGCCTGTTGTGTACCTGTGTGCGTCCCTGTGCCTGTTGTGTACCTGTGTGCGTCCCTGTGCCTGTTGTGTACCTGTGTGCGTCCCTGTGCCTGTTGTGTACCTGTGTGCGTGTGCCTGTTGTGTACCTGTGTCCCTCCCTGTGCCTGTTGTGTACCTGTGTGTGTCCCTGTGCCTGTTGTGTACCTGTGTGCCTCCCTGTGCCTGTTGTGTACCTGTGTGCGTGTGCCTGTTGTGTACCTGTGTGCGTCCCTGTGCCTGTTGTGTACCTGTGTGTGTCCCTGTGCCTGTTGTGTACCTGTGTCCCTCCCTGTGCCTGTTGTGTACCTGTGTCCCTCCCTGTGCCTGTTGTGTACCTGTGTGCGTGTGCCTGTTGTGTACCTGTGTGCGTGTGCCTGTTGTGTACCTGTGTGCGTCCCTGTGCCTGTTGTGTACCTGTGTGTGTCCCTGTGCCTGTTGTGTACCTGTGTCCCTCCCTGTGCCTGTTGTGTACCTGTGTGCGTGTGCCTGTTGTGTACCTGTGTGCGTCCCTGTGCCTGTTGTGTACCTGTGTGTGTCCCTGTGCCTGTTGTGTACCTGTGTGTGTCCCTGTGCCTGTTGTGTACCTGTGTGCGTCCCTGTGCCTGTTGTGTACCTGTGTGCGTGTGCCTGTTGTGTACCTGTGTGCGTCCCTGTGCCTGTTGTGTACCTGTGTGTGTCCCTGTGCCTGTTGTGTACCTGTGTCCCTCCCTGTGCCTGTTGTGTACCTGTGTCCCTCCCTGTGCCTGTTGTGTATCTGTGTGCGTGTGCCTGTTGTGTACCTGTGTGCGTCCCTGTGCCTGTTGTGTACCTGTGTGTGTCCCTGTGCCTGTTGTGTACCTGTGTGTGTCCCTGTGCCTGTTGTGTACCTGTGTGTGTCCCTGTGCCTGTTGTGTACCTGTGTGCGTGTGCCTGTTGTGTACCTGTGTGCGTGCGCCTGTTGTGTACCTGTGTGCGTCCGTGTGCCTGTTGTGTACCTGTGTGCGTCCCTGTGCCTGTTGTGTACCTGTCTCCCTGTGCCTGTTGTGTACCTGTGTCCCTCCCTGTGCCTGTTGTGTACCTGTGTCCCTCCCTGTGCCTGTTGTGTACCTGTGTCCCTCCCTGTGCCTGTTGTGTACCTGTGTGCGTGCGTGTGCCTGTTGTGTACCTGTGTGCGTGTGCCTGTTGTGTACCTGTGTCCCTCCCTGTGCCTGTTGTGTACCTGTGTCCCTCCCTGTGCCTGTTGTGTACCTGTGTCCCTCCCTGTGCCTGTTGTGTACCTGTGTGCGTGTGCCTGTTGTGTACCTGTGTGCGTCCCTGTGCCTGTTGTGTACCTGTGTGCGTCCCTGTGCCTGTTGTGTACCTGTGTGCGTGCGTGTGCCTGTTGTGTACCTGTGTGCGTCCCTGTGCCTGTTGTGTACCTGTGTGCGTCTGCCTGTTGTGTACCTGTGTGCGTGTGCCTGTTGTGTACCTGTGTGCGTGTGCCTGTTGTGTACCTGTGTGCGTGCGCCTGTTGTGTACCTGTGTGCGTCCCTGTGCCTGTTGTGTACCTGTGTGCGTCCCTGTGCCTGTTGTGTACCTGTGTGCGTCCCTGTGCCTGTTGTGTACCTGTGTGCGTCCCTGTGCCTGTTGTGTACCTGTGTGCGTGTGCCTGTTGTGTACCTGTGTGCGTCCCTGTGCCTGTTGTGTACCTGTGTGTGTCCCTGTGCCTGTTGTGTACCTGTGTGTGTCCCTGTGCCTGTTGTGTACCTGTGTGCGTGTGCCTGTTGTGTACCTGTGTCCCTCCCTGTGCCTGTTGTGTACCTGTGTGTGTCCCTGTGCCTGTTGTGTACCTGTGTGCGTCCCTGTGCCTGTTGTGTACCTGTGTCCCTCCCTGTGCCTGTTGTGTACCTGTGTCCCTCCCTGTGCCTGTTGTGTACCTGTGTGCGTGTGCCTGTTGTGTACCTGTGTGCGTCCCTGTGCCTGTTGTGTACCTGTGTGTGTCCCTGTGCCTGTTGTGTACCTGTGTGCGTCCCTGTGCCTGTTGTGTACCTGTGTGCGTCCCTGTGCCTGTTGTGTACCTGTGTGTGTCCCTGTGCCTGTTGTGTACCTGGGTCCCTCCCTGTGCCTGTTGTGTACCTGTGTGCGTGTGCCTGTTGTGTACCTGTGTCCCTCCCTGTGCCTGTTGTGTACCTGTGTCCCTCCCTGTGCCTGTTGTGTACCTGTGTGCGTCCCTGTGCCTGTTGTGTACCTGTGTGTGTCCCTGTGCCTGTTGTGTACCTGTGTGCGTGTGCCTGTTGTGTACCTGTGTGCCTGTGCCTGTTGTGTACCTGTGTGCGTGTGCCTGTTGTGTACCTGTGTGCGTCCCTGCCTGTGTGTGTTTGACGGTCTGAGGCAGTGTTGTGTCTCAGGTGTGTGTCTCCCCTGTGGTACTTGCAGTCTAACCCCTCCTCACACACACTCCTGGCTCCTGTGCAGCAGCAGATGTAACGATAGCCTTATCAGGGATCTGCCTGCTGTCTGAATGTGCTCTACGGGCAAAGCTCTGCTCATTATGTTTTAAACCTCATCAAACTACTTGGAGACTGCAGCCATGCTAACAGCTCAGTCACATATGGATGATAAAACCTTGATAACATTTTGTTATCATGCAGTAAGAAAAATATTTATTCAGGTTTTTGTCTAAGGGAACGTGTTTGAACATTTATTTTTTAAACACATCTGTTTGAGCTCTTGTTAACATGCTAACACGTTCGTTCTGCTTCCTCTCTTATGAGATGCTGAATCTTATTGAGATAAAAAACACAAAACAGGGAAGGATGAAGGAACACGTTTTAATCAGATATTGATATCAAGACAGGTCAACTTCAGTATCAGAGGAGGTTTTAATCAGCTGTTTTACTGTTAATGAAATGAAACAAGAATGAGACGACCTCAGAAACAGGTGGTTTAACAGGTGAAGGATTAGGGATGGGGCTGATCCGGTCCAGGATCAGGTTCCAACCCAATGCCTGAACAGCTGTAGAAAACAACTGTAATGTTATTTCAACCACAAACTAATTAATGGGGATCTTGTACACAGTAATATATGTTCAAGTATTTAAATATACATAAATAATAGATTTCTATTGGTATTGTAAATATATATCTATAAATAATATATCTCTATATGGATGGATGATGTCTACATGGTGCCTTCATGTTTTTATATTTTCTCATCTTGGGGAAAAAGTCAGTAAAAACCTGTTTTTGTCCAAATGAAGGAGATTTATGGTCATTTTCTACAGATCAAGTAACCATTAGCCCTCATCATCACTACAATGGGAAATTTACAGTCAGTCAATCAATGTGATTGGAGCATCCCTAGTTATTATACATAATAACCTGATGAAGTTTAGATTTGTAATAGATGTCAGAGTATAAATCTCTGGGTGTTTAGTAAATGTTCCAGTCAGAGCTGAAGACAGTAGAGGTGTTGGAGATGATGAGGCAAGCCAGACTCAAAGTCTGCAGAGCAGAACTGACGGTCTAGTTAACTAGACTTCACTAGACCTACGGTGACATTTATTATGGGCCAGGTGTAGAAGAGAGGACAGATAGAGAGGTGTCCTGTCCTGACTTGTCTTTGAGACAAATAGAATCCAGTGATGGAGTCTACAGGTATGAGGGGAGGACGCATTGGGAAGCATTAGTGACTAAACTGATGACTGAGTGAATCTGAATTTCCTTCGTGAGGATTTAGAACTGGCTTTGCTCTTGTTACACTTTAAGAAAGGATGGGCCAAGTCGGTTCCCATGCAACATATTTATTTTTGCTGGAACTGCAAAACAGAGAAATTTCGCCGTTAACAGGAGCTACTCGGCACACAGTCTGTACATTTCCTCATCCCGTGCTGACTGAACTTCGTCTCCATTAATATTTCTATATTTCAACACATTCAAATCCACATACATCCCTTTTGTTTATAAAGAACTCAAAAGCACATTTTCATTTTGGAACCAATATTGTTATGAACTCTGCCTTTAATTCTGTCATGTTT
Organism: Callopanchax toddi; assembly: GCA_006937965.1. NCBI lineage: Eukaryota > Metazoa > Chordata > Actinopteri > Cyprinodontiformes > Nothobranchiidae > Callopanchax > Callopanchax toddi. The sequence continues at coordinate 180,967 of SSNR01000402.1, forward strand.
TTAACCACTATCTTAACCATTATTTATCTTTTATCAATCTCTCTTATATTTAATATTTATTTATTAAGTGTATTTTAACAATGCTCTATTGATAGGCTAAACCCATTTTAAACCAATGTATTTTCCTGTTCTCATCACTACAGACATTAACCTAACAAACATCAACCATTTTACACACTTTAACCATCTAGAAAACACACAAGAGCACAAGACGGGCTTTCATCCTGACCTAATAACTGAATTAGCATGGCTATTCGAACACATGTGCACCCATTAGCTTAGCTTAATACTTAGCTTATAGCATTTTGACTCAGGAAGGCACTGAACAGTCCTCCGATTCATTACAGAGTAGCCACATGCTACGAGTCCGCCATTTTGGCTACACAACGTGGCGAATCTCCTTTAGGAGTCTCTTAGCTCACCCATTTACACTTTAGCTCAACATTTATAATACTGTAAGGCACCTAAGGTTCATTACTACTGTTGCTTATTATTTACAATACAGCTTACCTGCAAAACAGAGAAATATCGCCGTTAACAGGAGCTAGCTACTCGGCACACAGTCTGTACATTTCCTCATCCCGTGCTGACTGAACTTCGTCTGCCCGGGCGTTAGCTACTATTGCCTCAGGTACCGAGCGCCCTCTGCTGGCGACAACTGAAATTGCCCTAACTGATGGCAAAACCACATTACCAGTAGCTTTACTAATGGGGAGTGACTTTAAGCATTAAAATAAAATGGGGGGCTACTATTTTCAAGCATTACACCAAATCATTGTGCCACACTCTGTTGTCATTTCTGAACAATAAAACTATAGATCTATATGTGTGTGTAATGTGTGTGTATAAACCAATCTTTCTGTCCCATGTTTATGACATTAAGGAGGCACTTATTTTTTCCACTTAAAGCCAGTGGCGGCTGGTGAAAAGTTTTTTGGGTGGGGCGCATTTTTGCTAGTCAGTTTTCAGATGCGCAAAAAAAAAATCACATATCACCACTAGGGCAGGGAATGATAATATTTTCATCTGACTGAATATTTTTCTGGTAAAAATCCCTAGTACCACCAGTTCTCTAGAAATGTGGAGCTGTTAGGTCTAATTCTACACATCAAACAGTAAAGAAATCATAAAGTCTTCATGAGGAGACCTTAGAATAATATCAATATAATCAGATACAAATAAAAATAAAAAACAACCAAAATGTGGTCACAACAGAAATTGTAAAAGTTTCAAGGAAAAAACAACCTGACAAAGTCAACAACATTACTTAATATTCACAATTATCTTTCTACTGACACCACAAACAAATAAATCCATCTCTAACTAATACAGTCAGATAATTAATGTTACAATTCAGCCAACAACCACTAACCAAGCACGTCATGACAATCAGCTCAACTAATGACTTCTCAGACTTCTTCTTCCGGCTTCTGTTGAGAGCGGTCGCACTGTTCCTTCTCTCCCTTGTGTTTTACTCCTGCAGCTGTTTTTGTCTTCTGAGCATTTTCCTCATTCCTTCTGGTTAAATATTTTTATTTTTCTTGATATGGCTTTGGTTTGCTGGCTTCCCAACAAAATGGATACAATTTTTTACACTCTCAAAACGGAGGAGGGGACTCCGCGGCTGACTGAGACAAGAGCTGTGGGGTTCGTAATGGATCAGATTGCGGGTCCTGCAAGTCTGTCTCTGGAGGTCTACAACTTTGGATTAATGATGATCAGGTGCACGCTCATTGGAATCTGCATGGACCTGGTTTATCGGAAAACAACGGAGCTAACAGGTGCAATTGACAGGATTCCTGTGCTTCAAAGGGGGCTGATGCGTGCTTTGAACACTGAAACACTCACGAGGACTGAGTTGTCTCGTAGGACTGTCTGCGAACGAACTCTGGCGCGGAGTGAATTACGATCGATGTGTCGAACTACACGGATCAGACGGGACTGGCCAGAATGTGGAATTTGGACGGGATGAAGCCAGTGAGACAGACATTTAAGGCGGCTGTAACAAACAGGAGTGCCTGCTCCAAACACATTCTGTTATCTTATCTGGTGACCCTGAAAACATTCTCCTACTCAACAGAGTGAATGAAGCGACTGCTCAGCCCCCCCCCCCTTCTCTACGCTCTCTCACCCTAACTCTCCTCCCCCCTCTATTGGGAGTGAAGGTCGGTCAGCTGTGCCGTGTCCTTGCTGCTGGTGGAGATCCTGACCCCCCCCCCCCA
>SSNR01000402.1:183198-202550 GCA_006937965.1 Callopanchax toddi
CCCCCCCCCCCCACCCTCCTTGATGTGTTTTTCGGTTGTTGTGACTGTGTGTAAAATGCTACTCCCTCCCTCCATTTTGTTTACATTTTCTTCTGCTCCCATCTTTATTTTTTTTTGCCCAAATATTGTGTTGAAGTTTGCCCCAATATTTCTGCCCAAGACTTTAGTTCCTTACACAAGCCAATGTGTAATGTGTTTACAATGTAGGTCCCCTGATGGTACTCCAAATCTTGCCCAAGCCTGAGTAAATGTCCCACTTTAACTCATAATTTACAATGTAGGTCCCCTGATGGTACCCCAAATCTTGCCCAAATATTGTATCTGGCTCCCATCTTTATTTTTGGCCCAAATATTGTATTGAAGTTGCCCCAATATTTCTGCCTAAGACTTTAGTTCCTTACACAAGCCAATGTCCCACTTTATCTCATAATTTACAATGTAGATCCCCTGAAGGTACCCCAAATCTTGCCCAAATATTGTATCTGTTACCCCAAATCTCTGTTTTGTTTTTTATTTTCAATGTTTTCTCTGTTTTGTTTTTTTGTTTATATTGTAAAGCGCTTTGTGATGTATATCTGTGAAAGGCGCTATATAAATAAACTTTACTTACTTACTTACGAATGAAGTGAATTAACAACAAAATAAAGTCAAATCCACTGATAAGTCCCATCAAACCCAGTCAGACCAAACTTCCTTAAAACACCATAATAATTTAATGAAAAGTAGAGAAAACTCATGAAAAACGGGCTAAACTACATAAACCAACGTATTCAATCAGCAGTATCTGTATTTCTCTAACATTCGGCAGACACCTCAACAAACACATATCGCTATTTAAGGTATAAATTCACTCATCAGGACTTAGCACTGCTAGCCGCGGCTAGCTCCGCCTATGGGGTTTTTGAATGGGAAAATCCGTGACAGACACATAGTTATTAAGAAAAAGAAACAAACAAACGAAGTCACTCACCATTGAGTTGATTAAATCAGGACAAATTGAATCATTCGGCTTGTTTTCACAAGCAGGAAAGAAGGATTCTTTGAATAAATATCCATTTTCTACCCTCCATTAAAAAGAGAGCAAGAACTTCCGGTTCCGGTCTGAGCAACACTCCAGTCTCCTGCCGTTGTGCGCATGTCACACAGGGACGCTGAAGACCTGCGTCCCGAGCGATCTCCTATGTTTTGCACTCAGTGCGCATGCGTCAGGAGCAGAAAACAATGCGCTATGTTGGGACGGCGTCCCGTCCAGACATGCGCAGTAGAACCCAGAGAAACACGACCTATCGGTCCAGTAAAAAATAGTAAGAAAACCTTTCTAAACTACACCTAAATGCAGATTATACACAGCACTTATTGTATATATAATGGATGGCTCGTTTAGTTTTATTTTTATGTTAGTTTTTTATATTTTGTGATCCCTATTCCTCTTCTTCTTCCTCTTGGGACTGGTGGGGCGGCGCCCGAGCGCCATATGGACGGGCCGTCACTGCTTAAAGCACTGCAGAGAACACCAGAATTGCAGGTCTGCCTTTGCTGCCCTGACTGTCATCAGGTATCAGGATGAAATCCTTAGACTCACTGTTAGATCTTCACTGGTGCAGGGGGTCCTGGTCCCTCCTGGTTCCTCCTGGTCCATGATAATGACCTCATGTGGTCAGAGTCTGGAGGATGAAGGAACTGGTACCAGTGGCTGTCCTTCATGCCCGCCAGCAGATCTACAGGTGGAAAGAGTACATTTGATTTCTTTATCACTGGTATAAGATTACATAATAAATACAACATCCTTTTAAAGTTGTTATAGTTCTGTATGAATAGTTCTGTTTTTATTTGATTATAATTATTATTGCTTCTGGCTTTAAAGTGTTAAATCAGCATCTCTAAAGCACAGTCTGAGTAAGGTTTGATTTGTAGTGAGGCAGAGAACTGAGTGGAGACAGGTGTTAGGAAACAGACAGGTAGAGAAGCACACAGAGCTAGAAATAGGCTCCAAACCAGGTGGTCGCTAAGGATGCAGCGTGTGCCTAAGAAATGAGGGAAGTGAAGGACGAGTGTGCAGGAGGAAAGGGACTAAGGCTGGGTCTGTAAGAGCAGTAATGAAGGTGATGAAGCCAAAGAGACAGGGGGTACATTCTGCAGTAATATGTTCAATAAGGAAGCAGATGAATCCTGCTCTGGCTGCTTTACACTCTGAACTCCTCACACAGGACCATTTATATTATAGCACTGACTTCATTATTTCCTCCAATGTCCTTTTTTAATGGTCCTGTTTGACCAGATTTAGTGATGTAGACTGTGGTCACTCGTCTGTATCAGACCACTTTAAATCAACCAGATGGAGTATTATTAAAACAAACCAAAGCAAAAAGAACTAAAACAAGTTATTATATAGTTGTTATATTAATATCATCCTAAGAATAGTTACGTTATAAAAACTATATTTTATATTGTTAATATTTCATTTTTCAAGCTTGGTTAAAAGGGCCATACAATATAGAAAATGTTTTAAAATTCATCATTTCTCTAAGAAAACCTTTTGGATCACATCATTGGCTGACTTCAACTTTTAACATAAGAAAATGATTTGATTGGATAGATAATACAACAGATACATGATGTAACGTAAAAACATAAAGATAAGTTGATTCGTCTTTCATTTGTTTAAATACGTTTTCTTTTATTGTCGCTGTCAAGCAAAAACTTTGTATTTCCAAAAATGCAACTTTTCAGGAAATTAAATCAACTTTTTTAAACCAACAACAAACCCTGGATTGTTCCACGTCTGCAAGCTCTAGTTGACACTTTAATTTGAAAATTGTTCATAAAATCACAGACCGATGTGAAAGATGACTAATGGAGCTGATTTGTAGAGAAGCATGAAAATAAAACACAGTGGAGATGTGAGGTTTTAGATGATGATCTGAGACAAGGAGGAGGAAAACACTACCGTGTGTTGACACTTTGTGTTGATTTTCTGTACAGATTTTTGTTGCAGCAGTTCTGGAAGTTCCTAACTGAATGTTGTTCATTATATTAAACAACTTGTGCAACATTTCCTATTGTTCTTGGAGCTCCACAACTGTCTTTTACTCAGCTTTTCTTAAATCAGTCAGTTCAGTCTCTTTAAGCTTCTGATGTGATGCGTCAAATGACAGCTGCACAATAAACGTCACATTCAGACTCACAGTTAGTGGTGAAAAGGCTGTCCTGATCAGAGTCTGCTGTGTCTCAGGTGAACGTCCAGGTGTCTGTATGCCACTGCCACCTCCTGCTCTCTTTTCAGGAAGGTGAAAATAAAGAGTGAGTCCAGTGATGCTGCTGACCTGATCTCAGAGAAACACTTTAGTTGTCAGTCTGTCAGAAAGTCGATGAGCCAGGGAGTTGTGGCAGCATTCACTTCTTCTTCTAAAGCTTCTTTCATTACATTTCTAGGTTTATTGTTTTCAATAGACTGAGAACTGAAGGACCTCAGTTTTCACAGAGCCAGATCAGACCGGGCTCACGTGTAGGATGACATCATCAACTTGTCACGAACCGTGGTGAGGCGGACCCGATAGCGCAGAGAAGCAGGAGGCAGGAGACGGAGGTAAAAATCCAAAAAAAGGTTTATTAAATAACTAAACTAACAGACGACTTGACAAAACGCTAAACTATGAAAAAACAGACTATGACTATGACCATGACTTGACTGAACAGAAAAGATGAACCCAGAACGAGACAAGAAACAGAAGGGACTAAATACTGTGGGGAGAAAGTCAATGGAACAAGAAACACCTGATGACAATAAACACGTGAGGGAGGGGCGAGAACAGGAACAAGGAACAGACATGAAACAAGACAAAACAGACAGGGGAATCATGACATAACCCCCCCCACAAGGGGCGGATCCCAGACGCCCCAACAGGAACCAGGCAGGGAGGGAGGAGGGGGAACAGGCAGGAGGGCCGAAAACAGCCCGGCACGGCAGGGCTCAGGGGGGCAGCCCGGAGGCAGCCCGGCGTGACGGGGCTCAGGGGGGCCACAGGACTGAGGATGAACAGACGCTGGAACAGGGGCTCTTGACGTGGCTCGGGGACATCGGGGACCTCGACGTGGCTCGGGGACATCGGGGACCTCGACGTGGCTCGGGGACATCGGGGACCTCGACGTGGCTCGGGGACCTCGACGTGGCTCGGGGACCTCGACGTGACTCGGGGACCTCTGGAACTCGACGTGACTCGGGACCCTCTGGAACTCGACGTGACTCGGGACCCTCTGGAACTCGACTTGACTCGGGACCCTCTGGAACTCGACTTGACTCGGGACCCTCTGGAACTCGACTTGACTCGGGACCCTCTGGAACTCGACTTGACTCGGGACCCTCTGGAACTCGACTCGGGACCCTCTGGAACTCGACTCGGGACCCTCTGGAACTCGACTCGGGACCCTCTGGAACTCGACTCGGGACCCTCTGGAACTTGACGTGACTCAGGACCCTCTGGAACTCGACTTGGAACGGGACCAGGATCATCAGGACTTTGACGTGGAGCGGGAGGCGAGGCGTCCGGCGACGGAACCCTCGGTGGATCAGGGAGCGAGGCGTCCGGCGACGGAACCCTCGGTGGATCAGGGAGCGAGGCGTCCGGCGACGGGACCCTCGGTGGATCAGGGAGCGAGGCGTCCGGCGACGGGACCCTCGGTGGATCAGGGAGCGAGGCGTCCGGCGACGGGACCCTCGGTGGATCAGGGAGCGAGGCGTCCGGCGACGGGACCCTCGGTGGATCAGGGAGCGAGGCGTCCGGCGACGGGACCCTCGGTGGATCAGGGAGCGAGGCGTCCGGCGACGGGACCCTCGGTGGATCAGGGAGCGAGGCGTCCGGCGACGGGACCCTCGGTGGATCAGGGAGCGAGGCGTCCGGCGACGGGACCCTCGATGGATCAGGGAGCGAGGCGTCCGGCGACGGGACCCTCGGTGGATCAGGAAGCGAGGCGTCCGGCGGCGGGACCCTCGGTGAGGAGGTGACTGGCTGCGGAGCTCCCGGCAGGCGGGGAGGTGGAGCATCAGGTCCGACCTCCGGCTGAACCTGACACGGAGCGCCGGTCTCTACCTCCACACAGCAGGTAAGAGTCGCTGCTGAGGCGTCTGTCAAAGTGGACAGGAACTCTACCTTCAGCTGCTTGGCGTGGCCTGACAGCGCCGGGACGGCAGTCAGCCAGGGATCCTCCCAAAACAGCCTACAAAGAAGCTTGGCAATACGGAGCCGTCTGTGGGGGCACGCCGGGCCCTCCGGTCCACGGAAGACGGGGGAGGTGGCGGCGACCATCTGGAGCACCCTCCGTGTGGTTGCTTCCTCTGCTGGGTCCAGAGCTGGGTTCATTCTGTCACGAACCGTGGTGAGGCGGACCCGATAGCGCAGAGAAGCAGGAGGCAGGAGACGGAGGTAAAAATCCAAAAAAAGGTTTATTAAATAACTAAACTAACAGACGACTTGACAAAACGCTAAACTATGAAAAAACAGACTATGACTATGACCATGACTTGACTGAACAGAAAAGATGAACCCAGAACGAGACAAGAAACAGAAGGGACTAAATACTGTGGGGAGAAAATCAATGGAACAAGAAACACCTGATGACAATAAACACGTGAGGGAGGGGCGAGAACAGGAACAAGGAACAGACATGAAACAACAAGACAAAACAGACAGGGGAATCATGACACAACTCACATCTATTGGCAATATCAAAACTGTAAAAGTCATAAAATAACCAGAAAATTTGCCCCCAAAAGCATTTTTTTTAAATTAAAAACAATTTTAGTGGGGACAGGATCAAATATTAGACATGAACTTTAATATTGTAAATTAAAGGTCTTTAATTTCTGGGGAAAAAAATGCATTTAAATTGCATTTCAGTTCAAAACAGTAGAAACAAAAAAATATCCCTGAATAAAATTGGACAGACCTAAAAGCACAGTACTATATTATTTTATTTATTCATTTTAAGTACATTTTCAGAAGCGTGTTTTTTTTTTATATAATATTAATAATAGATTTCCATTGTGTGGAAACACCCTGAATGAGTGATTCTTTATTTTTGCTCCAGTCTTGTTTGTTCCTGCTGCAGTTACTTTGTAGCAGGGCTGTGTTCTACCTGACCTGACTAAAACCGGCCCATACAACCGAACCAGAAGGTGAGGACGGGGCGGGAATAAATCTGAATGCTAGACCGTCCCGTTTCACAGCCGCTTACTTCCAGCTTTTGCTAGGACCAAACCTAGCGTGGCCGGAGACTGGATCCTGCAGGATGAAGTCACTGCTGCGCTGAGCTCTGATCTGTGCATTATATTATAATAGGAGCACTGACAAGTGTTCCTTTGCTTCAAATGCAAGCTGCGATTAATTGCGTAAATTTTTTTATTGTGTTATTTATTTTTTGAGTAATTATGTAATCAATATGAATGCATTAAATTTCCACCCCTAAAATAAATACACACAGAGGTAGGGATGCCATGCACCAGAACCACCACGTCCCTCCAAACACCACCAGGCAAGGTGGGTGAAATGTCTTGCCCAAGGACACAAGGACAACATAACCCAGCTGGAGCTGGGATCGAACCAGTGACCTTCTGGTTGCCAGTCAGCCACTCTACTGAGCTGCATGCCACGTATGGGTAGGGTTCTACAACCTTTGTTATCCCTCTGAGTTCCCTCCATCATCTCACAGACCCCTATGAATTCACACTGACTGCCAAGTCTTTTAAGCCAATAGAATTTGAGTTTCTGCATTTTCAGCTGTCAATCAACGTGCATGCACATCGCTCAATAGGGCTGGGTACTGAAACACGGTACTAGACCGGTACCGAAGAAACACGGTACCGACTTCAGTACTTTACTATATAAAATGTCCCTGTAAAGGAGATGCTTCATTTCTCCACCTGCGCAGCTACACGGGTGAAGACACAGGTAATAAGCAGAGAGCCCCTCCCCTCCCTGTCAAAACAGCGTAGTGAGTTTTGGGTTAAAAATTCAGAAAAACTTTAAAATTTGGCCGCATTTTGGAAAGGTAAACGGGAACAGAGCAAAATGCAACATATGCTATGAGGTTGTGCCGCGAAAAACAGGAATTCCAGCAATTAGTCGAAGCCACGCATCACATGGAATTAACTTGTGGGCTGCAGCGCTGTCACTTCAGTCCGACTGGAAAAAAAAAGACTCCGAGCTTCCAGTCTCTGCTGTATCAGGAGGAGGTGTGTGAGGGGAAGACAGTGACATAACAGAAAGTTCCCGAGGTGAGCAATAAATACCGGTAATAATAGTAAATGCACTTATATGCCACAAAACGATGACATATATTTTTTTATTTAAAGTGCCTGTGACTCCATATTTAAATGACTTTATATTAAACAGATGTAATCTTTGATGCCTCTAGATCAGCGTTGCACCATTAGAACTCAAAATACGCTGTAATTATTTCCTAACGAGCAACTCAGAGATCAGAAGAAAGCGCCGCCTTCCGGTTCTGCTGGGTTTCTCCTGATTTGGCAGCCTGACACTTCTGCTGCAGTAGAGGGCAGTGCCCAGTAGGGGGCAGTGTCCAGCAGGGGGCAGTGCCCAGTAGGGGGCAGTGTCCAGTAGGGGGCAGTGCCGTCACGTGAAAGAGAAACGAAACTGAAACTAAACACTACACGGTCTATGGGCAATGGCGGCGGCACTGCCTCGCTCCAGGTGTCGTGAACGTGCATGTGGGAGGAGAATTTACCATATAAGCAAGTCCGGATCACTATGACCTCATAGCGGGCTGGAGTGAAAAAAACTGTTTGAAACCTGGGTCTGAAATCTGGAAGAGCTTCTCACTGGCTGGACTAGGAGACAGATGGACGCCGTTTTTTGCTCTTTCTGGCAGGTTGAAGGTGAGAACTCAACGTTGCAACATGATAGATAAGTCAGAAAACATGGAAACTGATGTCATGGGCACTTTAAAAAAATATTTAATACTTTGTTATTTTCTCTCAGATTTATACATATAGGTACTGAAAAAAGTACCCGTATCGAAAACCAGGTATCGTTAAAGTAGTAGTACGCCAAAAATACTTAACGGTACCCAGCCCTATGGGGCAGCGCACAGGACACTGTGTGTTCCTGTTCCCAGTCACATACCAGAAGAGAGCGCTCATGGATCTGATAAAAAGTTAGCTATTCCCCAGCAACCAAGGGCTACATCAACTTCAGAAAGAAAACACAAAAAAAGTCTGATGACTAAACTTGTCAAAAACCACATTAGAGACCAGAGTGATGTGTGTGCACAGCTAGAGGTGGGTTAGAGGGAGCAGGAGGGGGAGAAGGGCCGTGGTACGTTGGGTTAATAAACGCTCTCTTGGTCAAACGCGTTGGACGGCGCGTTTAATGTACATAATAAACTATTTTGGCCCTAAAACTAATCCTTGAGGTGCACCACTTGTAATATTAATGAATCTTGGTTTATTTGTACAAGCTGTTGTCTGTTAATAACTCTTGAACCAGTTCTTTAACCTCAGCATCCACACCTCTTCATTTTTATAATCAGTATACCATGATGAATGACCGTGTCAAAGTTGAGATTTTTTAATCTAATAAAGCCAAAGGAAGCATCCTGAGCGATGAGGAAATGACACATGGATCTTCTGAATACAACCCAATGTTTTAGTGGAATGTGATACAGGATCAAAGCTGCAGACAGACAGAGTTGTGAAGGCGTTGCTTTGATGGGAAGGGATGTGTCTAAAAGCTGGGCAGAGGGTTTGTCATGGTGCAGATCAGATGGACTCTGTTCAGTCAGTAATAGACGATGTGTCAGAGCCGAGTGACCCAAACTGGACTTGGCAGCAGGGGCGCCGTAAACGGGTGAAAGCTTAGGAAGATTCTAAGGGCCCACGACTCTAAGGGGGCCCCAAAAAAGTCTCTAATTAAAAAAAATGTTTTTTTAAGTTTAAAAATCTCAAGTACTTTTCTCCTCAGTATTTTGTTAAAAATTAAGACATTAAACAAACAATATTTTTGTCTTCATAAAATGTAAATCACAAGTCTCTACTTTATTTATAAAAATATAATTTTAAACCCCCCCCCCCTTACATCGGCATAAAATGGTACAGTCCTGCCCGAGTCACGTCTCCTCTTTGACTGAAGTCAACACGGAGCAGCAGACCAACCTCTACGGTGTTTGTCCTGTCAGCACCGGGGACGCTGCCTAACAGTCGGCGTCACTTCTCTCCAGGACCTCGCTAACAACTTTAACACACATGCATCCATTATCAGACAGTTAGAGGCGTTTGCCATAAAGTGAATGTTCGTCACGGGAGCGCGCAGCGCTTCTAGAGCGCGCAGCTTCAGCTGTTTCTCAGCGCGACTCAATGGTTGCAGCTTCAATTTTGGCAAATCAAACAATAAAAACCACATTTCTCTGTCAGGACTTCAGCAGAGTTTTGTTTTCCTTTAACCTGACAGCTGTTTTCAGAGACTCTTCGTGTTTTTAATAGTTTTATAGTAGAAACCTGTTCATATGACCCAAATCCTCCATGACATTACCATGAGTTACTGTCAATAAAGGATTTGTTGGTTTTTTTACAGGTGACAAGTTTAAAGCATTAATATATTTTTCTCCACATAATTTATTAAATACTTTATTTTCCTCATCACAACAGTCCAGATTAAGTTCTTAGCAATAAGTTAAATACCTCAAAATAGTTTCACCTAAACATGATGCAAAGACATGCTGAGACGTGGATCAACAGAACTATTAAAAATAGATCAAAGGTTATTTTTTGTGGTAAACACAATTTTTTTTCCACACAATGATAATTAGATGAATCAGTAACAACGTACAGTCTGTGTTGGATGCTGGGCAGGTTGAAGCATTGTTATTAATGTTACAGAAATTACTGTGAGATTATTATTATTATTATTACATACTGTGAAGAGCCTTTTTAGAGGAACTAAAGAAAACCTTCTTCCACTAAAGACCTTGAAATGAGATGTTTTGATGCTGACTGAATTATGGGAGGTCTCATAAGGGGCAGTTTGTTTATAGCTTTTAGAACACAAACCACAAATCCCAGTGATTGTCCAAGAATTCACCAGAGAGAGGAAAATGAAACAAAATCTCCTAAAAACAACTTTATACGATAACCTTGAACACAATAAAATATAAAATCTAGGGTTCATGATGGACAATAACAGCCAATATCTCATATATATTATATATATTTAAAACAATGTTCTCCCTTCACATCAGGGAGGGCGGAGCCCCAGCGCCCCTATGGAGCCGCCACCGGGCCCAACTTGATATTTTTTCATGGGGCCCAAAATCCCTGGCGGCCCCCCTGCTTGGCAGCGACGGCCTGGGGACTGACACTCCCTACCTCCAACCTGCATGCTGGTTGAGACACTGAACAGATGCTACTGTTGTCACTTCAGCCTCAGTGCACATTTTTTGATCCGATTGGACTTATTTTTGTGTGCAAATGTTCAGACTTGTATTTTATTTCATTAGGCTGGTGTTGTGTCCAGCTGTTTGTGTTGGGATTGGTAGATGAGTGTTGAATTGGACCATTAGATCATCCACTTCTCTCCAGTTTGTCATCATGGTGTAATTGTAGCAAATATTGACACTGGAGAAGGCGACAGGCCCATCTTCCAGCTCTTCATCATAAAATGACCAGTGAACAATCTGACAAAAATAACATGATGCAACATCTAATGAGGTCAGATCGATGGTACCAAATCAAATTTTAGCTTCATAAATGTAAGAATGAATGAACTATATAAATAGGAGAATGGAATGTGTAGATTTGTGTCACTGAGAGTTTATTTTGGCCTTATAATTTACCCATAGGGCTACATTTGAACCCTTATGGTTCCTATTTGCTAAGTTGAACTCGTGTTTTTCAGACAGTCACTGTAGGCTGTTCTAGCTGTGGACAGGAAGGATCTTCTGTAGTGGACCTGAGGTCGACTCTGACTGAAAACACTCTCCTTTGCTTTTTCTGCTCCTCTTCAAATCTCTTTCTATCTGGAAGTCAGGCAGAGAGAGTCGGGATCTGATCCGGTATCCACGTCTCAGTGAAACACACGATGCTGCATTTCTGATACTGGTCACATGACCTACTGGTGGCTATGGTGGTGCATTTGGGAGCACTGTTTCCTCACAGCACTGCATGGAGTTAGTTCTCTCCATGCATGCATGGGTTTCCTCTAGGACAGTGGTTCCCAACCTTTTTTCCAAGGGACCCCTATTTTACCTGTCAATTTTCTGGGCGACCCCCCCAACCCCACCCCTCCACACACACACACACACACACACCTCCCACTTCCAGTAAGAAACGATAAAATAGTTCAAGCACTTTTTAATATGCTTTGATTTTTTTAACAAAAATAATTACAAATAAAACTAAAAACAGCATTTTTCTAAACAGATGATTTCCTGTAAACACAGATCAGTCTTAATCTCAATTTGACACATGAAAAAAAAGTGAGCCAAACTTCGGCTACTTCAACATGTGTTTGACTTTTCTCAACAGATTATTTCCTGTAACACTAATTTAAATCCAGGCGGTTTACCAGTTACTTCACTTGCTAAGACGTGATAATAAATCAGATGTTCATCCATTCTGACTCTGACAGGTTGAACCAGCCTTCATATCAGATGATTTCTCTCCTATAGAATCAGTTCTACTCATCACATCACACTGGAATCATCCCATTAAACCCCAAAATGTCTAAAGCTGGACTTTCTCTGACAGACTATTAGTGTCATTTGCAAAACCTAATGCTTTTCAGAATGCTCAACAAATGTTCTTAATCTCAATTAAATTTACCTGGTTAATTAAAATAATATAAAACAAGGATTTCAATATTAATATCATTTATTTTTGTATGTAGTTGACCATCTTCTAACACTGCAATATCCTTTGTTACAACTTTAAACTTTAGTTTATAAAGTTGTTAGTTCTTTTTAGGTCTATTATCCTGTCTGCTTCTTTCCTCGGTGACGCGCACACTCACACGCGCGCGGGCCGTGGAGGGGGGAGGAAGGGGGGTCAGGTCTGCAGCGCACTCGAACCCACAGAGAGGAGAGGGTCTGTGACTCAACTTTGCTGCATTTTAGCAGCTTTTAGGAGGACTGACGCCCGAGGAGCCATGACAGATTGTTTGTTTATTTATTAGAAACGTCCTGATCGTCGGTATGATCACGGAGCGGGTCAGGTTTAGCGGCGAGGAGACCAGGAGGTCTCCCGGTGCCCAGTCCGTTACTGGTGATGCTGTTGAAAGTTTACTGGATCATGTAGGACTGTCCAGGTGTCTCCGCTGGAAACTTTAGTTTATCCAACAGGGAGGAGGCTCTCTGCAGCAGCTACATGCGTCGCTACTAGACCGCTGTGTTCATACTAAGCTTCGCACATGCGCAGTACCGATCGGGTTTCCTGTACAGATCGCTAGTTATTTTTCATTTTTTATTAACTCAATAATTATTACAAAACTGTAAAGACTTTGTTATGTTAGACAAACATGAAATAAATGCATGTTATTTAATATTAAGGTCAGAATAAATTAATTTGGTAAACTTTAATTAAAAAATATAATAAATACATTTTTAACCCCTCAAGGTAGAGAGGTCCTGGCGACCCCCTGAGAGGCTTTGGCGACCCCTAGTGGGGGTCACGACCCCCAGGTTGGGAATCACTGCTCTAGGAGGTACTCTGGTTTCCTGCTGCTGTCCAAAGACATGAATGTTAAGTTATGATGACTTTAACTTGTCCCTGGATGTGAGTGAGAGTGTGACTGCTTGTAAGCCCTGTGATGGACCTGTCTAAGGTGTCCCCTGCCTCTCACCCCATGACTGATCAAGATGGACACCAGCTCCCTGTGACCCTCATGGATTAAGCGGTCAAGAAGATGGGTGGGTGGACCTGTTGGTCATTTTTCATATCTATCTGTGGATTTATGGATGACTTTTCAAAGAAAACTGTTCAAAGAAAAGCTGTGAGTATCCCGGGTTTGATATTTGTAAAAAAAACCATCTTTTATTTCCCTAAAAGTCACATTTTGGGAGATAAAAGGTTTTTGACCAACAGTGACAAAATTTGATAATAATTTAAACTTTATTTGGTTATTGGATGTTAATATAACAGCTATATATTAATCAGTTTCATTTTATTTTTTAATATATAACATTATAACAAAAATAAAGAAATAAAAGTGGCACTTTTCACCTGTAGATCGTCCACCAGAGGGCAGCAGACACATATAGGACTGGCTATGGCAGGATTTTGATGAAAGTACTAATACTAATACTCCGTCTGGTTGCCTTAAGGCCAGAAGTGGTTTAATGCTGAGACAATAAGAGGTTCAATCATGGAAGAATAAAGAAGCACCAACATTTCCCAGCACTCTGAGGACTTCTGCTGCCTGTCAGACACTGCCTCCATCCTTCTGCTTTGTTTGAGTTCTGATAAGCTGCCCTCCTCAAAAGACACACGTTCTCCCTGCAGAGGATGTAAATGTATGTATTTTTACATTCACGGTGCAGATCGAGTCTTAACCTCCGGAGGTGTTTATTTTATCCTCCTTCCTTCCCTCCATTCACTCCTCCTTCCACGTGGCCTGTCAGCTGCAGGCAGAGGAGCGATGACTGACTGGTGCGCTTAGCTCCAGCGCTCTCCACCACCACAGTAATTGGTGGTGCATGTGAATCCAGTCTCATATGGGCACATTTTCTGTTTGTGTGTGTGGCTGACTTGTCATGCATTACATGTGCAGCTTCAAGCTGTTTGCATTATTACCACCTTTCTTAATATAGCCTGCCAGAGTCGTAAGATTACGCAATTATGGCAGTGTGTCAAACTGATGAGAGAGCATCATGCATGAATGAGCCACCGGCTCTGTTCAGTCAATTTGATTAGAGCTCGATAATTATTGAAGTATTAAAACAGGGGGATGAAAGAGGGATGTTGTTTCTTTGTTGTAGGAGGGAGGAGAGACTAATTCTCCTCATCGTCACGGTAACAGAATGTTAACCCTTTAAAGGGCATCACTTCAAACATTGAGTATAATCAAAGGACATTTTATTTTATTTAGTTTCCTTCTAAATATTTGAACTTGTGAACTTTTACATTTCTTTCATTTAAAATTGTTCTTTAAACTTTATTTTGTTTTTGTCTTTTTCTTTTTAAATGTATTTTATTGTATTCTTTGACTTTTTAAGACTTTTGTTATTTTACCTTTTACATTTCCGTCACTTTTAAAAATTACATTATTTTCTTAACTTTTCCATTTAAATGTATTAAATTTTCTTATTTAGTTCACTTTTTAAAAAACTTTTGTAATTTTATTTGGATAATTTCTTTCCTTTTAAAAATGATGTTATTTTGTTTACTGTCAAAATGTTTGTATTTTTAACTTTTAAATTTCTTTTTCATTTAATTCTGTTTTATTTTTTATGTTGCTTCATTAATCAATTAAAAAAGTTTTTATAATTTTAACTTAACAAAAATTTAAAATCTTGTTACTTTTTTCTTACTCTCTTTACTTTTAAAAATATTATTGTAAAAGTTGTCAGTTTAGGCTGCAAATCAATATTTAAAACAAAAGAATATATATGATCTAAGTTTTCCTGAAAACAATCTTCTGTTCAGATGTATTCCAGTTTGAAGACAGATTTAAACGTACTGTAGCTCTGTGGTGTGATCATGGTGCACTGCTGTGATTCAAACCTACATTGATGATCCTGTGTCACTCTTTGGTTCTATAGCTCAAACAGAGGAAGTAAAGGAACTCAATAAATGACACTGCATGTTGTACTGCTGCAGCCTTGATGTCTTTTTTATACTAGATTGTGAAAATGAAACTTGGTGAATGATTATACAACAAAAAACGCAATTAGCTGCATGGCCTAGAGTGAAAAGTGGATCAGGAATCTAATGATTCATTTACTTATGTTATTGATCATTTTAATATGCAGCAGAGATTGTCTTAATGTGTCATTTGGGAACAAGTCCTGTCAGAAGTAAACAGAAAAAAGACCACGTCAGTAAATGAACAGCAGGAGAGAAACAGTGTGATTACAAGGACAAGATGTTAAAGGCTTTAATTTACATCCTGTTTATAGTTTCTGTCTGAGCAGCCCTATCGCTCACTGTTACATTAACTTAACTTCTTAGCAGCCAGTTCAATTATAGTTACTGGGGCATGTCAAAACATTTTTGATTTTATTAAAAAAAAAAACATTTCACATTTCCAATGAACCATAACTTTCAAAATTTATATCAAAGGTCAACTGAAGAAATCACATCTTCAAAATAAACCTTTTTCACAGTTTATGTTTTTACCAATACAGAGCTGCTCCCTTACAGAGCTCATCTTTTTGCTGACTCGTCACACTGACACTTCTCAGATCAGCGAACAGACTTCAGGTTCAGACGAAGAAAACCGAAATAAAGATTTCATTCATGTAAAAGAATCTGTCCAAGCCAACCTGTGTGAAAACGTTTGTTAAATCATGAATTAACTGTGATTATCTATAAAGCTGAGTTCAGTTCCACACTGAGACCTGATCTCTACCAGACCTGATCTCTAAGAGACCTGATCTCTACTAGACCTGATCACTACTAGACCTGATCACTACCAGACCTGATCACTACCAGACCTGATCACTACTAGACCTGATCTCTACCAGATCTGATCTCTAAGAGACCTGATCACTACTAGACCTGATCACTACTAGACCTGATCTCTATCAGACCTGATCACTACTAGACCTGATCTCTACCAGACCTGATCTCTACCAGACCTGATCACTACTAGACCTGATCTCTATCAGACCTGATCACTACTAGACCTGATCTCTACCAGACCTGATCTCTACCAGACCTGATCACTACTAGACCTGATCACTACTAGACCTGATCACTACCAGACCTGATCACTACCAGACCTGATCACTACCAGACCTGATCACTACCAGACCTGATCACTACCAGACCTGATCACTACCAGACCTGATCACTATCAGACCTGATCACTACCAGACCTGATCACTATCAGACCTGATCACTACTAGACCTGATCACTACTAGACCTGATCACTGTCAGACCTGATCACTATCAGACCTGATCACTACCAGACCTGATCACTATCAGACCTGATCACTACCAGACCTGATCACTATCAGACCTGATCACTATCAGACCTGATCACTATCAGACCTGATCACTATCAGACATGATCACTACCAGACCTTATCACTACTAGACCTGATCACTACCAGACCTGATCACTATCAGACCTGATCAATACCAGACCTGATCAATACCAGACCTGATCACTAACAGACCTGATCTCTACCAGACCTGATCTCTACCAGACCTGATCACTACCAGACCTGATCTCTACCAGATCTGATCTCTACCAGACCTGATCTCTATCAGACCTGATCAATACTAGACCTGATCACTATCAGACCTGATCTCTACCAGACCTGATCTCTACCAGACCTGATCTCTACCAGACCTGATCACCACTAGACCGGATCACTACCAGACCTGATCACTTCTAGACCTGATCACTACTAGACCTGATCACTACCAGACATTGATCACTATCAGACCTGATCTCTACCAGACCTGATCTCTACCAGACCTGATCACCACTAGACCGGATCACTACCAGACCTGATCACTTCTAGACCTGATCAATACTAGACCTGATCACTACCAGACCTGATCACTACTAGACCTGATCACTACTAGACCTGATCACTACCAGACCTGATCACTACTAGACCTGATCACTACCAGACCTGATCACTACCAGACCTGATCACTACCAGACCTGATCACTACCAGACCTGATCACTACCAGACCTGATCACTACCAGACCTGATCACTACTAGACCTGATCACTACTAGACCTGATCACTACCAGACCTTATCACTATCAGACCTGATCTCTACCAGACCTGATCACTACCAGACCTGATCACTACTAGACCTGATCACTATTAGACCTGATCACTACCAGACCTGATCATTGTCAGACCTGATCACTATCAGACCTGATCACTACTAGACCTGATCACTATCAGACCTGATCTCTACCAGACCTGATCTCTACCAGACCTGATCTCTACCAGACCTGATCACTACCAGACCTGATCACTACCAGACCTGATCACTACCAGACCTGATCACTACCAGACCTGATCACTACTAGACCTGATCACTACTAGACCTGATCACTACCAGACCTGATCACTACCAGACATTGATCACTATCAGACCTGATCTCTACCAGACCTGATCACTACCAGACCTGATCTCTACCAGACCTGATCACTACTAGACCTGATCACTACTAGACCTGATCACTACCAGACATTGATCACTACCAGACCTGATCACTACTAGACCTGATCTCTACCAGACCTGAGCACTACTAGACCTGATCAATACTAGACCTGATCTCTACCAGACCTGATCTCTACCAGACCTGATCACTACCAGACCTGATCTCTACCAGACCTGATCTCTACCAGACCTGATCACTACTAGACCTGATCACTACTAGACCTGATCACTACTAGACCTGATCACTACCAGACCTGATCTCTACCAGACCTGATCTCTACCAGACCTGATCACCACTAGACCGGATCACTACCAGACCTGATCACTTCTAGACCTGATCACTACTAGACCTGATCACTACCAGACATTGATCACTATCAGACCTGATCTCTACCAGACCTGATCTCTACCAGACCTGATCACTACTAGACCTGATCACTATCAGACCTGATCTTTACTAGACCTGATCACTATCAGACCTGATCACTATCAGACCTGATCACTGTCAGACCTGATCACTACCAGACCTGATCACTACCAGACCTGATCACTACCAGACCTGATCACTATCAGACCTGATCACTATCAGACCTGATCACTACTAGACCTGATCACTATCAGACCTGATCTTTACTAGACCTGATCACTACCAGACCTGATCACCACTAGACCGGATCACTACCAGACCTGATCACTACTAGACCTGATCAATACTAGACCTGATCACTGTCAGACCTGATCACTACCAGACCTGATCACTACTAGACCTGATCACTATCAGACCTGATCACTACCAGACCTGATCACTACTAGACCTGATCACTACTAGACCTGATCACTACTAGACCTGATCACTACCAGACATTGATCACTACCAGACCTGATCTCTACCAGACCTGATCACTACCAGACCTGATCACTATCAGACCTGATCACTACCAGACCTGATCACTACTAGACCTGATCACTACTAGACCTGATCACTACCAGACCTGATCACTACTAGACCTGATCACTACCAGACCTGATCACTACTAGACCTGATCACTATCAGACCTGATCACTATCAGACCTGATCACTATCAGACCTGATCTCTACCAGACCTGATCTCTACCAGACCTGATCACTACCAGACCTGATCACTACCAGACCTGATCACTACCAGACCTGATCTCTACCAGACCTGATCACTACCAGACCTGATCTCTACCAGACCTGATCACTACTAGACCTGATCACTACTAGACCTGATCACTACCAGACCTGATCACTACTAGACCTGATCACTACTAGACCTGATCTTTATTAGACCTGATCACTATCAGACCTGATCACTATCAGACCTGATCACTATCAGACCTGATTACTACTAGACCTGATCACTATCAGACCTGATCTTTACTAGACCTGATCACTATCAGACCTGATCACTATCAGACCTGATCTCTTCCAGACCTGATCTCTACCAGACCTGATCACTACTAGACCTGATCACTACCAGACCTGATCACTACTAGACCTGATCACTATCAGACCTGATCACTACTAGACCTGATCACTATCAGACCTGATCTTTACTAGACCTGATCACTATCAGACCTGATCACTATCAGACCTGATCACTATCAGACCTGATCACTACCAGACCTGATCACTATCAGACCTGATCACTACCAGACCTGATCACTATCAGACCTGATCACTACCAGACCTGATCACTACCACACCTGATCACTATCAGACCTGATCACTATCAGACCTGATTACTACTAGACCTGATCACTACCAGACCTGATCACTATCAGACCTGATCAATACCAGACCTGATCAATACCAGACCTGATCACTAACAGACCTGATCTCTACCAGACCTGATCTCTACCAGACCTGATCACTATCAGACCTGATCAATACTAGACCTGATCACTACCAGACCTGATCACTATCAGACCTGATCACTATCAGACCTGATCACTACTAGACCTGATCACTA
>SSNR01000402.1:203015-228735 GCA_006937965.1 Callopanchax toddi
CAGACCTGATCACTACCAGACCTGATCACTACTAGACCTGATCACTACCAGACCTGATCACTATCAGACCTGATCACTATCAGACCTGATCACTATTAGACCTGATCACTATCAGACCTGATCACTGTCAGACCTGATCACTATCAGACCTGATTACTACTAGACCTGATCACTATCAGACCTGATTACTACTAGACCTGATCACTACCAGACCTGATCACTATCAGACCTGATCAATACCAGACCTGATCAATACCAGACCTGATCACTAACAGACCTGACCTCTACCAGACCTGATCACTATCAGACCTGATCAATACTGGACCTGATCACTACCAGACCTGATCACTCTCAGACCTGATCACTATCAGACCTGATCACTACTAGACCTGATCACTACCAGACCTGATCACTACCAGACCTGATCACTATCAGACCTGATCACTACCAGACCTGATCACTATCAGACCTGATCACTACCAGACCTGATCACTACCAGACCTGATCACTACCAGACCTGATCACTATCAGACCTGATCACTACTAGACCTGATCACTATCAGACCTGATCACTACCAGACCTGATCACTACCAGACCTGATCACTACTAGACCTGATCACTACCAGACCTGATCACTATCAGACCTGATCACTACCAGACCTGATCACTATCAGACCTGATCACTGTCAGACCTGATCACTACCAGACCTGATCACTACCAGACCTGATCACTATCAGACCTGATCACTACCAGACCTGATCACTATCAGACCTGATCACTATCAGACCTGATCACTACCAGACCTGATCACTATCAGACCTGATCACTACCAGACCTGATCACTATCAGACCTGATCACTACCAGACCTGATCACTATCAGACCTGATCTTTACTAGACCTGATCACTATCAGACCTGATCACTATCAGACCTGATCACTGTCAGACCTGATCACTATCAGACCTGATCACTATCAGACCTGATCACTACCAGACCTGATCACTACCAGACCTGATCACTATCAGACCTGATCACTATCAGACCTGATCACTACTAGACCTGATCACTATCAGACCTGATCTTTACCAGACCTGATCACTACCAGACCTGATCAGGACCAGACCTGATCTCTACCAGACCTGATCAGGACCAGACCTGATCTCTACCAGACCTGATCTCTACCAGACCTGATCTCTACCAGACCTGATCACTACCAGACCTGATCACTATCAGACCTGATCACTACCAGACCTGATCACTATCAGACCTGATCACTACCAGACCTGATCACTATCAGACCTGATCACTATCAGACCTGATCACTGTCAGACCTGATCACTATCAGACCTGATCACTATCAGACCTGATCACTACCAGACCTGATCACTATCAGACCTGATCACTACCAGACCTGATCACTATCAGACCTGATCACTACCAGACCTGATCACTATCAGACCTAATCACTATCAGACCTGATCACTGTCAGACCTGATCTCTACCAGACCTGATCACTACCAGACCTGATCACTATCAGACCTGATCACTACTAGACCTGATCACTACCAGACCCGATCACTACCACACCTGATCACTATCAGACCTGATCACTACCAGACCTGAGCACTATCAGACCTGAGCACTACCAGACCTGATCATACTAGACCTGATCACTACCAGACCTGATCACTACCAGACCTGATCACTATCAGACCTGATCACTATCAGACCTGATCACTATCAGACCTGATCACTGTCAGACCTGATCACTACCAGACCTGATCACTATCAGACCTGATCACTACCACACCTGATCACTATCAGACCTGATCACTGTCAGACCTGATCACTACCAGACCTGATCACTACCAGACCTGATCACTATCAGACCTGATCACTACCAGACCTGATCACTATCAGACCTGATCACTACCAGACCTGATCTCTACCATACCTGTCCTGATCTGAAGAACATCAAGAACAAAAGAACCAGAACATCTAAAGCTCTGCAGACTCACTGGTTACAGTTAAGGTCAGAGGTCAGGATTCAGCAATAAGAAAGAGACGAGACAAAAATGTCCTCCATCAGAGTTCAAAGCTCAAATCCTCTGCTGACCAAAAACAACACAAAGCCCCGACTCACATTAACTAAAAACATCTTGGTACTCCCAAAGACTTCTGGGTAAATATTTTGTAGAAGAGGCGTGACTTCCTGGAAGGTGTGTGTCTCGTTCCTCCTGGAGTCAAACTAACTCTGTATTTCATCCTAACAGTCAGACATGGTAGTGGTAGTGTGATGGTCTGGTCTTCAGGTCCTGGACCACTTACTGGACCTGATGGAACCATGAATTCTGCTGACTACCAGGAAATCCTGAAGGAGGATGTCTGACCTTTGACCTTAAACAGGTCCTTCATGATGGAATTGAAACATTTATGTAAAGAAGAATTCCTCAATACTTTTCCCCAGCACTGACTGACTGTGTGGATCTAATCTGATGATTTCATGTAGAGAAGGTAGCTGATTGAAGTTTCATTTCACCATATTTAAAGTTGAATTGATTGAATATTTTTTGCGTTTCACTGGTTTGATATCCTTTATAACATCCTGCTGTGGGAGTTTACCATGTGTTCATCAGGATTATTGGCAGTAATGTGGAGAAGCCTGAAGGAGGCGGTGGATCAATGATAACAAACCCTCCTGCAGGAGGAGACGATCCTGTCGGCCATTCTTCTTCTGGCATTAATGGATGAACTATAACTCATGGGGACAAGTTCATTGTTGGATAATTAGGTTTTCAGGGTTGTAATATTAAGAAGCTGTTTTTAGTTAAACAAGCTGTTCTGTAACTTGTGTTAAAAACAAAACAAAAACACAAATTACTAGCTCGTAATTCAGCAATAAGCTCCAGCTCATGAAACCATTCAGTTCAAGACCCTTTTAACACACCGCTGTCATTTAATGTCTTGTTGGGTTTTTGCTCCTAAATCATCTCTTATTAGTTCACTCAGAATTCACAGCACACACACTCTAAAACCTTATGTTTAGCTAATCGACAGTCTCCTCCACTTCTCTCTTCCTCTGTCCCCAAGTGTCTCTAAAAGGAAACGCTGAATTTCCCTCAGTGGTCTAGACCTCCCTGTTCAAACCACTAGAGCCCTTTGCTGCCGATTGGCTTTAATGATGAAGCTGAGGTGGATCAGACATCAATCTTCACACTGCTGCTTTCTATCAGTGTGTGTGTGTGTGTGTGTGTGTGTGTGCATTTAAAACTGAATTAAAATATAAACTGTTGTATTTATATTGAAACTTTTCTAGATCATGTCTGAACGTGTGTAAAGATTTTAGGACAAATAAAATCTCTCGTTCAGAATCCTTCAAGATAGGTTTTCTGAAATAGCGCCTTTCATAGAGACAATGAAAGTTTTGTCTTTAAGATGTACTGTTAGATCATTTATTAGATTATTAATTAGATATTTTAAACATTAAAAGCTTTGTGTGCTTCTAGGAGTCTCATCATAACTATTGTTAAGTTTTTAATTCAGCAGCTTTAAACAGTGCATGTTTTAATTCACGTTAGTTTCTCGAACCTTTATATACTTATAGGTGTTTCCTCAGACATCTGCCATTTTTAAAGTGCAAATATTTTAGATAAGGTGAGGCGACCTTTGACATGATGCTCTGACCCAACCTTTGGCAGCAGACACTCAGTATGATTTTACTGTTTTTGAGAGCTTCATTCATGGTCATGAGCTGCAGAAACGACTAAAGAACAAGATCATGGATACAAGCAGAGATGAAGGAAAAGAGTGTCCTCTGGGTGAGGAGTTCAGACATTCAGAGGACTGGGAGTAGAACCACTGCTCCTCCACATTAAGAGGAGACAGTTGAGGTGGTTCATCTGGTCGGGATGTCTTCAGGAAGCCTCCCTGGAGAGGTGTTTCTGGCATGTCCTGCCAGCAGGAGCCCACTGACCATGGACACACTGGAGGGATTATATCTCCAGGCTGACCTGGGAATGCCTTGGGTTCCCACAGGAGGAGCTGGTGGAGGGAGAGACCAGTCTGGGATGCTGCCTCTGAAACCCAGATAAGTGAAAGACAGCAGGGCAATAGAGGCATCCTTTACTTGTGTCTTCTTAAACAGATTTGACCTAAAATGGTGAATAATTGATGACGTGTATAAATAAAGTGGTGATTCTGTCCTTCATTGTGCATCTGCAGGTGGGCGGGGCTTAGTTTGAAGGGTTAGTTTTGGTCCTGGTTGTTTGTTTCTCTCACCAGATGTGGCAGTGCTGTTCAAAGGCTGAATGGAGAGGAGTGTGCATGTAGTGCATGTGTTGGTTTGCAATTCTAACATCATATTGAACGATTTACTGGACATAATTCAAAGCAACCCTCAGAAATCACTAGATTTACAACTGATTCACTTTTGGACATGGACATGCTTTCACCAGCTTCCATCACCACTCAGATTATGGTTTGGAACCTAATAATATGTTTTTAGTTGGTAGGTGTATGTCTGATAGAACTACATTATGTTTAAAGAACACTCGTTTAAATATTCAGAAATTCATTGCACTTTTTTTTACATGTTTTTAAATTAATGTTATACTTGAATCATTTTATGTTGTAGTTTACTTTTTAAACATGTGTACTCTGAACTTTAGATTTCTGTCTTTTTTTTTAAATCATTTTGAGTGTCTGACAGAGACCACCCACTAACATCATCGTCCCGTATCATCTCATCAATGAAAACTCACAGACTTTTAGTCAAAGAGTCACGTTTAGCTCATCACGTCTCTTTAGTCAGTGATGAAAATGTAATGAAAAAAGGGGCGTCAATAAAATCATTTTATCATCATCTGTTTCAGGCTTCAACATTTTATGTAATTGATCTAATATGGTCACGTCCCCAGTAAGGAGTTAAATACAGCTCTACATTCATATAGAATTCAATAAAGTAGCAACAAAAATGTAGATTAAACATATTGGGTTTTTTAGCTACAAGTGTCTCAAAACCTCAGCCAATCCAGTGCTTTTGTTTGGTTCAGTTTACCTGTCAATCATCAACGTGCGTGCACTCTTATTGTGCACTAAATCCACGTGCTGGATTCTACTGCAGACCTCTGCTGAACGCAGAGGAGCAGCTCCAGGACCTTCTAAACCCTGCAGAGCGTCACAGCTGTCCTCCAGCTGAGAGGAGGGTCACAGGTTATGGAGGCGTGGCTTTGCAAGGAGCTTCAAGGTGAAGGGGAGGGAGTTATTATTGCTTTATCCTTTGCTTGGGGAACCAAGACAATTATAACTGCCGTATATTCCATACAGATTAGACCAGCAAACCTCGAGTTCAGATCATGACTCAGAGCAGACGCAGCTCTGTGGATCAGAATGAAGGGTTTTCAGGTAAAACACAGTTTGATGGTTACACATTCTAACAGAACACGGTACAAAGAGAAGATCATTCAGATCCTGTCATGTTCTTTTCTTGATCACTTATGATTCCTTTGATGAAATCTCCATTACCATATGTTCAAACCTGTGAGGTTTTACACTGGTTTCAGTGAATTTTCTTTAAAATATTGCTGCTGAGACACCAGAGACACTCCAGACACATGCAGAGATGACAAATAAGTCTGGGAGTGAAATATAAAATATGTAGCAGCAGGATGCATCCTCTATTAAAGATATCAAAGAATTCCTTGATTTGCTTGCATCGATTTCAGCATGTCACAGACACGTGACCCTCCTCTGTCTACGTCTCATCGTGACTTCTGAGTTTCTTCACAGACTGCTGGATTTTAATAAATGTGACTGATTTCAGAAAGTGCCTCATATATATATGTCGTTTAGTTATTTATAACGACAGTTCACTGTCTAAAGTATACCTCAGATATGCTTTTATGATGGAAATGAGTGAGGGTAGCAGCAGTCTGCACATCACAACTCTCCTGTTTCTATCTGGGTCAAAGACATAAATATGACCTATGTGCATCTTTTGCGTTGAATATCGTCATTGTCAAGGAAAAACCATGTATCTCCAAAAATGCCACTTTTCAGGAAATGGATAAAAGCGTATTTGTTTTTCACAAGCTCTAATTGATACTTTGATAAAGTGTTGATAAAACCACATCGATGTGAAAGATTAGAGCTGATTTATAGAAATGCTAAAATAATGGAGAAATGAGGTTTTAGTCAGACAGTGACGGAGTGTGTGAATGTGTGTGTGAATGGGTGAATGACTGCTGTGTTGTACAGCGCTTTGGGGAGTGTGAAAAAGACACTCTAGAAGAAGGCGCTCTATAAATACAGGCCATTATCATCAGATGGTTTCCCTTCCCAGAGGAAGACCAGCCGCCTGCACGAGGAGGGACAATCCTACGTTTGTGACACACATTTGTCTTCATGGATGTCTGTTTTTCTCGTGACAGTCAGGACTCAGAGGTTGTCTTTTTTGTATTTTTTGTTTCAGTAAGTTGCTCTGAAGGCGCCCGTCCACACCTGTCAGCGCTGCTCAGCAGTGATCCTGACACACCATGACACTCTGCTGTCTGCCTGTCAGGCTGCTTCTCCCCATCAGCTGATTAACACGCTTTCCTTTTATAGATTTAAAACTGTCATAGATTCATGAATACATGTTTTAGCAGAGATAAGGCAAGTGAGGTGTTGATTTTCCAACAAACTTCCTACATTTCAAATGTGCCTCTTTTGTTTAACAAGAAAAATGTGTTTGTTTTGACATAAATGACAGTTTTTACATATAATCACAGGTGACATCTTGCATATCTAAATGTGCAGAAAAATCTCTGCCATGTTTAGAATGAAGAATCATTTTTATTGGACTCTGTGACAAAACAAGATTCAGCCTTGAAACGGACATTTTGTGAAAGATCTTCTGAAAACAGACCTTTATGTGAAAACAGTGAGATGACAGATCAGTAGACTAACTTGTTTTCTTCACAAAAACAATAATATATTTCACAAACAAAAAGAACATTTTTGTACAAATCCTTTAGAGCAACATTGTTGTTTTCCTCTTCACTTTCACCAGATGAGCTGTAATGAGGCTGAATAATGACTACAGCACACAGAGAACCTTCAGAGAACGTCTGCTAATAGAAAACAACAGAAACATTTTTCTGCTTTTCAAACTGATCGTTTACTTGTGATTGTGTGAAGGAATGACGTCGGCTGGGGAGTCGATACTTTTTTCTTCTGCAAACAGACGAGCCATCCTAGGAGGCGCGCATGCTGCCTTCACAGATCGATAATAAGCTCAGTAAATCTCAAAACCCATGACAGACAAGCCTTTTACACCAAAAACAAGATGAATTGATGTAAAAGTCATTCAGTGTGAGGCTCAGATGCTGACAAAACAATAAAACGTGTTAATGTGCCACAGACTCCTAAAGGATTCATTCTTTTTCTTCTGATATGAAGTTTAAACTAAAACATAAGAATGATCTATTTTCCTTAGATCTACGTCCCCTCCTGGTCACATGATGCTGGGCTAAGAGCCTGCTGTGTCAGTTGTAAACAGACGGTCTCTCTGTACTCTTCTAGACATAAGAAACCTCTCTGCTGCTGCATGCTGCCTGATGTTTTTCTGCAGCAGACTCTGAAGCACTGACTGTCCCAACAGACAGGAACTGCCACTCTACTGAGGAGACAGAAGCTAAAGACCTGCCTACAGGCGTACTGACTGCTTTTTACTTTTAATATGTTTGAGCTAGCTGTAAACCTTAGTTTCATCTTTAACATTAAATCTTGTTTAGGGCTGTAGGGATTCTGGTGACAGAGATCATACAAACCCACTGTTCTTAAAAGTACTAATATTAAAAGTTTTTAACATTTTTATTTGTCAAACAGCACAGCTGATGTATGAAGTAACAAACTACTTTTGTCCAGACAATATCCTAAAGGTATTTCATTCTAGAGATGGGAGGTATTAGTCCGAGTTAAATTCTAAACACGCCAGTGTAGTCAGTGTGTGTGTGTGTGTGTGTGTGTGTGTGTGTGTGTGTGTGTGTGTGTGTGTGTGTGTGTGTGTGTGTGTGTGTGTGTGTGTGTGTGTGTGTGGAGAGCAGCTCTGGAGCAGGCTGAGTGATCAAACAGTTAAAACAGCTGCACAAACAAATGGTTTTAATAAGATCCAAGGAGGAAGAAACTCTCTGAGCTTTAACACTAAACACACACATCCTGTGTTCCTGTGGTCAGAACAACACCGTGTCTCTGTCTCTGGATGTCTCTCTCTCTCTCTCTCTCTCTCTCTCTGTGTGTGTGTGTGTGTGTGTGTGTGTGTGTGTGTGTGTGTGTGTGTGTGTGTGTGTGTGTGTGTGTGTGTGTGTTAAAATTTTAGGAAAAATAAAATCTCTCATTCAGAATCCTTCAAGGTTGATTTTCTGAAATAGCACCTTTCATAGAGACAATGAAAGTTTTGTCTTTCAGATGTAATGTTAGATCATTTATTAGATTATTAATTAGATATTTTAAACATTAAAAGCTTTGTGTGCTTCTAGAAAACATTGTTAACAGACTACTGGGGTTACAAAACTAAGACAGTCACACAGTAAGTAATTGATTGGTTGGTTACTTGGTTGGTTGGTTACTTGGTTGGTTGGTTAATTGGTTGGTTGGTTGGTTGGTTGGTTAATTGGTTGGTTAATTGGTTGGTTGGTTGGTTAATTGGTTGGTTGGTTGGTTAATTGGTTGGTTGGTTGGCTGGCTGGTTGGTTAATTGGTTGGTTGGTTGGTTGGTTGGTTAATTGGTTGGTTGGTTGGTTAATTGGTTGGTTGGTTGGTTGGTTGGTTGGTTGGTTGGTTAATTGGTTGGTTGGTTGGTTGGTTTGTTGATTGGTTAAAGTGATAATATGCAACTTTTTCATATTTTTAAATCTTTTCCTTGAGCCAGTCTGTGCTAATCTGACTCTTTACAGAGTTAATGAAAAGTCACTTAGCCCCATCTGGTGGTTAGATCCAGAATACCACGATTGCAAGATCTCCGTCTCCGTCACGGTACCCAGGAAGTCACGTGTCTCACGAGGGTTAGGCTAACCCAAAGTGGCTAGCTGTTATGCTAGCTCTGGAGTGTTTTTAGCTCATGATTCCTGATTTTTCCCATCTCTCCCTGCTTGAACACAGCTGATTTCTTTGAAGGAGTAAATAACCGCTCCTGTAGAAAGCTCTGAAGGCTGAGGAGACATTTCAACAGGTAGATTTAGGCGTTTAGAAGCTGAAACAATATGCTAACTTGTGTAATGCAGTGATTTAAAACGGACACCAGAGGGCGCCCAAAACAAGCAAAACTGCATATTATCACTTTAATTGGTTGATTGGTTAATTGGTTGATTGATTGGTTAATTGGTTAGTTGGTTGGTTGGTTGGTTGGTTGGTTGGTTGGTTGGTTTGTTGATTGGTTGATTGGTTAATTGGTTGGTTGGTTGGTTAATTGGTTGGTTGGTTGGTTGGTTGGTTGGTTGGTTGGTTGGTTGATTGATTGATTGGTTGGTTAATTGGTTATTTGGTTGGTTGGTTGGTTGGTTGGTTTGTTAATTGGTTGATTGGTTAATTGGTTTGTTGATTGGTTAATTGGTTGGTTGGTTTGTTGATTGGTTGGTTGGTTAATTGGTTGGTTGGTTAATTAGTTGGTTGGTTGGTTGGTTAATTGGTTGATTGGTTTGTGGGTTGGTTAATTGGTTGGTTGGTTAATTGGTTGGCTGGTTAATTGGTTGGTTGATTGGTTAATTGGTTTGTGCGTTGGTTGGTTTGTTAATTGGTTGGTTGGTTGGTTGGTTAATTGGTTAATAGGTTGGTTGGTCAGTTAATTGGTTGGTTGATTGGTTAATTGGTTGGTTGGTTGATTTGTCTCCAGACGATGTGTAGGGTTGCTGGATACTTAAGTTTGATGATGTCATACCTAGACGTTTCTACAGCAGGTTGTCCTCTCTGATGGATAGTGCCCATCAGTAACTCACTTCCTAGTTGTTTATGTTGACAAAAGGCCTTTCAGTGAGATCGCTGTAGGTGGACAACAACTGGACTCTTCTCCAGTTTTCATGTCTTTTCAGTTTTGCCTAAATTCTCAGAGGCAAGTTTCAACAGCATCAGGAAAAAAGCTACAAGCCAATCAGGAGGTTTCCTTTAGGCTTCCTGTGCAGCTGCTGTAGAAGAATAACAGTCAGGGGGTGTGTTTGTCTTTCTACTGTCTGGTCATAAGTCTGTTTGACCACTTTTGTCTTTATGAGTGGTATTAAAGTTCTGTCTGCCTCGAAGTCTGTCCATCTGTTTATCTGTTCATCTGCCAGCTCTACCATCAAACCACCGTTCTGTTTATCCACCTGTCATCCCATCTGTCCAATTATTACATCAGGCTGTCAGTTGTACCGTTGTGTTGCTTTGATCAGCCAGCAGTAATCAATAAGGCTACACTTTACTGTTCAGGGTATGTTCTGAGCACCAGCCCATATTAACCCTGTTTTACAGGGAGATTATCATTCTGTCCATTTGGGTTCTCTTTGTCTTTCCTTTTCCGTCTCAGTGAGTGTTGTGCACGTGTTCCTTTAGGATGTGTTTATTTAAGCACTAAATTAACTCTTTAAAGCCTGAAATATGACCAATCTAGCATATATTGGCTGATATTAATATAACAACTACTGTACATAATGATGGAGATCAGAGGATGAAATTATTAGATTTTAAGCATCTTGTTAGGAACTAATAATCAACTTTAAAATAAAGGAAACTCTTAAGATTTGATGATTTTATTGACTAACAGCTAGACTTGATGACATTGTTTGCAGTATTTGTATATTAGCTTGTACTGTGGTTTAATATGTTCATATTTATAATTAGTTGTTTAGTTATTGATTACAGGGAGTTATAGAGGATTCTGCTTCAGGGTCAGGGTTAGTGACAGTTTCCTTACTGTAGAGCCACACACAGCTTCAGCAGTGTGACTGAAATTTTGAAAACAACCTGAAAACCCACCGTTGGGCTGTAGCGTGACACTAGCAGAGCTGACTCATGATATAAAAATCACTTTTACTGTAAAAGTGCAAGTCAGGCTGAAAATGTCTAGATGAGGTTTAAGTGAGTCGTTTACTGTCAGCCTGACGTCAAGCTGTTAGGGATTCACCGTCTAATAAAAGAGCCTCCAGGAGTGGCTGTAACCTCTCACCTGAAACAGCAACACTGTTGGGCTTGTTCTGGCACTCAGACATTATTCTGTTTGCTCCACAGCCGGACAGGACACGGGGTAAAAAAAACAAAAAAAACAACAATAATAATAATAATAAAAGAGCCTCCATGGTTACATGATTCCAGTTATCTTGATGTGAATCAGAACATTTCAAATGTTGCCTGCTGAAGGAAAACAAGCCTTCATGCTTCAAGTGTGACTTCTGACAAGTTAGCCTCATATTTGATTTAAAAGAACAAGAAAAGAAAGTATGAATGAGTGAATGAATGAATGAATTAACTAATTACAGTTACTTTTCAAATCCGAATGACATACAAAGAAATGAAAAGAAACACAGAAAGAAAACAGAAAAGTATAACAGTAACGGCAACGGTAAGTGAAAAAGGTGTAAAAGTTTAAAAATACAGATTTTTATAAAATATAAAAAATAAAACACAATTTACATTATAAATAAAAAAATACAACAGAAAAGTAAATGTTAGAACAAATAGTTTTAAAAGTATGCTAAATAAAAAGTAAACTTCAAATAAATTAAATTATAAAAAGTGTAAAACATGTTTTAATATCTAAGAAAATATAATTAATAAAGAAAAACATGTAAATTTAAAATAAAATAATAATAAATAAAAATATGTAAATACCGTATTGATCCGCATATAAGACAAGTTTTTTTGTTGTTGTTGAAAATAATGTAAAATTGTGGGGTCGTCCTATAATTGGGGTCTAGCTTTTTGGGGTCATTACCCCAGCTAGCTCCAAAAGCTGTTTGGAGGGGTGAAGCCAGCAGAACGAACAGTAATGAACAATAAGGCAGTGGAGGAAACATGGCTACTGCCTGACAAACAACTTCTAATCTTATCTGTGCCCTTTAAAACAAACCCCCACTACAGAATGAATGGAGCGGCTGCTCGAAACCCTCCCTCCTTTCTACGTTCTCCTCCTATCTTCTCCTTCACCCCTGCTGGGGGTGCAGGCGTGCAGCTGCGTCAGCACTGAAGTCTGTGCCTGCTGGCAGAGTTCCTGGTCCCGCCCACCTTCCCGGATGTGTTTTTTAACTGTGGACTGTCAGTTTATTGTTTCCTGTATGCAGAGGTTTCTTCCTCATCCTTCCTTGTCGTTAGCCCGTTTCTTACCTGCTCCCATTTTTTTCCCTTTTATTGTTTTGCCCAAAAATATTGTTGAAGTTTTCCCTAAAATTGTTCTGCCCAAGATTTTAGTATTAGCCCAAGTCATAGCCCACATAGTCTCATCATTTACAATGTAGATCCCTGTATGCCCAAATCTCTGTTTTGTTTTTTATTTTCAATGTTTTCTCAGTTTTGTTCTTTTGTTTGTGTTGTGAAGCGCTTTGTGATGTCTATCTGTGAAAGGCGCTATATAGATAAACTTTACTTACTTACTTACTTACTTGCCTCTGTGTAAAATGGGTCTTAAAACATGAAAAGCTCCCTGAGAAAATGAAAATAAAAAATTTAAAAGTTTATTTTTCTTAAAAAGATGATCCTCTCAGTCATCTTACTAAAGACTGGTGTCAGCCTGCTGGTTCCTGCAGGTCTTCTTTGTGTTTTTGTGTAGCCCCATCACAAACCTGTCCAAGCAGTGTCCTAGCATTCAACTTTTAAAAAATCATCCAGCGCTTTCATATCAGTATTACTTTCATGTGTGGTTCTGATTCGTATCTGATGTTTTTGAAAGCGACTCCAGTCTGAACGGACATGTCGCATTGAATCCGCCTCCTACGTGACTGACAGGAGACAGACCGCTAATCAGCGCCGACGGAGGGAAACGCTCCAACAGCTAGAGCTGATACTGGAGACGGAGGCAGTTGGTGGACAGAAAGTCAGGTTTAGGACTTGATTACGTGACAATTCTGTTCAAGTGAGCTTAGCGCCGTGGCGTGGACTCGCGTTTCTGGGACGCGCTGTGGCGGTCCTGTGTGATGAGTGATCTGATGGACTAAAATGGTTTTTAATCAAAATAACAGCGTGAGCGCGACGTGATGCAGCGCTGAGGTCTCCGGTGTATTTCAGCCTTAAAGAGATCTCACTGTAATTGGGCCGTGTTCAAGTCAAAGCCAAAGCCATTTTACTTCTGTAAACAGAGCGCGTTATGTGTGACGTCTTGTCATCGTCTGCGCATGCGGTCCACGTTGGGGCCGTGATTCATTCACACTGGAGATTGTTTGCTGTGTAATGATATAAAACCTGGGGTTTATTATACATCTTCCGTAAGGTCACTAGCTGAGTTTTGTTAGTTTTACACGGAGAGTTACCTCTGATACTTTCACTCATTAGTATCTGTACGGGAATCTTTTTCTAAGTTCTTTAATTACAGGGAGTTGGTAGTACCTTTTTATATTGACGAATAGAAGTCTGAGTCATAGAAATTAATAATAATAATAATAATGCATCAGTTTTATATAGCGCTTTTTAGGTCACTCAGAGACGCTTTACAGAGTTGCATCATTCATTCACACAGTCATTCTCACCGGTGGTGGTAAACTACGACAGACGTCTGTAGCCACAGCTGCCCTGGGGCAGACTGACAGAAGAGAGGCTGCCATTCTGACCATCGGCCCTTCTGACCACCACCAACATTCACACACAGTCACACTCACAGTCACACAGGGAAGGTGGGTGAAGTGTCTTGCCCAAGGACACAACGACAATCTAACCCAGCCAGAGCTGGGGATCGAACCGGTGACCCTCCGGTTACCAGACCGGCCACTCTCCCAACTGAGCTAATGCCGCCCCAATTAGACTTTATACATTTATTTTTGAAAAGACAGACGACAGACACTTATAACAATTAGCAGAGGCAGGTAGCAGGTTGTTGTCAACACGATGGCATTTGTGTTCTAAATTGACCTTTAAATAAGTTTTAGTAATCTGAGTCTCATGATGTTTAAGACTAGGGTTTGTTAATTTAGATTAATTTGGTTTGGAGAGGAGGGGCTACTGAGTGGTGTATCAGTTACTAGTTTGAATGAGCTAAGGTGGTTAGCTTTATCAAAGTAGGCCTGTCAGCTTTACCAGACGGGTATGACTCACTGCAACGCCGCTCCTGGATCGACGCCGCTGGTGTTGGATGGGACGGCGGGGAGGTGAAGAATCCCCCTCGGTCCGGATCGGACGGCTGTAGAGATCTGAGACCGCCGTGGGCCACAGGATCGTCCGCGGAGCTCAGTGGAGCCATGTCTGGACTAGCTGGTGGTTAGCAGGTTGAGCTAACAGAGCTGAGGCTTCCTTTCCCACGTTGGTGAGGCGGACAGGCTTTGTCGGACCTCAGGGAAAGGTGGGTCATCAGTCCCACGGGCTTGACCCGAAGCGGAGGACTGATACCGGAGAAAAAGCTTTGCTGTGTAGTGAGGAAAACAGCTGAGCTTGCCTTGTCTGATCCGTGGCTGAATCACAACTGCACGCTTCCGGGAGCGGAAGAGCTATGTGGAAATGTCTAGTGGAACATGGTCCAATGAATGAGCTTAGCAAAGTCACGTGACTCAGATCACTAAGACTATTGGTTACTTGAATAAGTAAATATGAGTAATAAAGTTGAATTAACCTTTTAGCATGGTATGTATGTGAAATAATACTGAAGCTAGATCAAGCATTCATAACACTGTGGAGAAAATGTACTAATCACATTAAGACATTTTAAAACAGTTTGATTAAGAGTAATGATGTATATGAATAGAAGGAGACGTCTGGCAGTCTTTGAGTTTTACTAACTAAAAGAGTGTCCAGTTGAAGTCTTCCGACACGACCGGATCCTTGGAAGAATGTTGATTCAGGTCAAAACATAATAAAAGAGTCATAGTATTCCTAGTTATTGGGAAAAAAGATGGTTATTGTTTATGTAATGGTCACAGGGTCAACGTTCAGCGGTTATAGCATATGATAGTGCTACAGCTGTCACATTTCAGTTAAAGTGTGAACAGCCAGACAAAAAAAAAAATCAGATTTGATTAAAAAAATCTGAATTGAGCATTAAGACCTGCAGTGTGAAGAAGGGCAGAAACTGTGCTCCTGTTCAAATACGATTACATTGCAGGGTTCAATTGATTCATTGATGGATTCAATCTAAAACACTCTGCTGTTTGTAACCTGTAGGAAAAATAACTACAAATTAGAGGTAATATTCTGAATAAATTCAGTAAATGTAGAAAAACACTCTGTAATCGATGTCTTCACTCAACAGCTTTCTGACTTGACTCTCTAGTGAACAAATATTGAGTTTGGATCATGGACCATGTGGACGCTCTCTCCAACAGATGGGAAATGCTCCGATTTGGCAGGAGACAATTCCCATTATATTTTCATCAATTTAGACTTCAGAGAATTATGGAAATATGATCCTATGTCTGGTTTCCAGTTATAGTTTTTGCATGTAAACAGCATTTAAATGACCTCAGCTGTGAGATTTGGGTATAGATTAACAACAGCCTGCTGCAGTTTGTCTGGGAGCGTTGTGTCTCACCACAGGCTCCACTGTGAGTTCTGTGTCACATCTTAATTTGCAACACTTAGTCATTTCAAAAACACAGAAAGTCCATCTGAAGTGCAACTTCAACAACAGATACGTGCTCTGTCAGCAGACGAGCAGCGTGTGTGCGAGTGCTCACAGGATTCTGTGACACGCTGTTTATGACGCCTGTGTGATAAAAGGCACAAACAAATGTTCTGATGTTACAAGGTTCAGCAGCCTCCACAGGGCTTCTGATGTTTATTACACAGAATTATCTAAACTCCTCATGTTTGGATCTGAAAATAAAGATGTTTTTTTTTAATGAACTCTTGATCAGTGGCCATAATTGATCTCTTGCTTTAAATTTGTATTTGTAGCCCAAACCTGAAACTTTACACCAAACTTAATGAAATGTTTTTAAAAAGTAAAATACGTTGTTTTTTTTTTTGTTTAAAAAGAACAAATGTTAACAAAATATACAAAATAAATTAGTTGATGCATAATCATCAGCCCTAAACATAATATTAAATAATAATGATTTATAAATATGAATGATTATTATCCTTATTAATTAATTAATTAATTTTATGCCTTAAAGTGACAATATGCAGTTTTGCTTGTTTTGGGCGCCCTCTGGTGTCCGTTTTAAATCACTGCATTACACAAGTTAGCATATTGTTTCAGCTTCTAAACGCCTAAATCTACCTGTTGAAATGTCTCCTCAGCCTTCATAGCTTTCTACAGGAGCGGTTATTTACTCCTTCAAAGAAATCAGCTGTGTTCAAGCAGGGAGAGATGGGAAAAATCAGGAATCATGAGCTAAAAACACTCCAGAGCTAGCATAACAGCTAGCCACTTTGGGTTAGCCTAACCCTCGTGAGACACGTGACTTCCTGGGTACCGTGACGGAGACGGAGATCTTGCAATCGTGGTATTCTGGATCTAACCACCAGATGGGGCTAAGTGACTTTTCATTAACTCTGTAAAGAGTCAGATTAGCACAGGCTGGCTCAAGGAGAAGATTTAAAGATATGAAAAAGTTACATATTATCACTTTAAAATGAGAAGTTTAGGTCCTGATCTTTAATAGACGGTCTAAAAACACGATCAACGATTTTCTTCTGTCAGTATAATTACTGAGTTTTTTATGGTTTAATTACTGTAATGCAGCCATTATATGTGAAAGATTAGCAGCATTTATTTATGTATTTATTTCCAATATTATCTTCTGGAAGTATCATATAATACTCTCGTTAAGGGTTCTTGTTGAATTCAGAGTTTTAAAGAGTAAAACTTCTAATGTGGTTCTCACCACCTTTTCATTGGTTGATAGTCTCTTTCAGCCCGCCTCCTGATCG
Organism: Callopanchax toddi; assembly: GCA_006937965.1. Classification (NCBI taxonomy): domain Eukaryota; kingdom Metazoa; phylum Chordata; class Actinopteri; order Cyprinodontiformes; family Nothobranchiidae; genus Callopanchax; species Callopanchax toddi. Next base: position 220,034 of record SSNR01000402.1, read on the forward strand.
ATTGCGATCAATTAAAAATTGTGTGATTAGATTTTGAGGTTGGATATCCCACCACTGGACTAGCCAATGGGCATACTGGTGTAGGGACCAGACCGGCTCGAGGGCCTGCGCCTGCCGACGACTTCAAACTACAGCAAAGCCACTCGGACAAAATACACCGTACATGTCTTTTGATATTGTTCTTCCATACAAGTTTTGGAAAGAGTTTAGCAGGTTTGTTATTAAATACATGTGTTTTCTTTATAATTGTAATTTCTTAATAAAACACAATATGGTCTTTGTTTTGTAAAGAATGTAGGACTACTTCAGATCAACACCAGACTCCAGTTGGGTCTGCCTTTTGGACAGAAACTTGTGTCATCAGACTAAATTTGAGTAAGGTATATTCAAATGTATTTAGTTCCCATTGATTCTGAATTGCTCAACCTGAATAAAAGCTTTAAAAACGCAATCTGAGTGTAATTTGAAATCCAAGGTATTGGTTTGGAAATGATTGTCACTAAATTAAAACTGAATTTAATGTTTTGAAATGGATTTTGTTTGCTTAGAAACTGGATTTCATCTTATTAAAAATGCAGCTCTAGTTTCCGTTCTTATCATTCGATTTCAGTTGTACGACTCAATTTCACTTCTTAAATTCAGTTTTTGGGTCACACACCTGGGTCCTGGTGAAGCTACAGAATAATCGAGCAGCAGTGTGATGTGGTGGAGTGGAGACCTGTTCAGGGGGTCCCCAGCCTCTCGCCCCGTGTCTCCCTGTGACCCTCACTGGATGAAGCTGTTAAGACATGTGGACGGACGGATGTATGGATGTCCTCCTGACTCTACAGTTACACCCTGCTCTCGTCATTAAGGAAGCAGTTGAGCTGTAACCAGGCTACTATGAAACACACACACACTCTCACTGAGACACACACAGCTCCTGCTTCATCAATTAGCTAAGTCCGGGTCTGAACTGTTGAGAGGCTGCCTCTCATCTTCCTCCTGTCTGAGTGCTGGAAACCACAGGTGGCTACAGGAGTTTTCTAGATCAATGACCAGAGTAATGAACAGACTTTATGTTCACCTAATGATCCACTGGATCAATACAAAGTTAGACACCGAGGGTCGATGTTCCAGCGCACGCTTACTAAATATTTTAAGACACTGAGTCACGCAAGTTTTTATGAGTGTTACAAAGCAGGAACTCTCACATCATCCATCACATCAGACATGTATTATTCACCCTCTGATGCACCTTTAAAACACCACCATCAAATCCCCTGAGTGTGTGTGTGTGTGTGTGTGTGTGTGTGTGTGTGTGTGTGTGTGTGTGTGTGTGTGTGTGTGTGTAAAACCAGCTCTAAAACTACCATCAGTCCTGATGCGACTCTATTTTATATATATATATATATATATATATATATATATATATATATATATATATATATATATATATATATATATATATACACATATATGTATGGCCTACTTTGTGTAAGCTGGATTATTTAAATGTTGCAGCTTGGTGAATGTGAAAGATTAGCAGCACCATTCATTTATTTATTATTATTTTTGGGGGCAGTATCATATTTTATGTTTGTTAAAGACACATTTTGTGCTCATCTATAACACCAGCAACAAAAGGCTTTTTTGGCTCAAAATACTTTTTAAACCCTTTTTTTTAACGGCTGAGTCTGTACAGATTTCATAAATCCAGCCTTCCATTGGAGTCACTGAGAGCTGGTATCAATCCCAGAATTCAATAGGGTGAAATGAGGGGAACCAAACAGATAAAAGGCAGAAGGCGGGCCCTGGGAAGGAGGCCCCTGGGCGTGAATATCCTTTTTCTAGGAAATATCAACCATGGTCCCGCCTTCCTCGCCTGTGATTGGCTGCAAGCGCTCTCCTCCGATTGGCTGTGGGGATTTACCCACATCTAACCCTAACCCTAACCAATCGCAGGAGAGCGCTTGCAGCCAAGGCAGCGAGGAAGGCGGGACCATGCTTGATACTTCCTAGAAAAAGGATATTTGGGCCAATTTAAGACACACTGGAGGGGTTAGGTCTCCAGGCTGAGGGCCTTGTGGTCCCAGTGGAGGAGCTGGTGGAGAGGACAGCCTGAGGTTGCTTGCTGGTGCTGCTGCCCCTTTGACCCATGCACTCAGATTAATGGAGGACAGGAAGTGTGAGTGCGAGGCTTCATGAGCTCAGAAGCCTGTTTGGTTGTTGCTAGAGGCACCAGCAGGCCTATACCTCTTCCTTGGACCTGTGGTCATGTTTATGTATATAAGCCACCCCCCCCCCCCACACACACACACACACACACACACCACCCCACCACCCCTCCTTTTCTCTATCTCACCCCTTCTAATAGGTGAGGTTTGCCTCAGGCTTAGTGGAATTCTGAAACATTTTAATTTTGGAGAAAAAAAGACAACGTCTGTCCACTCCAGATCTGACATGTCAACTCTTCTCACTCTACCCTCCACTTACACCTCCATTATTACCTTTCCATTAGACCTGTGGGTTACAGTCTGTCCAGTAGCTTCCCCCTCATCTTCCTTCTTATATTAGGTCTGGTTTGCATTTAGAACAACACATTTAAAAATGCTCACACTCTAGATAATTAGACAAAGGCTAAAAAGGCTGTAATTCCCATAAATTTGACAAATTCATCAACAAAATTAAATTAATATTTTAATAGAAATTACTTGAAGCATCTGTAAAGAACATCTTAGTATAAAAAACAATTCTGCTGGAATTAGAAAAATGTTGCTTTTTCTAAAAACCTTAAACTAGATGGACTGTTTATTTTAAGATTTGTTACCACTGAAGCTAAAATAATGTGACATCCGGGCCTGGTCCTCCTCGGTGATGTGGTTATTACCTGTGTGACCGAGTCACACGGGCACATTAGAACTTCATGCCTATTATCAGGGCCAACAACTGTAAAATGACACCTCAGACTTCTAATATTCAGAAACTGATGAGGAACAAATAGGAGCTGGTCTAAGGAGAATAAATGAGGCACATATTACTGGCTACAAGTCAGGAGAATGTGAGAAAAACATGAAGTAAAGACACGCCTACAAAGATGAAATGAATGTTCTGAGGTAGAAATCTGATGCTCCTTTTCAGCTTCTGGTCTGCTGGATGCAGCACAGATCAGACTGGAGGGATGTGGGTGTTCCTCTAGACGACCAAGGGGATTGGGAGTGCCCGATCATCATGTTGCATCATGTTAAAGCTCACAAAGGTTATAAAAGAGTCCAGGCAGCAGGTGTTCAACGCCTGCAGATTACATGAGAAACTCCGTCGGTGCACCCAGCTGTGTTATCACGCAGTGGCAGTGTAATCGTGACATTTTCAAATAGGAACATGGAGATGTCTGAGATGGTTCCCCTTAAGAGAAGAGCTGCCTGAGCCATGTTCTGTATCGTGAACTTGTTTTATCAGCTAGTGAATAAAGTCCTGCAGAAAGGTTAGATGTAATTGTTCTTTTTAATTTTAAATTGGATTCCAGTGTTCATGTCTTCTATGTCCTTTCTGCAACACAGTCTCAATCCAGAGGCCTAGCATATTTTAAACTGGAACCAGTTCAGTTCCTGTACTTGCTGGTCTGATTGTGGCTTCAGTGCTTCTGCATCCTTATATAACAAAGGTTAAATATTTAATGTGTGAGCTAATTAGCATTGATCAGAGTCTGTCTGACTAATGTTCCAATGTTTTGTAAATTTGCTTGTACTAAAAATTGGTGCATTGGTTTGATTCATCATTGTAATGTGAATGCATTTATGCATATGTACTGGAGAATACTGGGGGCTGCATGGTGGCACAGCTGGTAGCAACATTGCTTCGAAGCAAGAAGGTTGGCAGTTTGATTCCTGGTCACGTCCTCCCTTCATGCATGGAGTTTGCATGTTGTCCCCATGCAGGGCGTGGGTTTTCTCTAAGTACTCTGGTTTCCTCCGAAGACCTAAAACCCCCCCAATGCATGTTAGTTAACTGGATAAAAGTGTCTGCTTAGTGAATAAACCTAAACAGAATGGTAAGTTATGTTTTCAACCCATGGTCCTGCGTGGAGGACGTCTTGGTCAACGCCTTGGGCTGCCGGTCTTGTCTAAGGCTACATGGGGACCTCTGTCCCCCCCTCAAATCCCCGCTTTGGACTGTGTGGTCCTCCCCCTCCTGCCCTTGCCCACTTGGCATTTTAGTGGTGTTGCTGCAGGCCTCTGCTCATTGTGGTTGTGGTGGGAGAGGTGGACAGGCTAAGCTTGGTGCCTGGTGGCCCCTCGCTGGGTGCTGGGGTGGGTACTTTATCAGTGGACTACCTCGGCCTTGGGGCCTCCTGGGTTGTGTCCCTCGATGTGCCTCCTGTTGTCAGAGGTTGGTGTTCACCTGTTCTGTTGCCAGTTTCCTTCTCCTCCTGGTCCAGTTGGTTGCTGTTCACCTACTCGAGGCTCCTGAATCTTTTGCTCTATCAATCGGGGAACACTTACACACACATTCATCCATGAAACCGCACACACAAATCAGCATGACTGAGCGCATTGTGAAACCATCCTGTGGTTAGTAGATCAATAAATATGCAGTCTAAACTGTGTTTCTCTCTTTCTTTTGTTGAGGTTATCGAGGCTCCACTTGTCTGATTGTTCGCCATGAGTGAATTATTGATAGGAAATCGAGTCAACAGACCATAAGAACAATTTTGTACCGATATGATGCACCAGATGTATGAAAAGGACTACTGGCAGCTTTTAAGTACTTCAGACAGCCCTAACACAACAATAAGAACACATTATCCCTTTAATTCCTCCAGGAGGAACCCAGTCAGCTAATTAAAGGCCCACTGTCAATAGTCACTGGTACCGTAATGAGGCTGTAAAACAGAACTGAAAGCTTCTTGGCTCATAGAGGGATGGAAGAAGAGAAATGTGCTGTCTCACACAGTATCACGCACGCACACACACACACACACACACACACACACACACACACACACACACAGCTCCATCAGTCTGATCTGAGTTCAAAGTGTTTTAAATACAACAGCTCACTTCCCTCAGTCAGTGGTGTCAAACTCAGTTTCACAGGCCAGAATCAAAACGCTGCTTCAAGCCGAGACCAGTCTCAGTCCAAGTTTACTGAAAAAGTATTTATGATGATGATATACTGATGTCAAAATATCAAATTGACTTTTCAATATGACTTCTTTAAAGCGGGCAAAGAGCATCTTCAGGGGCCCCTCCCCCCCACCGGGGACTCTCCCCCCCCTCCCATCAGGTAGAATGAGGGCTCATGATTAAACACCTTAAAAACAGCTTCTCTCCTCATGCTGGGTAAGGTGTTAGAAGGTGAAAATAAGTAACATCAGTCATGCTGCTGCTTTAATTGTGTTTAAATCGTGTCTTATTATGATGTGTATGGCTACAAATATACATTAGATAGAGATTTGTGCAAATTTATTAAAAATTTAAAACAACCATGTCCATCAGGATTCACAGCCTTTACCATGAAGCTCAAACTGAGCTCAGCTCTGATCATCTTCAGATGTTTCTGCAGCTTCACCTGTGGTAAATTCAGCTGATTGGACCTGATGTGGACTGACACACCTCTGTCTATAGAAGGTCCCACAGTGGTCAGTACATGTCGGAGCACAAACCAAGCAGGTCTGTAGACCTCAGAGACAGGATTGTCTCAGTGAAGGTTACAGAAACATTTCTGATGCTTTGATGGTCCCATTGAGCTCAGTGACCTCCATCATCTGGAAGTAGAAGAGGTTCTAAACCACCAGGACTCCTTCTGGAGCTGCTGGTCATCTAACTGAGTGATCAGGGAGAAGGGTCTTAGTCAGGGAGGAGACCAAGAACCTGATGGTCAGAGCTCCAGCTCCTCTGTGGCGAGGGGGGAACCTTCCAGAAGGACAATCAGCTCTGCAGCAGTCCACCAATCAGGCCTGTATGGTAGAGTCCAGACTGAAGACACTCTAGTAAAAGGAACATGTCAGTCCACCTGGAGTTTACTAAAAGGCACCTGAAGGACTCTCAGACCACGAGGAACTAAACTCTCTAGTCTGATGAACTCTTTGGTGTCAGGAGGAAAGCAGGCAGCGCTCATCACCATGACAACAGCATCCCTACACTGAGGCATGGTGGTGGCAGCATCAGGCTGAGGGGAACTGGAGACTAGTCAGGATAGAAGGAATGAACAGAGACATCCATGGAGACCTGCTGCAGAGCGCTCTGGACTCAGACTGGGGCCACGCTTCATCTATGAGGATATAATGCTGCCAAAAGTTCATCAACTAAGTATTGAGCCAAGGCTGTGATTACTGATGTGATTGATCAGTTTCTTTGTTTTGTTTTTAAAATAAATTTGCATAAATCTAAAATAAACATTTTTCATGTTATCATTATGGGGTGTTGTGTGTAGAATGCTGAGGGAACAAATGAATTCAATCCATTTTGGAACAAGGATGTAACTAAAACATGTGGTTAAAATGAAAACTTTCTGAACGGTTTCTGTCTACAAAATCAGAACCAATTAGGTTTACTGGAAACATACAATACCAGTTATTTCTCAGGGTTTTCCTCTATATCAGTAGTTTTCACTTTATTTCTGAAGAAAATCCTTCTAATTCAATTCAAACATTCATTTATGTAGATTTAATCCTGATTATATGAGGGAACATTTAGGCAGAATCTCTGATATCAGTTTACTTTGGTGGTGAGTTCATCAGTGTTTGGATTTATCATCAGACCAATAAGCTGCTCACATATGCAGCAATGACTCCTGGGAAAAATCTTGGGGGGGCGCTCAACTGATTCTATAAATGATCTGTTTATTCAGAGTAAAGATCTAGATAAAATCTCCCAATATTATTGGGTTTTTTGTTTATCTATTTCATGCTTTATCATCCTTAAGGAGTGCAGTCCTTCATTTAAAACAAGTTCATTTAGTTGTTAATTAATCAAATCTTATCTATAAACTTACATTTCTAACAATTATAAAACATACTGCACTACTAAAACTACTTTCACTCAAAGGCTATGCTGTGTAGCGCTGGCAAAGCGTTACTATCTCTCTGATTTCTGACATCTGGTTCACCACCACAATAACTCATCTTTTTCCTAATAACTTGGATTAAAATGACTCTTTTATTATGTTGTAACCTGAATCAACATTCCTTCCAGGACCGGTCGTGTCGGAAGACTAAGAAGATTTCCTTTAATTAATAATTAAACTTAAGAACTCTTTGATGTCTCATTCTAAAGACCCCACCTTTAATCCACTGTCCAGAAATGTCTTAATGTGATTAATTCATTTTCTTCCAGTATTCATGAATGTTGATGTTGCATCAGTATTATTTTATGATTTCTACTTTTGCTAAAAGGTTAAAACATATTAGTAATCCATTAAACTTCCTGGGTTTCTAATGACGAGAATCACGTGACTTGGTAACTCTTTCCCCATTGGGCCACGCGTCCAAAGTTCCCTCTGTCCGGTTTCCTGTCTGGAAGCTAAACTGTTCAGTCGAGTTCTCGTCAACCCCTCGACGAGAGAACACGGCCTCCGTTTTCCTCCGCTACACGGAAGGCCTCGGGTGCCGACCGAGCTCGTGAGTAGCCAGCCTCACCGGTCGAGAACATTGCTCCGGCTAAGAAGCCAGACACCATCTGTCTGCTTCTTTCCACCTGCCATGGGAAAGCCGGTTAGCCTCTACACCAGCCGATCATGGACCAGCTAGACCGGCTCGACAGACTCCTCCGTGCCTGCGGTAACGTCACGTCACCGGGGATAACTCTGAGGTTCGTCAGATCAACGATCACACCGACGAACCTCCACCCCCATCTCACGCCGAGGCGATCTGGAGCGGTTTAGCAGGTATCAACTCCGATCTGGTAAAACCGAGGCTATTGATAAATAACACTCGATCCAGTTAGCTCAGCTCCCCTCCTTTCTAGCCGAGATCCCTAGATAATAACATATCACGGGCTCTCGTCATTAACTCTCAGCTTAATAACATCAGAAGAATCTCTTAAGATGCAACTACCTACCTCACATCTGTTTGTTTATTCAATCTGTTTCTTTAATAAAATAACTGAAGTCTAAGTCAGCTTCTGGGTTATACCTTTCAAATATACGTGCGTAGGTCTCCCTTTGAATCAAAGAGGATCTAGATGCCTGCATAACCATCAGTTGAGTGAAGGTAGCTAACAGTGCTTAGCATAAAACCGACAAAACTAAGCTGATAACCTTGTAGAAGTGTGTCCGTACTATAACGATAAAATCAGGTTATATTACGCTACATAAATGGCGAGCCAGGCCAGGCTTTAAAACATAAATGGCAGGTTAGCCAGGTTTTCATTCATAAAGTCTACGTATAATATTTGTTAGGCCTTAGCAAGCTATAAGCTAATGCTAACTAAGCTAACAGATAACAACAGCTAAGATAAAGCACTACAGTGCCACGTCAGCTATCAACCAAAGTCTAAAAACTTTGTAACTGATTATGATGGGTGTACTGTATGTTTCATGGGGTTCTTCTTGTACTTCTTCTGTGTTTTAAGCACTTTTTATGTCACTTTGTGATTGTGTTTACATGTTCCGTTCGTTTAACGGTAGCTTGGGACGCCTCGCTGTCTAGTTAAAAGAACGCTTTCGTCCGCCGAAATTGATCACTTCGGTGCGTTTTGTCTTTTGTCCGTTCGGTAAACCTT
>SSNR01000402.1:231446-271388 GCA_006937965.1 Callopanchax toddi
GGACTGGGATGTGAAACTTCCGTTGGCGCTGATGGCTATCAGAGCCACGCCCAACGAGTCTACAGGTGTCTCTCCATTCGAGATGATGACCGGTAGGCAGATGACACTCCCACTTCACCTGCTCTATGGGCCTAGGGACTGTGAGGCTGTTCCAGCTCACACTAATGAGAAGTATCTAAAGGACTTAAAAGGACATCTACAGTCCGCCTTCTCCTTTGCTCAAACAAATCTGAGTAAAACGGCTGAAGGAAGGAAAGCTTATTATGACCAAAAAGCTTCACATGACGAACTCCAGGTGGGTGATCGGGCTTGGTTTTACGACTACGCGCCTAGACCAGGGCAGACAAAGGTCGGCTCTGGTAGACTCGCTAAAAAGCTTCTCCCAAAGTGGAAAGGGCCGTTCCGTATAACCGACAAACTCTCACCCGTCGTTTACCAGTTACGGATCCCTAAGGGTCCGAAATTTATAAGTTTGTAAAACTTTCCATAAGAAAACAACCAGAGATTACTGTGAAATGAACAGCATGTACCTGAAGTACTTCCTAATAACCAGGATCAACGGCTGACAGCTTAAAGCCATCAACTGCTTTACAGACGTTTTTAACTTTTAAACTGTCTATTTGTGGTCATAATACAACATAAGGTATTGTAAAAAAATGTCAGTATTAATGTTGCTTTTTTCAGAAATATCACCATATTTTTTAAAGATTTTTAATCTTTTGTTGTTTTTACATAATTTTTTGTTACATTCAGATCATCAAATAGTTAACAATAGGGACTAAAATCAGGTGTTTGACCTGCCAGGTAAAGGGCTGATGTGATGCAGTGGTTGAACACGTCTCCTGGATGGTTTATCTCTGGAGCTCCTCGTCACAGCAGCCCTTCCATTCATGATTCTCTAAGATGAGAGAGTTCTGTTAGAGCTACATGGCCTCAGTGGTACTCAGAACCTCATGCAGGTAGAAGACCCTTACAAGGTGGTCTAGAACCTGTCTCCAGCTCCTCCTCCTCTCTAAGGCCCTCCTTGGTCTGGTGCCTCTTCCATCTGCTGCCTGCTGTTGAGACGAGTCCCTGGGGGCAGACATCTACTCTGTCAGTACATCAAAATGTCAGAGTGCCTTGAATAATTAAAAATCATAAATTGCTGTTTACCAAAAATGAAATATCTTTATATTGTGCATTTATTTAATGACAGCTCTGATATCAAAGCATTCAAAGTGAACTAAAGCTTCCGATCTGACTTATTGACTTCATGTTGTTAGTGAAGCTCTGGACGGTGGGTTTCATGAAGATCTCCTTCTACAGCTGCAGCTACAGCATTAGACCTGCATCCATATCAAATCAAAACTACTTTATTAATCCCAGAGGGGAACTAGGAGTTTCAGTGACTCCTTTAAGTTTTGTCACTAAGTCACTGCAGGCTGTTCTAGCTGTGGACAGGACGGATCTTCTATAGTGTTCTGTGTTAATTCAGTTTTTTCAAATACCATCATATTCAAAATGTGAACCAATACTTGAACACACCCCCTGTCCTCTACTGAGTAATACTGTGTTTACCAGCTGGTTTACCACAGACCCAAAGTGTTAGAAGAGCAGGTTGTGAGTCTCAACAGAAGCAGAAACAAATGAATTTAGCTGGGATTGAGTTAAAGTTCCCACTAAACAGAAACGTTAAATAGGATGAGAATGTCACAGAGCAATAGGTGTGTGTGTGTGTGTGTGTTGGAGAGGAGGAGGGTTGACAATCCCACCACTGGGAAATCATAGCACGTCTGTGCTGCATTGTGCCCACCTTTAATGGGGACGTGACAGTCGGGGCTCTCTTCTTTTGTTTCCTCTGTCTGACTTCTGGGCGCCCACGTCTTGTCCTGCTTGCTGCTCCACCTGCTCTCCATTATTAGCCTTCTACATTCTTCTGCTCCTCTTCCTCGGCCCCTCCATGCGCTGCTGTTTGTTGGTGGTGATGCAGCAGCCATCATGTTAGAGCTCACAGGGGCCAATCAGACCGTGGGTCTGGCAGCAGGGGATGATGTTTAATGTGTGTCTTCACACCGCTCTTTAGAAGCATCATAAATTGGGTGGAATAAACATAATGTCCATCAGATGTTTAAATATATTTACCTGCCAATTTTAACAGGGATTATTACACAAAATACAAAGATTAATGTGGGTCACTGAGATTTGTTACTGTCCATAAAAAACTGATAGTTTTAAACAAACTTTAAAATCATGAAATGCTCCTTTAGGTTTGGACCTGAGTTAAAAGGTTACAGCAAAACTTTTTTATGTCTTAAAGTCAGAAAGTATTTTTAAAATCCAGAAATATTACATTTCCAAATAGACCTTATTACTCAGAGCCACTGCTTCCTGTAGGGTTTGCCTGAAGTGTTACTATTGTTCAATGTGGATAACCATTCAGCATCAGTAAGATACAAGGAACTGTTTCAACATTTGGTGCAAAACAGGTGTTTAAAATGGCATGAAATGAATAAAAGAGAAAACCCATGTGTTTTTCTATCAGTTTTCTAAATGTTTTAAATGATATTTCAGGTCTAAACTATGATCTATGGGTAGAGTTCCACAACATCTGTCATTCTTCTGAAGACCTCCTTCCTCCTAGAGACCCCTTTGAATTCTTTCTGACCGGCAAACTTTTTCAGCCAATAAAATTCAACTTTCTGCATTGTGGGCTGTCAGTCAACGTGCACGCGCTTCAAGCAAACCTGTAGCAGTAGGGGGCGCTCCGTGTCTTCCAGTTTACAGTCTCGGCAGGTCATGGAGAAGTCAGAGCTCATCTCTGCTAAAAAGTTATCCATTCCCCGGCTACTGAGGGATTTATTTTATTTTTTACACTTATTTCTACACAGAGCTTGCCAAGGATTCACGTTTATTTGGGTCGAGGACTCATTCTGGATCAAGCATTTCCTCATTTCTGTGTTCTGCAGCTTCAGTGCAGCTCGCAGTTCAAGACTGACGTTTCATAAGCACAATGTGACCGTCAGGTGTCAGAGCCTCGTGCAGTGTGAGAACATGATCGGTGAGCGGTGAATGACTGAACCCTGCATTGTAATCGTAGTTTGAGCAGGAGCTGCACAGTTTATGCCCAGCTTACAGACCGGAGTGTGCACACAAGTGCATTTGATGACTCAAAAATTGCTCTCTTGCTGAAATCCTCCACATAGCATCTTTAAATGACTAAGTACATGAAAAAACATGTGGTAAAGGGTCCAAGCAGTGCAACGTTGGTTTTGTAACTATAGGCTGCACTTCTCACAAAAAGTTAGAGAGATTTATGGACCAACACGTTTTTGCAAAGTCAGAGCTTCTCCATCATTTTAGGACTGCAGCCTGATCCTCAGGTCTGATTTCAGGGGATTTCACTGGGATGAGATGATTTTATGCAGGTTCAGGTTTTTAATCCTCCAGACATTCACCAAATCTTTTGATATCAAACACAGAGATCATATTGGTCTGTGTTTAAAACATGCTGGGGCTGCACAGGTTTGACTGGTCCTGTAATGGTCTGCCACCAGTCAACACAACATCCAAAGATTCTTGGGGGAAGTATTGGTATTTTGTTTAGATATTTACATATGAAAGCTCAGAGTTGAACTGTACACTAAAGTCAACAGGTTCAGGTGAAACCAGTGTTAATTTCGTAGACGAAATATTTTCGTTATTTATTTCGTCACGAATATATTTTGCCGAACGAAAACTAAACGAAATTCAAAAATATAAAACGGAAAAAGACGACGACGAAGACTAAATCGGCGGACATTTTCGTCAGGAACGAAAGACGAGACGAGAATTGACAGTGACGAAATCCAGTCAGAAAACGGGAAGAATTTGACGAACATACCAAAGAACCAATCAGCAATCGGAGCAGGCGGGACTAGAGAAGGGAACCAATCAGCAAACGTAACAGGCGGAAGTAGATGAGAAAGGAACCAATCAGAGTCCGCCTTGTCGGGACGCGCCGGAATTTGTAAACAGCAGAGCAGACTCCGACAGGAACAAACTTTATTAAAAGTGGGTCAAGTGAACAGAACGGAGGCAGAGTTATGACGCTAATTTTAAGATAATAGTGATGAATGCAGCAGAGGATCAGGGAGACAGGAAATATGGAGTTATGGAGAGAAATGACCGAAGACGGAGCGTTGTGGCGATCACGTTCTGTGGGAGGAGACGGACCGCAGCGTGAGAACAGCTGATCAGACTCTGTGAGGTAAAGCCTGCAGACTTTTGATCTGACGTCATGAGCAAAGTTCTGACAGTTTGCATTATTATGGTATTTATTTGCTCAGGACCACTAGTGTCTTTCCTGACAGAACTCAACACACAGTAGAATATGAATTACAGATCTTTGTGATTGAATTAATAAAAAAAAAGATTAAAGGTCTCTAAATAAGATAATATTTAAACTACTTAATCAAATTATCAACAAAATAGTTTATTTTAAAAGTGAATTTAGTTTTTTTTTCTGAAGATTAGTCTTGGAAAGGGGTGTGTCTTATAATTGGGGTCATTAACAATATTGGGAACGTTGCTAAAGAGCCCATTTGTTTATATACTACTTAATAATGCACTAATGTTAATAAAAGTAAAGTGTTACCCCAATTCATTTAAAGAAATGTAAAATAAACGCACCAGAGGAAAACATATTAATATTAGTGAAATATGCCTGTTTTATATTTAGTCGACTAAAATAGTTCAGAATTTTAGTCGACTAAAATTAGACTAAAATTAAAACAAATTGGACGACTAAAACTAGACTAAAATGAAAAAGAATTTTAGTCAAAAGACTAAGACTAAAACTAAATTAAAATTTCACGCCAAAATTAACACTGGGTGAAACCCAGTACTTCACCAAACAGTGTGGAGTGGAAATAGATGGTTACACTTTAGGAAAAAGCACAGACTCCTTCATCAGAACAACCACTGAGGTGGCAATAAGAGCTCTGTCGGTCTGAATAATCAGCATCAAAGAGTCTGGACTACCGTGTTCTGGTGGAGAACTAAGCCCAGCTCACTGAGCCAGTCTGAGACCTACATGGCATCTGGCATGTGCAACGTGTTCTTTCTCTCCGTGGTGCTTACATCAGACCTGCATTCTGATATTTCCATTAGGAGATAAACTGAATATTATTTCTATATCGGCTGCATGGTGGCGCAGTTGGTTAGCACTGTTGCCTCGCAGCAAGGAGGTCGTGGGTTCGCGTCCCGGCTCTGCGGCCTCTCTGCGTGGAGTTTGCATGTTCTCCCCGTGCATGCGTGGGTTTCCTCCGGGTACTCCGGTTTCCTCCCACAGTCCAAAGACATGACTGTCAGGCTAATTGGGCTGGTGAAATTGTCCTTAGGTGTGAGTGGGTGTGTGGTTGTTTGTCTCGTTCGTCTCTGTGTGGCCCTGCGATGGACTGGCGACCCGTCCAGGGTGTCCCCCGCCTCTCGCCCCTTGACCGCTGGAGATAGGCGCCAGCTGCCCCGCGACCCTCTGTGGAGGAATAAGCGGCTACAGAAAATGGATGGATGGATGGATTATTTCTATATCATCATTGTTCTCCGTCAGCTGTGACTTCGGTGTTTCCAGCCTCGAGCTGTTTTAAAGGCTCTGACTTGTTGCTTTAGTTTAATTCTTAATGTTGCTGCAGAAGCTCCAGCTTTCAGTCAGATTTCTGCTTAGCACACAATTCCATCCATGCATCTCCATTTTACTAAGACTTCAGACCCCATGGTTGTTTTCTTCTTAGCTTTTGTTAAAATAAAGGATGAATTGATCATCCACAGACCTGCAGGCTCTTGGGCAGGGCATTCGGTTAGTGTAGAAACCATTTGGTCTGTTGCTGACCAGCTGCAACTTTCCTAACTAACTTGGGGTTTATTTTATATACAGCAACATTTCACCTTAAACAGGACGTTTATTGCAATATCTTTGAGAAGCAATGGTGTCTAATCGCACCATGTGTTTTGACTTCTTTATCCAGATTCATTCTAACTTTTGCCATTTTCTGTTTTCTTGCCAACCTTTCTACTGAATGACAACATATAAAATAATTTCTTATAATCCTCTAGCCTCTCTAGGCAGGTCTGGGTCTTCTCCAGCATCTCTTCCTGGAACACCTCTCATGAAAGGTGTTGAGGAAGCCTCCTCAACAGGCTCCTCCTGCTGCAGAGAAACAGTGACTCTGCTCAGATGTTCTTCTGATTGGCCAAGCTCCTCATCTTCCAAAGTCACAACACACATCCCACTGAGTGGAAAGAGTACACACTCTTTAGAAAGAATACTTTTTTTATTCATGCATAAAGAAATATAAAAACACTTAGACAAAACTTATCAAGAAAAACCCACTGACTAACTGTTGGATGAGTCTAGCATTTCACTATGCTTCCTACCTGTGTAACAGCCTGGATAGAAATGTGTTTTTTGCTGTTTTGATTCCAGTTGTATTATTTTTTGAACCAGTGTCCAAGGTTGTGAAGGCTGACTGCAGTCTTTAATGTGATTGTGAAGCACACCTACATAAAAGTCAAAAGAAGAAACTCTTGTGGAGTGTCTTCTGATTTGCTGCTCGCTGTTTAGGATCAAAGGGCTGATGAAGTCGATGTGGTTTGTGGCAAATAGCAGAAGGCTTCATGCAGCTCGTAGATAACGGACAACAGCCCTTAGACGCTATGAGAAATGAGTTCCTCTCTGTGGAATATTGTGATCTGGTATGCTTTAGGTCTGTGAGGTTTGGGATGGGACTTGGAGAACTGTTAGGTCCTGGTTTACCTGCTGTCATCACCCTGTGACTGTTCTGGGATGGTTGTGGGTGGGTGGTGTTTTATGGTGCATGGAACATTGGCAAACAGGAGTGAAGGCATCATTATGGCTTTACATCTATAGTTTTCAGATACTAAGTCAAATTAATGAAATATTGTCTCATAATGATGTGATCTAACTATCTGTGTGATCACAGTTCAGAGTGGCCTTTATTGTAGACAGTCTAAGGCACACCTGTGTAATATTTATGCTGTCTAATCAGCACCTTGATATGCCACACCTGTGAGGTGGGATGGATTATGGGTAAAGGAGAATGCTCACTTCAGATTTAGACAGATTATTCAACAATATTTGAGAGAAATGGGTCTTTTCATGTAAAATGTTTCCGATCTTTGAGTTCAGCTCATGAAAACTGGGAGTGAGGACAAAAGTGTTGCATTGACTGTATATCTTACATAATGAGAAGCTGCTCTTCATGTGGGAGACCCTGGTTCAAACCTCAGTCCGACCATGTGTCAAAGTGTTCTTGGGGAAGATACTGAACCTCCAAATGCCTCCTGGGCGCCACCAAAAATGGCCGCCCTCTGCTCCGAATGGGTCAAATGCAGACAACACATTCTGATACATTGTACTGATGTACTGTATGTGGCCACAAAGTCCCCCCTTTCCTTTCTTTGTCTGCTTATAAATAGATTTAAACTCTTATTGTTTGTTTTTAAAGATGTGTGTCCGAGAACCAGATCTAAAGACTGGGGCGACCAGGCTAGCACCACCTCCACTCTGGACCCAACTCCACGGGACTCACGCTTCATCACTGATTCTTTTTTATCCAGGAAGGCTTTTATTCCAGCTTTCTGCCTCTTAGTTTTACTCTCTTTGTTTTGTTTGATTTCTTTTATACCTATCCTTGTTTTTAATTAGGCCTGCACAGCACTTTGCCTGCCTAGATGGCTGTTTGTAAAGGACTATAAACCAATAAACGAATGAACAAATGATGACACAAATAGACAAGTATGAATTATAGCTTATTTCAAATGTGATGAGAAAATACCCAATATTTCTTCATTTAAAAAAACCCAACATGAATCAATAAACTGGCCATTATTTTCCACATCCTGCATGGAATACGTTCTCCACTTCACTGACGTCCATCTGGACTGTTTTAGGAGCTTTCTAGCTGTCGTGTTGTTTTTGGGTTTAGTCTCCCAGCAGATAAAGTGTTTTTCATTTTCAGACCACCAAACATTATCATCGTGTCAAATCGCCTCGTGTCCCTAGAGATACAAATTGTCCTTTGGCTCCGGGGCTCTGGAGACCTGCAATAATAATATTAGACCTGCTGTCTACACCTCGTAATATTTTCTATAGCCACAACACGGATTTTAAAATTGTTTTCCAGCTATTTGATGTTTGTTAGGGTGAGCCATGACTTTTAGGATCAGTCCTCTGTTAGATTTATATATATATATATATATATATATATATATATATATATATATATATATATATATATATATATATATATATATATATATATATGTTCCTAATTTTTCAAAAATGTTTAATTTGCACTTCCTGTTGCAGCGGATTCAGATAAAGAGCGCTGTAAAAGGTGAAGTTGGTGTCATAACACCGCTACGGCCGTCAGCTGTTTGTTGTTATGACATCACGCGTAGGTCACGTGATCACTTCCTGAAAGTGAGGGGCTCTGAGACTCACAGAGCTGCTCAGTGACACACACACCATCAGTCAGGAGACCAGCTCAGCACACACACACACACACACCACTGTAGCAGCAGACCGCATGCACAGTCAAGCGATTAAAAATGTGGTTAACGCGATTTAAAAACATAACGCGTTCCTTATGGCTGTGATGAATTATTCGTAATTAATCTGACAGCCTAACTCTGTATCCTCCACCTGTCCATCAGTCTGAGCTGATCAGATCAATATCCCAGTAGTTTACCTGACCTGATACCAGACTCTGATTAAAAAGTTTTCTTTTCATTTTGGAGCAGCTCAAAGAAACATGATGCAACAATGTTCTTCATCCTGATGGTAAAAACACGTTTTAGGCACAACTTGACCCATTTGTGCTATTCAGACATTTAGTAGAAGTTGCCACTTCTCTCCTGTTGATTGAAGCTGTCGGCCTTCTGTCTCTTTTTGTGATTGACTTGTTGACCTTAAGGTAGAGACCTGGAACCATCCCTGAGCTTTGCTGATGGGATTGAATGGTGGAGAATCCTCAAAATCTAAAGAGTCTTAAATACTTCCATGGTTGTGGGTTGTATTGTGTTGGGCAGGAGGATTAATAATGAGTTCAGTGTTCTAACAGATCAAACCTGTGGCTGCAAGCGCCTCTTTTATTCTCTCACTCTCAGCCTTGTTCCACTCCCCAGAATCATTTCTCGTCTCCGCCTCTGGCTCAGTGGCTGTGTGGAGACATGTGGCCTTTTTCTGTTGTCAGCTGATTTTGTTGCTGACACCTTTTAATGTAAAGCTGTTTACTTGAAGAACACATTTCAATCATGGACAAGTGAGTGGAAGAAAAAAGAGATGTGGCTGTTGGATTACAGGATTTGAATTTATATGAGGCTTGAAAAATGAACGCAATGGTGCAGCAGCTCTTCAGTCCTGGATCTGGACCGAAGGACAATGATATCATTTCTATTTCTTATAGTGAAGCACGTAGACAGGTTCAGTGTTGGTTTTTCATGTTGATCATTCATGGATGGAGCTAGATTGAAGCAGAATCAGAGATCAGGAAGCTCTAGATCTTTATCTTTATTTGAATGGATCTCATGTGTTTAGTTGCACTTTAGATTCAGACACTTTATTTATTGAATCATGAAAAGTAAATACGATTATAAAGTGTAGAGACACATCACTCCGCCTGTCAAACATCTTTCTTCTGTTGTGGGGAAACACTTTTGTCTGGTTGTAAGTTGTGAGTAGTTTTAATAAAATTCCTTTTCATATCTCTTTTACTACAGTGTCTGTGAACCAGTTATCTTCTGACTTGTACAGGAGACTGAGCGAACTATCGAGTTGTTTGTCTCCTGTTGAGTCCAGCTGTTGTTCCTACAGGAGTGTCCAACCAGGAGGAATCATTTCTGATTGATCCTCTGGACTCACGCTGTTGTTCTGACCACACACTCTGTGCAGCCTTTTGTCAACCATGACTCAAATCTTGACATGTTAGAGATAATTATAGTTGACCCATGAAGCAGCTCAATATGCCTCAGAGCACTAACTAGAGTTCAATCAGTTTTAAGGATTTATGGTGAAGTCTTTAAAACACTAGAGTTGTGCAGAGATCAACTTGTGTCTCAGTTTGTGTTGCAGCAGGGCGACAACAGATACGTGAGCAGAAAGAACAAATGACATCATTACTAATCAGAGGTGTGGCCATGGCGGAGCAGAGAGAGGCCCTCCATGTTCCACAACCCAAATCTATCACTGTCCACATTTATATTCAAATCAAAGCTTAGAATAAAATGATTACATGTGATCACAGCTAAGTTACCTTTAGGTCTATATTGTCTGAGCTGGTCAGAACAGTAAATGAACGCAGAACCGCTGCATGAAATCATGCATAAATGTTATTGGCATGATTTGGTGGGAGTGTAAATGTCTGAAGTGTCTATTGTTTATCAGTCATGCAGTAATGAGTCACCAGTAGAGGGCACTGTTGTATGGGTGATGCCAGGCTGCGACCCCAGGTGGACCGGAAGTCGATTAATTTGGCTTACGTGTCCCAGTGTGCGGGAGTCTTTAAAAGTAGCGTCGGGTACCTGTTAGAGGACTCCTGTTACAACGAAGATTACAACGCCAGTCAACTGTCGCCATCTTGTCCACACCTGTCAAGCTTATCATCGCTTCGTTCCCTTCATCTGGGACTCTGGTTGACTCTGGTTACGTTACAAAGGTGCAGGTATCAGTACAAACTCTATTGACTAAAAGGTTAAAATACCTGCACACATTTGTGTCACTTAGTATTATTTGCATTGTTATTGTGGTTCTACAGCCTTGCCTTACATGTGTAAAATTAGAATGTATTTTCCAAACTGTTGTGGTAAATCAGCTGTGTTTGCAGTCACATTTTGTCATTAGCCACATGCATTTATTCATGCGTGTTAGAGGTTAATCAATACTTGCCTACTTCAGTCTAGACACTAACACACAAACCAACATACACAATGATGAACTCTGCTGAAGAAGTCGACAACCAAGAGCAACAAGAAGTGAGATCCAGCAGACGTGAAAGGTGTTTAACTGAAAAGGGTCAAGAGCTGCAGGAGCAGATGGCAAGGAAACAGGAAAAGACCTTTAATAAAGCCTGTGATGCTTGGAAGAAGACTGCTAAAGAAATAAGAACTAAACTAAAGGCCTTCTGCTCTCTCGAAGAGCTAAATAGCTACAGTCATGATATAAGAGACAAGCAAGCTGTGGTAGAGCAGCATTATGAACCCATTCACCGTAACCAAACCATGACGCCAGAAGTCGTTAAAAAAATGGATGCCAGTGCAGTGCTTACGATTGAGATCTGTGACATTATTGCCAAACGACAGGAAACACTTGAACAGCCCTTCAATGACCGCCTTGAAAAGGACAGAATACGAATGATGTTAAATAAAAAAGACAATAGATCTGTGTTTGGTAATACAAACTCGGAGACAGAGGGTTCAGCTGTATGCTCAAAGACGGATTTCACTGAAAGTCGTGAGGTGGAAGCTGAAGCTGAACTCGCAGTCAAGGTGGAACAAGCAAGGGTCACACAAGACATACTGGCACAGCAAGAAAAAATAAACCAAATGGAAACTGAGCAGAAATTGAAGGAAATTGAATCAAAGGCGAAGTTGGAGGAGGAGAAAATTAAACTTCAAAGGTTAAAGGCAGACAGTGAAGTGAAAATAGCAGCAGCACGAGTCAGAGCTCTTAGCATTCAAAGCGAGAGAGACGACCAGGATCTAGCTTCTGAAAGTTTTGTAACCCTCCCCAACATTGCACCTCAGCCCACCTTAAATCCACATACACCAACATCTTCACCACACACAGCCACTCCTGACGGGACAGATCTTAGCTTAGCTCGAGCCCTTGCTAACTCCCTAACCTTAAGCAGACTTCCTGTACCTGAGCCTACCATTTTTTGTGGTGATCCTTTAAAGTTTATAGATTGGAAAGTATCCTTTATGGCACTTATTGGTGATAAACCTTTACCTGTATGTGAAAAAATGTTGCATCTAAAGAGTTATCTTGCAGGTGAGGCACGGAAGGCAGTAGAGGGATATTTTTTCCGCAACAGTGAGCAAGCATATACAGGTATTTGGGGTGTTCTACAGGAAAGGTATGGCAGCCCATTTATTATCCAAAGAGCCTTTAGGGCTAAGCTCACAAAATGGCCTAAAATAGCTGCAAACGATCCAATAGCACTGAGAGAGTTTGCAGACTTCCTCCAAAGCTGTGCAGAAGCTATACCTCAAGTAAAAGGCTTAGATATTTTGAATGATTGTGAGGAAAACCATAAGCTTTTGAAGAAACTGCCTGAGTGGATAGTACAGAGGTGGAGCAGAGTTGTGGTGGAGGAGTTGGACAAAAGCCATGAATATCCTAACTTCATGACTTTTACAAAGTTTATACAAAAGGAAGCTAAAGTAGTCTGCAACCCGGTAGCCTCACCATATTTTATGAGTGTAAAAACACCAGAGGAGAGATGCACTAAAAGAGCAAAGGCGCTGACAACTAACATTCATTCTAAGACTCCAGCCTTTCCCCCTAGACCTAGGCCTCCATGTTTGTTTTGTAAAGATGACTCTCATGGCATAATTAAGTGTCCAGCCTTTGTGGCAAAAAATAATGATGATAAGAAGGCTTTTATTTATGAAAATCGTCTTTGTTTTGGATGTTTGAACAAAGGACACTTAACTAAAGATTGTAGAAGGCGTCATTCCTGTAGTAAGTGTGGTCGACGTCACCCTACTTGTCTGCACATAGAAAGAGTAGTAGAACCTAAACAGGTCAAAACTGAGCATTTCAAGCCTTCAATTGAAGGAGCAGACAAGCAAGTGCATAGTGTTATGGCTCATGTCTTAACAAGAAAATCATCTTCTACATCTAGTATAGTACCAGTTTTTGTATCAGTTGCATCTGAACCACAGAAGGAGATACTTACCTATGCACTACTTGACACCCAAAGTGACTCATCCTTTATTCTAGAGGACTTGGCTTCTGAACTGGATGTAGATGCTCAAGCAGTGCAGTTGAAGCTTAGCACGATGACTTCTGTTGATACGGTTGTTGCTAGTAAGCTTGCTAAAAACTTAAGAGTGCGTGGCTTTGACTCTGAAGCTCATGTTCAAATTAAACAAGTCTACTCTCGTGATTTCATTCCAGTTGAGAAATCTCACATCCCCACCCATGAGACCGCACGTCAGTGGCCACACCTTGAAAGTTTGGCTAACAAATTGCAGCCGTTAAAGGACTGTGAAGTGGGTCTGCTGATAGGGTACGACTGCCCAGCAGCAGTAGCTCCCTTAGAAGTCATTACGGGTAAGGTAAACGAAACTTTTGCACAAAGAACCATCTTGGGATGGAGTATTATCGGGTCTGGTAATCCACACCTAGATAGGAAAGGTAACCAGAGCTATGTGCATAGAATCTCAGTTAAAGAAACACCTGTACCTTCAGCTACAGACATTCTTAAAGTCCTAGAGTCAGACTTTAATGAAAGAAATTATGAAGATAAGTATGTGTCTCAGGATGATGTTCGCTTTATACAGATTCTGAGTGATGCCATAAAGCAGAGAGCTGATGGCCATTATGAGATGCCTCTTCCCTTTAAGGATGATAATCCACCACTGCTCCCCAACAATAAGAGGTTAGCTGAAATCCGATTACAACACTTAAAGAAAAGGCTGATGACTGATAAACAGTACCATGAACAGTACAGTTCCTCTATGAGAGAAAGCATTAAAAATGGTGATGCAGAACTAGCTTCTCCTTTGTCTAACAGTGAGACAGTGTGGTACATTCCACATCATGGGGTGTACCACCCAAAGAAACCAACTAAGCTCAGAATAGTTTTTGACTGTTCCGCTAAGTTTAATGGTGTTTCACTAAACGATGTTCTTCTCACTGGTCCAGACATGATCAACCCATTGATAGGGGTACTTTGTCGTTTCAGAAGGGATAATGTAGCTATAGTCTGTGACATTGAAAGGATGTTCCACCAGTTTTTCGTCTGTCCAAGTATGCGTAACTATTTGAGGTTCCTGTGGTGGCAGGATGGACAATTAGACACAGAACCTAGTGAGTATAGGATGGCTGTCCATTTATTTGGTGCTAGCTCCTCTCCTGGCTGTGCCAACTTTGGCCTCAAGTACCTAGCACAACAACACAAAACAGACTACCCTAGAGCGTCAGAGTTTTTGGAACAAAACTTTTATGTAGACGATGGCCTGATTAGTGTTTCATCTGTTAAGGAGGCACAAGAACTCATCACTGAAACACAAACACTTTGCAGACATGCAGGTCTACATGTACATAAGTTCATATCAAACCAAAGTGATGCACTTTCTCATCTTGCACCCTCAGAAAGAGCTGACACAAAGGAACAAATCGACCTCAAACCTGGTGTTATTCCTCAAAGTCACGTGCTTGGTATACAGTGGTCAATTGAAAATGACACTTTAAACTTTAGCATAAACCCCAAAACCTAATCTCCTATTCGACGGAACATACTATCAGTCATCTCATCCTTGTACGACCCATTAGGGTTTGTAGCTCCCTTCGTTCTAAGAGGCAAAAGTATCTTACAGGAGCTGTGTTGCAGAGGCATTGAATGGGATGACCCCCTGCCAGAGAAAGTAAACTCATGGTGGGAGGATTGGAGAAGTGGCTTGGAAGAACTGAAGTCTGTTGCAGTACCGAGATGTTACCACCCACCAGAACTAACAGACGCTGTTAAGGTGGAACTGCACCATTTTTGTGACGCAAGTGATGTAGGATACGGTGCATGCTACTACATTAGGTACCTTAGCAACAACAACAATAAGGTCCACTGTAGCCTGGTAATGGCTAAAGCAAGAGTAGCACCTATCAAAGTTACAAGCATCCCACGATTGGAACTTTCAGCTGCAGTCACCTCAGCCAAAATGAGTTGTATGCTAAAGGCAGAGCTTGGGTTGTGCATTGATGAAGAGTTCTTCTGGACGGACTCTCAAGTAGTCTTGGCTTACATTAACAATGAGGCTCGAAGGTTCCATGTCTTTGTTGCCAATCGTGTGCAGTTGATAAGGCAAATTACAGATCCCAAGCAATGGTACTATATTGATACAGCTCAAAATCCAGCAGATTATGCCTCTAGGGGCCTTAGCCCATCAGATATCATGTCAACTTGCTGGTTATCTGGCCCAAGATTTCTATGGGAACACAACATACCCCAGTTACCCAGTCCTTCAGCTACACTGTTAGTGGGAGACCCAGAAGTCAAAATGAGTCAGGTTTTAACGACCCTAACAAGTGAACAGGATGATGTCCTCAGCCGTTTGTCAAGGTTCTCATGCTGGGTGAAGCTTCTCAAGGTGGTCGCAAGGATAAAGAGACTGAAACCAAACAAGGTCCAGAATGGCGATTTCATAACAGTAAATGAACGCAGAACCGCTGCTAACCAAGTATTACAGCTCCTTCAGCAGCAAGCCTTTTCCAAGGAGTTGGAAGTTTTGAAGGTGGGAGGTAACATCCCAAGTTCAAGTCCCCTCTTTAGAGTGGACCCAGTTCTGGATCAGGGCCTTCTTTGTGTTGGGGGAAGACTAAAGAAGGCAACACTTTGTCAGGGACTTAACACCCCATTATCCTTCCAAAAGACCATCACATTACAAGGTTAATAATCACCCATTACCATGCACAAACTTGTCATCAAGGAAGAAGCCAAACACTTATGGAAATCAGATCAAACGGATTCTGGGTGAATGGTGGGAGCAAAGCAGTTGCAAGACTTATAAGTAAGTGTGTACAATGTCGAAGACTAAGACGTCCAATGGAAGAGCAACGCATGTCTGACCTTCCACAAGAACGAGTTGAAGTCTCAGACCCTTTCACGTATTGTGGAATGGATTGTTTCGGACCATTCATCACCAAGCAAGGACGCAAAGAATACAAAAGATATGGGCTTCTTTTTACATGTCTTTCCTCGCGAGCAGTCCATATTGAGATGCTTGAGGATCTTTCCACAGATTCTTTCATCAATGCTCTGAGATGTTTCATAAGCATAAGAGGAGCTGTCTGTAAGTTATACAGCGATCAAGGCACAAACTTTGTTGGAGCCAGAAATGAACTGAGGAATTCTCTTAAGCAATGTGATATAACTGCACTAGAAGCTTTTCTTGCTAACAAACAATGTGAGTTTATATTCAATGCTCCTTCTGCTAGCCACGCTGGTGGTGTGTGGGAACGTCAGATCCGAACCATTCGTGGTGTTCTCATGGCTACTACTGCTCAATGTCAGGGTCGGCTGGATGACGCCTCTTTAAGAACTTTATTCTATGAGGCAATGTATATCATTAATGGCCGACCACTAAGCATCAATGGAATTAATGATCCTGAATCTCCTGAACCTCTTACTCCAAACCACCTCATCCTGTTGAAATCAAAGGTTGCTCTACCTCCACCAGGAAAGTTTGTGAAAGAAGACCTGTATGCAAGGAAAAGGTGGCGTAGAGTTCAGTACCTTACTGAACAATTCTGGAGTAGATGGAAAAGAGAATACCTTCTGAACATATCTACAAGACAGAAATGGCACGTTCCACGTCGAAATCTCAAGACCGATGACATAGTCATTATCAAAGAGGACATGTTGCCCAGAAATCAGTGGCGTCTGGCTAAAGTGGTTGAAGCCCTAGAAGAGGATGACGGTTTGGTTCGTAAAGTCAAGCTTCAGGTCGGTGATCGGAGCTCAACAAAGAAGCAGAGTACAGCACACAAACCTCACATAGTTGAACGACCTGTTCAAAAGCTTGTAGTCCTATTAGAAAATCATTAACCAGTTTGTCATCACTCTCTCACTTATATGATTATTGTCTATATATAGTACAGATTGAAATCATGCATAAATGTTATTGGCATGATTTGGTGGGAGTGTAAATGTCTGAAGTGTCTATTGTTTATCAGTCATGCAGTAATGAGTCACCAGTAGAGGGCACTGTTGTATGGGTGATGCCAGGCTGCGACCCCAGGTGGACCGGAAGTCGATTAATTTGGCTTACGTGTCCCAGTGTGCGGGAGTCTTTAAAAGTAGCGTCGGGTACCTGTTAGAAAAAGACATTACAGCCTGACTGCAGCCTTCAACTGATGTTGTGGCGTGATGCTGGATCCCTATAGAGAAACACTGAAAATATTGCAGCCCTTGGAAGGCAGAGCGAGGTAACGGTAAACTTTTTAATGATTCCCGTGTTTATTTCACTGTTTGTATATTGTTGCACTGTTTGATGTAATGTAAGGTTAATCCTTTTTGACTTATTGTATATTTATATTTGTATATTATTGAATTGTATATTTATATTTGTATATTATTGAATTGTATATTTATTATTGAATTGTGTATTTATTGTGCACTAAATGGATGTTTTTGTGTGTTTAAGTTTTCAAGGTGCACTGCAAGGTGTGTTGGAGCACCTCAGCATTATATGGAGGAAAAAGGATGCAATAAAAAATAATGCACCCGTCGAGACTCTCTCTTGGCTTTTCTTCTAACGTCCGGGGGACTGCAACAACCCAAATCTATCACTGTCCACATTTATATTCAAATCAAAGCTTAGAATAAAATGATTACATGTGATCACAGCTAAGTTACCTTTAGGTCTATATTGTCTGAGCTGGTATGATTTGAGTTTGTTCACTTTGAGATGACGTGTTGTGACCTGGAGTTTTGTAAATGAACTGAACTTGGTGTAACCGTCAGGCTAAAACCTCGTATCTCAACTTCTCATCACTTTCATGTTTCACATAAATCAGCTCTATTATGACACGTCTATCAGTGACGTCTCTTCAGAGAAAAGTGTCTGATTTGAAACGATTCTTCTTGTCAGACTTTTTATGCAAAAAGTGACTTTTCACACTTAGCTGTTACCATCAAGATGAGTAGCTTTTCTTCATTAACTTTAGTGATGGTAACACTCTTAAAATGTACTTTTTTTCTCACGGTATTTGAGCTGCCACCTACTCACCAACACTCATTCAGATTTTTTAAGATGAATACTTTTGCCACACCAGCTTCAACACATTCAGTAACATCAAGAACAGACCTCCTGTTACTACAGTGTCCGCTGCATGGTGGTGCAGGTGTAGCCCTGTAGCCTCTCAGCTAGAAGGTGTGATTCCTGGCGTTGGCCTTTCTGCGTGGAGTTAGCATGTGCTCCTCAGACGTGCATGGGTTTCCTTCAAGTACTCTGGTCTTATAGGTTAAATAGTCATATCTGCTAAGCAAATAAAAATACATTTATTTTAAAAAGGTTAACTAAGAAATATATCATGAACAGACTTTAAGCTAACGGGTTTTTTTTGCATTCAGAAATCTGAAACTTAAAGTTGCTTTAGAATAAATATTCTTTTTATGAGCTCCTCTCCTTTGATGCATATGAGAGCCAGAGGGTTTGGCTAGCTTTCATGTTTGTTTTCAGACAGTGATGTGTAAGCTCAAGTGTTTGTTCAAAGTTCAGCTCACACAGATTAAAACTTTAATAATTACTTTGAAAAAATTTGAGTCAGATTCAGTCTAAACCTGAAGTTTATCAATGGTATATGAGATGAAACCGTTTAAAGAAGCTGGTGAAGTCCTCAACCATCAGTGAGCTGAAAAGAGTCAGCTGGACTTTGCTTTTAATTTCTGAAGACATTTTCCTCTCATCTGAGGAGCTTTCTCAGTTCAGATAAAAACATGTGGACTACCAAGCTTTGGAACTGTGGTGAGCTGTAGACTTCTCTTAGAAATCACTCCTCCTCTCCTCCTGCTGAGTGGACTTAGGGTGGTGGTCCTGGTCCACATGAGGGAGAGTTCTGGTCACATGCATGAAGGTGTGAATTGCTGTTAATCTACCTGAAGATCAAGGTCACACATTTGCATCAAACCACATCTGGTCTTAAAGCAGTCAGATGTAGTATTAGTATTAGTACTTTGACTAAAAACCTACCATATCCAGGCCTATACATTACTGCTGCAGCAACAGCTGGAGGATCTACAGGTGGAAACGGACAATTTTATTTATTCATTACATTGTTATATATTTGCATTAAAAAACTAAAATGCATTATTATATACATTCAGAAATATTTTGGCCCAAATCATACAGTAGAACTGATGCATTTTAAATCTATAACAAATCTCCATTCATTTTAAATAAGTATTTCTATAATGAGACATTCAAATCATTTTATTTAAAACTTTAATCATTTACATGAAAATAGACTATTTGTAATAAGTAATTCAAACATTATTTGGACACATGTGGTTACAGTTACTTTACTTTATTACTGTTATCCGAGAGGCTTTTTACAAGAGGGAACAGATTTACATCTAAAAAGCTCCAATAAATGACAGCGATGAAGCAAAGTGGACAGCGAGGAAGAGGAAGTTATACCATGGTTATACCATGGTTTCCATCAAGCATGATGTGGAAGGTGAGATCTTTCCTGACCCTGAATAAGGTCACAGATCTTGAAGCTCTAAAAAAAAAAAAAAAAAAAAAAAACCAGAACAAAAGCCTCTTTCTTAAAACAATGCTGCCAATTTGCAACAAAGCTGAGCCAGCATCAGGGAGTTTTGGTGTCGTAATGCGGAGCAATCATGTGCTTTTCACAACAGATTACTGTACGTGATGGAGGTATAAAGGGGGTGTAGTATCTTGAGTGGACCAGAATAATCGAGACAGCTTCCAGCTCACAGACTGGTTTCTATTTATTGAACTGGAACCAACAACACACAACCTGCTGCGCCACCACTATATTGCCCCCTGGTGGTGAGAACCCCGACCACCAACAGCACTACATAACAAGGGGTATGGGGCAGTCTGCGCTGTTGATGTGCAGCGTTACATAGAACGTGAGAACAAAGTTGATGTTGTGGTTTCCTGCAATTGTGGATTTCATGTTAAAAGCTTTCCATCTGGAGTGCAATGAACATCAAGAACATCACTTTGCAATAGACTTAAATCGTGTTTTATAGGGGAAGTATTCGAAGTATTCCAAGTATTTATAATACAGTACCAGGATTAAGCAAAGTAACGGAATACAGTACAAAATACATTTTGAAACAGGTATTCAGTATTCTGTAACTGAATACATTTGCAAAGTATTCTCCCCAACACTGGTCGTAGTTTACCACCACCGGTGAGAATGACTGTGTGAATGAATAATATGCAACTCTGTAAAGCGTCTTTGAGTGACCTAGAAAAGCGCTATATAAAACTGATGCATTATTATTATTAAACAGACAGGGGACTTCTGCTTCTGCTCTTAATGCCAGCAGCTCCCAGATCTCACAATCACTCCAGTTTGACATCTCCGCTGAGTGGTTACAAATGAATAACAGCTTTCACATGTTTACCTGATGTTTAAATACTTCTTCTGGTCGGGGGTCAGCTCACCTTTGTGACCACTACAGAAGATCCTTATAGTCCATCACAGACCATTATACGATCCTTCCTGTCCATCACAGACCATTAGACGATCCTTCCTGTCCATCACAGACCACTAGAAGATCCTTCCTGTCCATCACAGACCACTAGAAGATCCTTCCTGTCCATCACAGACCACTAGAAGGTCCTTCCTGTCCATCACAGACCACTAGAAGATCCTTCCTGTCCATCACAGACCACTAGAAGGTCCTTCCTGTCCATCACAGACCACTAGAAGGTCCTTCCTGTCCATCACAGACCACTAGACGATCCTTCCTGTCCATCACAGACCACTAGAAGGTCCTTCCTGTCCATCACAGACCACTAGAAGGTCCTTCCTGTCCATCACAGACCACTAGAAGGTCCTTCCTGTCCATCACAGACCACTACAGGAGATCCGTATAGTCCACAGCTAGTTACTTAAACATCTAATTTCCTTTTGGGGATAAATTAAATGTCTTTAAATTTGAATTGAATATTGAGAACATGATTGCACAATAAAAAACACATTATATTTCCATTAGCTAGATTTATTGTTTCATTGTTGTTTTATTCTTATTATTTTATAATTGAAGCTTTAAATGGTTTAAACTACACTGTGTGTTCTGGAAAGTTTCAACCTTGGACCTCCTCTCCTGTTTAAGGTAGGGACCTCCTTATTTGACCATTCACTCAAACTTTTAAACCACCTGCTGTATCTTGTCCAAAGTATGAATATTGATCACATGAATATATCTCAGACCATTCTGAAGTAAAACACTGTCACTGCAGTCAAACACAAACGGAGAAATGGAGACAAGACCAACACGGCTGAGAACAGTTTGATGTGTGTGTGTGTGTGTGTGTGTGTGTGTGTGTGTGTGTGTGTGTGTGTGTGTGTGTGTGTGTCAAAAGGTTAATGGGTTCTTACATCATTTCCATTTTAGCCCCTCGTCTGTTGCCACCACCTCCAGCTAAACCTGAGGGGATGAGCGCTCTGTGCTGATCTGAAGTCAGCAGTACAGAGCGGCGCCTGTCAACACAACAATACGCTTCATTTCCTCCAGGACGTGCTGTTAGCTGGGGGTCATCTAGACAAAAGTTACTTCAGGGATAGTTCAAGAAATTATCATTGATCCCTATGTTGTGTTGGAAGCTGGAGTAAATGTCATGCTAACATTTGTACACAAAACATAAAAACTATACACATACAGTATCTGTGTGGAAAAATAACCCATTTAGATGCATAGTTGTCGTGTGTGTGTGTGTGTGTGTGTGTGTGTGTGTGTGTGTGTGTGTGTGTGTGTGTGTAGTGAGGGTAGCAGAGGGGTTCTCTTTGATTTAAAAGACTATGGTTACTGTCATAATGCAGAAGTGATGAAAGACCAGGGAGATGTGAAGTTGCACTTGAGAACCTGTCCTATGTTCTCCATTCTCTCTTTCTGTTGCACTTGCACAACTCTTCTCCAGCCCTTCCATCTACCTCAAGTACTGCACCATTTCAACGGCAGACACATCTACATCAAAGAGGACATTACATACACTTTTCTTTTCTTTTCTTTTGCTCTGTTTAAAAATCAGTTTTTTAGCTTGCACATGAAAAAGCTCTACAAGACCCAAACTCTAGAACAATGACTCATCCTCATCCTGGAAGTTTTAGTGTCTTATTGCTTCTTTAACATATTCATATCACAGAATTCCTCTTACGTTCACCCACATATATTATCCTGTCAAAGTTACTTTTAACGATACATTTACAGCTGAGAAAGTTTCTGTGCTCTGTGTGGATGCAGTGATACCACTTTGTTTCAAACCGATACGATACTTGTATCTGAGTACTTGCCGATACAGAGTATTAATACCAATACTTCTACCGCACACAAAAAATGCAATGAACTGGAAGTTTTATTTTCTTCTCTGCTTGTTTCCGCAAAACAGGGTGAATTAGATAACAAATAAAATATTAATAAAAATGATCATAAAACTAAATATAAAAACATTTTCTGTGTAATTATTGCTCAGTTTTCCACTCCTAACCACACAGTTCCTCTTTAGCTCAACAGCTCCCCCTAGCCACCAATCAAGAAAACTACAAGAGACCTGAGTTCTTGAAATTGAGAGCTCTACCATGGTCTGCTGGTGGAAAAATCCTGGAAAAACCAAGGTCAGGAGCACTGAAACAGTTGGACATGTCTGTTGGGTTCAATTTGATCAAACTGGAGACAATAGATCAGCTGATTCTGGTCAGTGGTCAAACAGGATTCAAAATCACCAGAAAGCAAAGGCAGGAAATGATTTATGGTTATGGCAGCTTGATGCAAAGTTTGTTTTGACTGCTTTGACTCACGGGCTTCATGACCGGACCGGGCCACAGTTACCACCGCCAGTCCAGTCCATGCCTGGTGGAACACATGGGCGTAATTTGTCCATCCATTGGTCCATAAAATGTATGAACAGAACTAGTGACAAAGGGCAGCCTGGGAGGAGTCCAACCTTCACCAGGAACGGGTCCGACTTACTGCTGGCTCTGTGGACCAGGTGACCAGACCTCACAAAGCCCTGAGGCTCCACCATTGTTTGACTCCCTCAGCAACTTCTGCCCAGAGACTGGACAGTCCATCCTCAGGTCTCTCAGCTCTGGTTTTTAACAGGTTTTATGCATCTGAACCCAAAGCTCCATCTAAAACAAGTGCTGAAGTGGGTTGTGGAACATTTTTAGGAGATTTGGTTTTCATAGAACATTAAAGGTAAATGATTCTTCTAACTTTTTCCAAAAGGTTTCCTATAACTGTTGCTCTCACATCAATCATTTCCCCACCATCTGCCTTCTGGTCACCAGCTGTACATAAACAAACCTTTTTTTATTCAAACAAAGATGAAAGATTACACTTTAGCTCTGGAACACTTTTTCTACTGTCGTGCAAGTTGTGCAACCTTCTGAACTGGTAGAGGTGATTTAATGTTTTCCATCGGATGCAGAAGACTTTTTGTAAAATACTTGATGGATGTACATCCGAGCTAAAGAATTTGATGAATCCCGTCTCTACTGCATCTCAACTTCTCTCTTCTGTTTTCTGTCTAGCAAATCTTTTGGGATCACAGCGAAGCCAAATGGCATTGTGCTGCAATTTTCTCTCGATCAATGCTTTGGAGGTCTTTTACCAAAGTCAAGCGTCCACCCAGTCTTTTCACACTGCTGCTGTTACCACTTTGGCTCTTAAGGTTTATGGATTTCAGCTTTGTGAGCTGTAGAGTGGCGTGACAGATCCCCAGTACAATTTAAAGGTTCAGTACAAACTCAGTTGTTGAAGAGTAACTCACTCCTCAGTGGACACTTTACAGTATCAGATACCTGGAAGTGAGTTGTTTTATTTGGCTTCATGAACTAATTGAGGTGTGGACTGATACCTTGTTTAAAAACCTGAAGATTTACAACACAGCTCTTTTTATTTTTAGTCTATTGTAATTTGCAATTACAAAAATACAATTATTAGTAGGGCCACCCAGAAGACAGGGTTCTGGAGGGCAGCCAGTGAATCTCAACTGATGGGTCTTGAACCAAAAGCGGGTAGCAAACCTGTTTTAGTGGGTCACAGAGCTCGTGGACCCCCACAGAGATGGGCTCTGGAGCCTGGTGTGGGGCATCTGTCTGGACCCAGACAGACACAGGAACTGGAGGACCTTGACCCCGTGGCGATGCAGGAGATCTCTGGGACTGCAGCAGCACAGGAGGTTTCTGGGACCGTCGCAGACGTGGCACAGGGGATCCACCATTCAGGCTTGAGGAAAAGGATACAAGTGATACAACTAGGCCTTGTTCTCTGCAGCCAGACGCGTTCCCCAATAAGGCGACCACTACCCCTCCTCTTCCTTGTACCTGGATCTCAGCAGCATTTCTGAGGGATGGTGGCTTAATAGCCAGACAAGTTCCCAGAAAGATGACCTCTGTTCCTCCTCCACGTGCCTGGACAACGTAGCAGTTTCTCTACACAAATCCTCCAAGATAGTAATACCTTCATCTGCTGGGTCCACGCTGTCAGATCCTTCTGTCAGGGTTAGGGTTGGAGTAGGACCCAAGGTGCAGGTGAAGCAGCATCAGGAGGTGGCGGGTGAACTAAAACATGTTTAATAAACTGATGAACCAAGACAACAGCACATGGACTGAACACAACAAGAAACAAGGACCACAGGACTAGCTGACAGAAAGTGAAAGGAACAGACAAGTATATAAACACAGAGGGGAAACAAGGAGCAGGTGATGTCATCAAATCAAAACTAGGAACACCTGTGGAGGAGTGGCCACATTCCTTAACAGTAGGTGGTGATAACGCCCTGTAATGCTATTTAACGTCCACTGCTTCACACCACTGAAGAAGACCTGCAGAGTTTGAAATGCTGATGTGTGACTCAGACTAGAATACAGTAGAATAGAATAGAAAAGCCCTTTATCGTCCCTCAGTGGGGAAATTCAGGTTCACCAGCAGCAGTTAGAGGCAAGTAGAGAAAAACACAAGTTCACACAAGAACAAAAAGATATACAGTATGTATAATAGAAAACTAAAGCAAAAAAGTCATGGCACAAAAATATAATAATACTAGCATAGATACTAGTAAAACAATGTGTCATTACCAGATAAAGTCACAGAACTATCAGACTGAATAGGGTTACTGTTATGAGGGATGTGAATGAAAAACTGGTTGTGCATAAGAAACTGTGCAAATAAAGCAGAATGTAAACACTTTAGTCAAGTTCAGATCAAATCACAGAACTATCAAACAGAATAGGGTTCTTATTATGAGGGATGTGCAATATTTTGTGCATAAAAAACTGTGCAAATCCAGCAGGATGTAAAGACTCCAGCAGTCTGTTGAAGCAGTGATGGTTCTACAGTCTAACAGCTGCTGGAGGAAGGATCTACGGTAACGCTCCTTCCTGCATCAGGATGCAGCAGCCTGTCGCTAAAGGAGCTCTCCAGTTCTCCAGGAGCATCATGGGATGGGAGAGGTTGTCTAACACTGATGTTATTTTGTCAGAGTTCTTCTGTCTCCCACTGTCTGCTCTGTCTCTAGGGGACATTCTAAGACAGAGCTGGTCTGTAGATCAGCCACTGCTCCAACTGACTACACCATAGAACATGGCTGATGCCACCACAGAGAGAAGGTCTTCAGGAGCCCCGAGTCTCCTCAGCAGGTAGTCTGCTCTGACCCTCCTGTAAAGAGCATCAGAGTGACTCCAGTCCAGTTTACTGTTCAGGTGAACACCCAGGTACTTGGAAGAGTCCACTGTCTCAATGTCTGCGCCCTGGATGTTCACCGGTGTCAGAGTTGTGAGTCTGCACCTGCAGAAATCCACCTCCAGCTCCTTGGTTTTCCCTCATTGATCTGGAGGTGGTTCTGCTGGAACCGGTTTATGAAGTCCTGTATGGACTGTCTGTACTCTTGACTAGATAACATAAAGACAATGACCCAGTGAGCTGTTGGCAGGTCACACGACCTCAGAGTGGCTTCATCTACTGTATTTCATACTGTAGTATAATGTTGGTATTTAGAGATCCAGGGATACTTCTTAGTAGCGTAACTTTCTTATCTCATGTATTTTGCATGAAAACAACAACTGAGTCTGTTAAAAGTGTCTGTTAGTGAAATGTTCTGATTGTTCTGTCAGCCTCGTGTTTGGATGAGTGAGTGAATCATTTCGTTATATTCAGTGAGGTGAGTCTCACCTATAGGGCTACATATTTAGATTCTTTTTGAGTCATCTTCTCTGACTGTTATTTCCTGCTTGTGCCTAAAAACAGCTGATTCTGTTAACAGGGCTGAATTAAATAAAGTTTTGGTTTCAATTCAAATGCAGGTAACTGGAGATAAAGAAGAAAAGGAGCCTCTTCTGGTCATTTTGGATGATATTTAGTTTTTTGTGTGTTGGCATTCTGTGATATTGGATGGTACTATTTTAGATTCAAACTGTATCATTATTTCTTTAAATAAATTCAATTTTTTTTCTCAATTTGGATCAACTTGGCTTGTTATTGAAGACCAGTTGAGAACCACAGGTCTAAGGTCTACGGCACACCGAGGAGGTATAAATCCTCTTTATCATTTGTAACCAGGTGCACTTTGACACAGATTCTCTCAGATCTGTATTCCATTTCTGTTTAAGATCTTCTAAACTGGTCGCTTGATGTGTGTCAGGAGTTGTTTAGACTCTGCTCATAATTTGGTTGGAATCAAATATATATTTAATGATTTGACCTAAAAGTGCAGTAGAAGGGAACAGGAAAACACTCAGAGTCAGATGAGACAAATAATCTAAGCTGTAACAAGTGAGAGTGGGACATTACATTTAGCTCAATGCTGAAAAACCACAATGCAGAGAGCTGAGAAGCTGATTCCACATTGTAACAACAGGATTGGTTGTATAGGTTTAAATAAGCTGTTTAACTCTTTATAGGGCAAAAGGCCATCATTGACCTCTTGCCAGGCTAAACCTGGAATCTTTACAAAAATATTTTTTAAAGTAAAGAAAGTAAGAAATACTGTAAAATCTTTATGTACTTTTAAGTTAAAAAGTACAAATAAAAAGCATTCAAAAAAAGAAAACTAAATTAACTAATAAAAACATTTAAATTTTAAAAATCACAGAAATTTCAGTGTTGAAAAATAGAACATTTTTAAAAAGTATGCTAAATAAAATAAAGTTTAAAAATCTAAACAACAAAAACATTACAACATTAAAGTATAAAGATTTTAAAAATGTGACTGAATAGTTGAAGTAAAAATTTAAAAGACAAAAGAAAATGATTTTTTAAAAAGTTTATTTTAAAAGTACAAACATTTAAAAAAGTAAATACCTATAAATAAAATATTAACAAAAAGGAAGAACAGCACAAAGGTACACTAACAATGTCTACGAAATCTGGAAGTGACCTGCGCCCCAAAAAACACTCCTACACTTTTGATTGGTGTCGTTTACATAAAAGATCCCAGTGAGGAGTGTTGTGTCTACCAGCTGGAACTTCTGACTGCATCATAGCACTGATTCTGTTAGTGATGCCACTCAGTTAGCCTCTCAGGGGACCTGACAACATCTCCTCTCAGGGCCGTCTTCTCAAACATCCAGATACTTTCCTATACTATCTGAGGAGGAGCTCACTCAGCCTCTTCTGACGAATAAAGAGCCTCACCACTAATAAACAGGCCCCTCTGCTGCAGGTTTTCTGATCCATTAGGCATTTAGCGCAGCTGCACACAAATTATTTTAAAAGCATAAAAACAAATGGGTGAAACTTTCCCACTTTTCAGATATTTAGTGACCCACAGTCGGTCTGCAGGCTTGTTTTATACGAGTTTGATGAGCTGCACTTCAGCGTTGCACCTCTTCAGTTTATGACTGATGTGAAGATCGGAGACATTTTCTCTGAAGCTCTTGTTGGTGTAGCTGCCTCCATTTGTAATTGAATATGAAGTTTTCATTTGTATTGTATGACTTTGAATAAAAATGCCTTGAGTTCAGACGTAGGACACAGGCTGGGGATTTCCTGCATGAACATAGAATTATAACTAAATAAAAAAGTTGTTTTGGCCATTTAGTTTCTGTTGAATTAAAAGTTCACAACTGGCAGTTTGTAAAATACTTCTATAATATTTTCTACAGATGAATAATAGAATTGGTTTTAAAAGTGCATATTACACATTAGTCTTTTGATTGCTCCTTGTACTGCTTTAACCCTATACCTCATCCTTATAAGCAGCCACAAGGAGTAATACCAATAACTAGGGCTGGGTACCCTTAAATATTTTTCGATACTACTACTGTAACGATACCTTCTTTTTGATATCGATACTTTTTACGGTACCTATATGTGTAATTCTGAGATAAAATAACAAAGTACTAATAGTTTTTTAATATTAAACAATCCAAAAAACATTTTTTAATAGCGTATTTATGTTTTATTATTATTCCTACGGTATTTATTGCTTACCTTGGAAACTTTGCTGTGTCACAGTATTCCACCTGATGCAGCAGAGGCTGGAAGCTCGGGTCTCCTGTTTTGTTTTTTCTGCAGTCGGAGAC
Source organism: Callopanchax toddi (assembly GCA_006937965.1). Taxonomy (NCBI): domain Eukaryota; kingdom Metazoa; phylum Chordata; class Actinopteri; order Cyprinodontiformes; family Nothobranchiidae; genus Callopanchax; species Callopanchax toddi. Next base: position 259,930 of record SSNR01000402.1, read on the forward strand.
TGAACGCGGCGCTGCAGCTGCAAGTTGATTCCATACCCGATGAGTTGCTTTGACAGATTGCTGGTTTTCCTGTTTTTCGCGGCAGAAATCTTATTGCTTATGTTGCATTTTGCTCTGCTCCTGTTTACCTTTCTAAAATGCAGCCAAACTTGAGCCTTTTTCAACATTTTAACCTGGAAATCGCTACGCTTGTGGGAGAACTGTTTTGAAAGAGGGGCTGCTGTTTGTGTGTGAGGACGCTCTTCTCCTCCGTGTCTCATGTAAAACGTGAAGTGGATCAGCCGTGGAGAAACGGAGTGGCTCATTTACAGGGACATTTTATTGTAAAAGAACCAAAATCTGTACTGTGTTTTTTCTGTCAGTACCAGTCTAGTATGGTGTTTCGGTGCCCAGCCCTACTAATAATAATACTGTATTAGTATTAGTACTTTCATCAGAAACCTCTCATATCCAGTCCAGTCGAGTAGTACCTATGTAAATAAATGTATAGCAATATACCTTATCACTGGTATATTGCTATACATTTATTTACATAATAAAATGAAGATTATATAGTTGTTGAATTATTATTAGTGAATAAATAAGGGTGATAATAAGGGTAATAGTGAAGACAGTCATCCACTGATCAACAGGTCAGCAAATAAACAGTTCAGTTTTTAAAACTACATTTTAAAATGATTATTTATTTATTTATTTTAGCCTTTGAAGGGTTAAGATGGCCTAATTGTGTTTATGTGGTTTTGAATTGGTTGGTATCATCTGTTCCTCGGCTCCAACCCCCAGACCTTCAACAGGATTAATGTGGTCTAGCTTTCAGAAGAAAGTTCCACATCCTGCTCCAATAAGTTCTACTTTTCTTTGTTCCACGTTTTTCTGAAGCTGACATTTTTGTCCTTATTGACACAAGTCAGGAGTCACTGTTTTCCATCATGTTCTATTGATCTATTGAAAAAACAGTATTTGAATTTCAAAATTCATCAGTAAAGCTTTTGTTACAAAAGTGGGCAGAAAGATCCAGGCTGAGGCATGAGGACATGGGGGGGGGGAGCAAAACCCATCCCACAATGGAGGGGGTGAGGAGGAGGGAAGGAATACAGCATGTGTACAAATGTAATCAGAGAGAAAGAATTCAAACTGTGAATGTAATGAGTGGACAGAAAAATGAAGCAGGTGATGTCAGAGTGAGAAGAAAGAAAATGAATGAACCCGAGGTGTGAACTGCTAAAAGCCTGAACATGGGGAGATTAGTCCGGAAGCAAATGGAAGGCAAATAACAAGCGAGAGTGGTATTTCATCAGAGCCGAGACAATACAGGAATATATTCAGGTCTGGGGAAACAGCAGCCAGGTGAACATACAGTAAGATGAGAGGAGGCTGCAGGGGGAGCCCTGGTCATCAATGAGACATGGGTCTAGGTCTGTTCAACAACTTCATTCCAGCTCAAAACTACCAAACTTTCAATAGTTAAATACCAGTTTACTTACTTAATATCCTTTTATTATTATTACTATTGTTTTAGGTGCACATCTCTGTTGTTGAATGAAGATCTCAGATCTGGTCTGCAGAGATGATCTTCCACAGCAGCAGGTCCTGGACTACACCATCTGTTGTTGACAACTCCTTTGCTTTTTCTGCTCCTCTTCAAATCTCTGTCTGCTCATATCATCTGACATTTTTTTTTACAATTTAAGCTACATGTCCCCCATTATGATTGTATATATATATAGGAATTACCCATAAGTTACGAATTGCTTTGCTCAACTTGTCCACGGTACAAATGTAGCGAAAGGCGTGGCTTGTAAAACAGCATTCGTGACTCGTAGCAGCGGATTTGTGCTGTTGCATTCAGGGACTTGTGTCTGTGTTAAGGGAAAAAAATAGGAAAAATAATGTATTTCTGTGAAAATGTTTATACAAGTGTGTGAAGTAGTTTTGCTACTATGTTCTGGAAAAAATGTAGCAAAATGATTTGAGTAGAAATGTTACATTTGTGACCTGTAGAATGTAATTTGTGTACTTGCACAGTAGGATTTGCAAAGGTGTAACAGTAGTTTTGGGTCTGTGAGTGACAAATAAATAGACACAAGTAATTTATTTTTATACACAGGTATACAAATGAGTTTTGCTACATTTATTTCAGAGCAATTGTGGCAAATCTGTAACTGTAAGATTTTTTTCATTTGTGACTCAAAGAATACAATTTGTGTACTTGTACTTAAGAATTTGAAGAGTTGTAACTGATGTTTTGTATTTGTGAAAGACTGAAAAAAATTACAAGTACACAACTTAAATTTACAAGTACACAACTTAAATTACAATTACACAACTTAAATTACAAGACACAAATACTTTTGAAACAATAATACCTCCATAGCAGAGCCACTGTCAGAGGAGCGGCGTCAGCTCCAGCGTGCTGTCAGCTCACAGGTCAAACAGTCAGCCATGAAAAGATTAGCAACACATTCAGGTGAAACAGGCATTACATTTAGCTGAGGTCGGCAAGAAAACCATAGTGTGTAACACACCATTACATCACACTGTGTACAGTATGTGTGCAGTCTGATTTGTGACCTTACTAACTTATTTCCTATTTTATAACATGATCAGGCATCAATAATAAGATGTAGATGTGAGCGTTCACTCCGTGTGTGTGTGTGTGTGTGTGTGTGTTCACATTTCCAGAGTTGTGTTTTCTAGGAAATGTGACACCATTGTCGTTGATAACATCACACAGAAGAACAGAAGCCTTCACTTTTTCTCATCTCTTCTTTTCTTTCTTTGCTCATCTTTGTCCTCATTTCTCCTCCACTGCCTCTTAACTTTAACATGACCCTGAACTGTCCTTTTTGCTCTTACCTGTGTCTCATCTCATCTTGTAAGGCACCTTCATAAATGTATTGTCTTCGTCTGTCACCATCTTTGCTCTTTTGCCAGCTCAGCCTTTTTGTTCAATTCTTCAGCAGCTGCAGAGCCATGCACACAGAGCTTCTCATGAATATCCATCCCCATGACCACTGACTTTTATTAGCCTACTAGTCCCTTTGCAATTATGCTGGAAATCTTGTAATTTGTAGATGTGGCCAAAATCGTCAGGACAGGAGGGAGTTTGAGCAGCAGGTGAACTCCTCAGAGTATTTGTTGTGTTCTCTGAATGATTTCGGAGCAGTGCTTGTGGGAACCACAGCGATCGTTTTTCCTGTACTAAGTGACGTCTTCATTTGAAAACATCTTATTTAGTCAGATTATCATTGATTGAAATTAAAAGATGTTTGCAGGTCTGAATCCTTTCAGTGACAAACAGGAGAAATCTGTAAAGGGTCACATCCTTTTTTACAGCACTTTTATGACCTGTTTGCCTGGGCGATCGTCTTACTTAACCCTCAGACGTCACTTCTTTTCACTACCCTCTTGAACCACCACCTTACCATGATGGAGGAGTTGGAGTGCTCTAATGATCCTAGGAGCTCTGGTGTCTGGGGAATGTTGTGCCCCTGGTAAGGTCTCCCATGGTAAATTGGTGAAGGAGACCTTTCATGGAGATAAGACCAAAGAGGTCAAGTACCCGGCGTCGAGGGTTACCAGGATCCCACCCTGGAGCCAGGCCTGGGGTTGGGGCCCGTGAGTGAGTGCCTGGTGGATGGGCTTTCACCCACAGGGCCCGGCTGGGCACAGCCAGGACCAGATACATGGGCTCATCCAGCTGTGGACACACTACTTGCAGGAGAAGAGTCTGGTGCATTGTTGGTCTGATAAGAAAACTGACTATTGGGACATTCAGCGTCACCTCTCTGGCAGGAAGGAGCTGGAGCTTGTGGAAGAGGTTGAGCAGAACGGGCTAGATAGTCGGACTCACCTCGTACATAGTGTCGGCTCTGGATTCCAAATCCATGAGAGGCGTTGGACTCTCTTTTATGCTGGAGTTGCTCTGGGTGAGAGACGGAGGGCTGGGGTGGGCTTTCTCTTAGTCCCAAGCCTCTGCCTGTACGTTGGGGTTTTCTCTGGGGGATGGCTTCCCTGTGCCTTTGTGTCGGGGAACGGGTCCTGACTGTTGTTTGTGGTCATGCACCAAATAGCAGTTCAGACCCTTATGGAGTGCCTGGGATGAGCGCTCCAACTGGGGACTCCATAGTCCTGCTGGGGGACATCAGCAATACAATAACAATAAAAATGTTACATTTTGTAAACACAAATAGGAACTGTGACTTAATGTTATGATACAATTATACAGAAAAGGCTGCAAAAAGTAGAACTGTTTATAATCCTATTTATTCATTTGAATGTGTGACTTACTGTTACTTGAAGAGGCTACAATGTGAGGACGTCTGAAACCACTCAACTACAGCCAGATTTGTGTATTATTGTTATCGGTGTATTACTTATTGATGTTATCAGACAACTTTTTTAATGTCTTGGCTCCTGAACAGCTTAAGTTTAAATATGAAATATGAATAATACATACATCTAAGCTATTTATTGACTGATGTTATTATAACAACTATATCTGTTTTAGTTAGGTAGCTAATTATGTAACAATATAACCATTATACGTCAATACAATTGGCCCTGTAAAGGGTTAATATCTGAATCAGTTTCTTTGACTCTGGTATTAACCCTTCAAACCCTTAAATATGGAAACATTTACATTTTCTAATCATTTTTTTAACTGGACTATATGACAATCAGGTTTAGTTAATTATGTGTATATATATATATATATATATATATATATATATATATATATATATATATATATATATATATATATATATATATATATGTATTTTTTCACCTGTAGATTCTCCACCAGAGGGCAGTAGACACATATATATGAGCGGATATAGATTTTTGATGAAAGTACTAATACTGATACTCTTTCTGGACACTTTAAGTGTTTAAGTAGTTTGATGTGATTTGAAACACTAGTCTACAAAGGGTTAAATAAATAGTTGTGTCTTTACTTCATGGTTTTCCTGTAACAGTATCATATAGTATAGTGAAATAAACTTGACCAAACCTGCGTGTCACTGTAACTCAGCTCCCTTTGATTAAATATTGACTTACCTGGTGTTTTTACCTTTAAATGTGCTCAGATTAAATGAAATCTCCAGTGGGAGAGAAGTAAATTAATTGGGGGATGAGAAGTAAGTCTGTGCTCGGTGGCAGCTGGGCATTTCAACCCCCACATGGGTCTTGAATAAGCTTTGTTGATGACACAGCAGGCTGTTATTGAGCCTTCTCATCCCAGCAATTATCAGCAGAGTTTGTAAATAACTGCACGGAAAAAAGAATAAATACCTCCTTTAGAGCCAGTTTGAAATGAACGCTGAGCGTATAAAAGATGTTTTACGGACAGACTCTAGAATAACAGTTGTATTTCTGCCTGGCCTGGCCTCCACAAGGTGTCACCATGATGGATCCACTAGGAATGATGAGTAAGGTGAATCTAGTATTGTCTAGTGGGTCTTTTATCACCTGTACATACATGCATTCTAATAGGCAGGCTGGGAGATATTTCATGACAAGAAGATGGTTTATTGGTCAACATTTACCTAGAGGTTGACAACAGATGGTCCAGCCTATGACAACTTAAAATCTAAACATGTGGACTAGCCTGGAATCAGCCTTATTTGATGGTTCCACATCAAATAATATTACTTTATTAATGTCTTTATTGATTCCAGAGGGAAATCTGAAGTTTAATTATTCATTAAAGTAAGTAAGTACATTTTATTTTTAAAGCGCCTTTCGCAGAAACAGATCACAAAGCGCTGTACAATACAGGTATAATCAAATATTACAAAGCACCGGTGAATAAAACATTAGCAGGCACAAAATGTAATCAGATCACAAAATATATACAGACAATATATATAACAGAGACGGAGTTTCAGGGGCAGGCTGTTCCACAGTCTGGGAGCCAGATCCTGAAAGGCCCTGTCCTCTTTGGTTTTTAGTTTGGTGCGAAGAACAGCCAGCAGGTTTTGAGATGAAGATCGAAGGTTACGAGCAGAGGTGGGTAGTACCCAAAAAATGTACTTAAGTAAGAGTAACACTACTTCAACATATTTTTACTCAAGTAAAAGTAAAAAGTTGCTGTTCAAAAAATACTCGAGTATGAGTAAAAAAGTATTTGGTCAAAAAATCTACTTGAGTGCTGAGTAACATCATCTGATTTTTTAAAATTACGTCATCAGACAGACAAAAATATAAAGTTTTGGGGAAATTCTTGTATCTTAAAGGCTAAAATGAAAAACACTGATAGCTACATCCATAACATGATGTCAAAATAGCTAATTTTAAGCAGAATAAACATTTTTCAAAATATATTTTTAAAATATAATACAAAATTTACAGTAGAGCTAGCTAAGTGGCTAAAAATCTAGCTAGGCAGCTATCTATGTAGCTAACTAGCTATGTCTAGCTTTTGCGCAAGCTAGCTAACTAGCTAGATAAAGATGACTAGCTAGAAAATGAGAGTAGGAAAACAAAGCTGGTTCAGAAACATGTGGTCTCCAATAAAGTGTAGGTCTGTGTCTGGTGTAGTTTTGTTAAAACATGTTTGTTTTTCTGTAAATTTACTTGCAGTAGGAAGAGGATTCAGAGATTTTACTCAAGTAGGAGTAGCAATACTTAACAAAAATAATACTCAAGTAAGAGTAAAAATTACAGTGAAGTAAAACCACTCATAAAAGTAAATTTTTTTCAAAAAGTTACTCACGTAAATGTAACTGAGTAAATGTAACTAGTTACTACCCACCTCTGGTTACGAGAGACTGTGTATTGAGAAAGAAGCTGAGATAAGTAGTTAGGAGCCTGACCGTTTAGAGCTCTGTAGGTGAGAACAAGGACTTTAAACTGGATCAGGGTTTCTGCAGGTTCAAGGAAGCCAAATTTACGACTTTTTAAGACCTGTTTTAAGGCTGCTTTGATCAAATTTAAGACCTTACATTCACGAAATGAGAAAGCGGATGTGACCACCTTACAAATAGTTCTGACTAAACCTTTATTGGAAGTGAAAGTGCAAAAAAATAACAAACATCAAGATAATTGATCTGCATTATATCTTACAGAAGTGTATTGCATTAAGCTGAAAATAATTTTTAAAAGCTCCTTTTTACTGAATTAATGAGATAATAACAGCCTTAAGTGACCTAGACCCTTCTAGACCCTTGAGGTCTGGTGTACTGTTGAGTTTCAGAGCTTTGTAACCCATAAATCATAGGGCCCTAGAAATTAAGACCTTTGGACACTGAATTTAAGGATTATTTTTCATTTTTAATGATATTTAAGGTCTTAATTTTGGAAATGCAAATTTATGACCTTTTAAGGCTTTTTAAGGACCCGCGGATACCCTGCTGGATTCTGAATTCTACAGGGAGCCAGTGAAGGGACAAATCAGGGTGATGTGAGTTCGCCTGCTGGATTTAGTCAGGAGTCTAGCTGCTGCGTTCTGGATGGTTTGAAGACGCTTGAGGGAGGATTGGTTCAGACCGGACTTTATTTACATAAAGTCATAATAATCTGTTGTGACAGGAAGGATCTTCTAGTGGTCTGTGATGACAGGAAGGATCTTCTAGTGGTCTGTGATGGACTGGAAGGATCTTCTAGTGGTCTGTGATGACAAGAAGGATCTTCTAGTGGTCTGTGATGGACTGGAAGGATCTTCTAGTAGTCTGAGATGGACTGGAAGGATCTTCTAGTGGTCTGTGATGGACTGGAAGGATCTTCTAGTGGTCTGTGATGACAAGAAGGATCTTCTAGTGGTCTGTGATGGACAGGAAGGATCTTCTAGTGGTCTGTGATGGACAAGAAGGATCTTTTAGTGGTCTGTGATGGTCAGGAAGGACCTTCTAGTGGTCTGTGATGGTCAGGAAGGACCTTCTAGTGGTCTGTGATGACAAGAAGGATCTTCTAGTGGTCTGTGATGACAAGAAGGATCTTCTAGTGGTCTGTGATGGACTGGAAGGATCTTCTAGTGGTCTGTGATGACAGGAAGGATCTTCTAGTGGTCTGTGATGGACTGGAAGGATCTTCTAGTGGTCTGTGATGGAAAGGAAGGATCCTCTAGTGGTCTGTGATAGACTGGAAGGATCTTCTAGTGGTCTGTGATATACAGGAAGGATCTTCTAGTGGTCTGTGATATACAGGAAGGATCTTCTAGTGGTCTGTGATATACAGGAAGGATCTTCTAGTGGTCTGTGATGGACAGGAAGGATCCTCTAGTGGTCTGTGATATACTGGAAGGATCTTCTAGTGGTCTGTGATGGACAGGAAGGATCCTCTAGTGGTCTGTGATAGACTGGAAGGATCTTCTAGTGGTCTGTGATGACAAGAAGGATCTTCTAGTGGTCTGTGATGGTCAGGAAGGATCTTCTAGTGGTCTGTGATGGACAAGAAGGATCTTTTAGTGGTCTGTGATGGTCAGGAAGGACCTTCTAGTGGTCTGTGATGGACAGGAAGGACCTTCTAGTGGTCTGTGATGGACAGGAAGGACCTTCTAGTGGTCTGTGATGGACTGGAAGGACCTTCTAGTGGTCTGTGATGGACAGGAAGGACCTTCTAGTGGTCTGTGATGGACAGGAAGGATCTTTTAGTGGTCTGTGATGGTCAGGAAGGACCTTCTAGTGGTCTGTGATGGTCAGGAAGGACCTTCTAGTGGTCTGTGATGGACAAGAAGGATCTTTTAGTGGTCTGTGAATGACAGGAAGGATCTTCTAGTGGTCTGTGATGGACAGGAAGGATCTTCTAGTGGTCTGTGATGGACAAGAAGGATCTTCTAGTGGTCTGTGATGGACAAGAAGGATCTTTTAGTGGTCTGTGATGAACAGGAAGGACCTTCTAGTGGTCTGTGATGGACAGGAAGGACCTTCTAGTGGTCTGTGATGGACAGGAAGGACCTTCTAGTGGTCTGTGATGGACAGGAAGGACCTTCTAGTGGTCTGTGATGGACAGGAAGGTATCAGTTTCTTTGAGATGCTGATTATCTGTACTGTCCTTCTGTTTTGTTGCTATGGTTTTGCATTATAGCAAATGACCAAAAAGTAGAAAAATCACAATAAATATCTTCCAAACAGCAAAACATTTTAACCATGACAACAAAATCCTTCAAAAAAGCAACGCCTTTTCTCAGAAAAGCAAAGATCATTTCCCAAACAACAACCACGTGTAACTAAACAGAGCAGCTAAAACGAGTTGCCACTTTGTGCTGTTATTCAAGTCAGCTACGTTTGGTTTGAGTTTGTGTCACAGTGCCAGACATATTCTTTCTCATTCACTAAATTCATTGACCATAACCACAGGGAGCTAGCTCTTCTCATCACAGTCAAACCCATTGTTTTCCATTTGTCTGCACATCAGTCCATGTTCTCTTCTAAGAACGGTTCTCCCAGAGGAAGCTGCTGAGCCACACAATGAAAGGTTAGATTACAGGTTCAGACACTGAGCCACCATGACTTTTCTTCCTGTTTAGTGATTCTTACTGATCTGAGTTCAGTTCACAGATGTGGTAATTGTTCACATTTTTGTCACTAAGGAAGGAGGACCTCCTTTCTTCATTTCATCCATTTGTTCTATTCTTTATTCCTTCTCCTCTTTTTATTTGTGTTTATAGTTGTTTTTAGGTCAAACTCTTTTAAAACACCAGCATTTAATTTCACTCATTTATGTAGAATCAAGCCCTAACTAATTTATACATTATTATTGTTAAACTTTTATTTTTTTATCCTTTAAATCCATATCAGCCCTATAAATTACATAATGATTTTTAACCCCTACATTGCCAAGTTTTTATCTTTATGCAGCTCTATTTTATGTTTTGTTTGTACTTTATGAAAACTGGATGATTCCTAGTTTAATTATTGCAGCCTTTTATATGTGAAAGATTAGCAGCAACATTTATTTATCAGTTATTTGTTTCGAGTATTATAAGTGTTAAAAAGTTCAGGTTTGGAGTTTTCCTTTCAGTTAAAAGAGTCACATCATAAATAATCCTACTGGTTAGTTATGAGCTAGTTCTCCCAAGAACATCATTTTGTAGATGATCTTGAAATAATTAAAGGAACTAGATGCAGGATTTTAATAAAAGTAATCCTGTATGTTCAGTTTATTTAGGTTAATGAGTGATGAAGCATTTTAAATCAAAAAGAATGAGTCCACCATGTATCATTCCATCATCTAGAACAGGCTGTGAGCTGTAAAATGTTCTGCAATTCGGGAACGAATTTCCCGCGCTGTCCTACGGATGTGACGTCAACTGGCGCTTCTGCGCAGTCGTGGAGGGCTAAGAAAGTAATAATAAATGTATATCCAGTAGGTGGCAGCATTGCACCGTTGTGTTGCTGGTCAATGGCGGACTTCCTTCGTCTGAATCTGTGGTTTTTCTCATCAAACTGGTGTTATCTTGTTTATGGAGCTGAAAACCTCTCTGATGGATTATAGGGTTTCACAGAGCTAAAGGTGCTGTTATAGGCGACCGCACAGCGATCTGTCCATGTTTATGGGTCTCAGGACGATAGGCCTCAAATCCCCGACTGTTTCCTGGACTTCAGTCCACTTACAGTGCAACAAAGGCGGGTGTGTTGCGCATCCTCCTATGGGTTCTCCAGAACGCCACTCTGTGATGTGAATTTGAGAAATCTAGCGTGATATATGCGGGGGGACATGATTCTATCACCGTAGAGTTCTCAAATTCGCCTCTGGAAGTCAGAGAACACCGACTGATTAAAGCTTTCAGCGATACGGGCAGCTGGGAAGGACTGGAACATAGCAGCTAGCGAGATTAGCTCTGTTCGGTGTGTGTGTGTGTGTGTGTGTGTGTGTGTGTGTGTGTGTGTGTGTGTGTGTGTGTGTGTGTGTGTGTGTGTGTGTGTGTGTGTCGGGGGGCATTATTTTACTATATTTCCCTTTGTATTAATAAAATGTATTTTTATGGAATAAAGTCTCCGGCAGCCTTTGGTAGATCCCAAAGGCTGCCAGATTGTGCGCGCTCCCGTTCAAGGCTGCAGTTATTCGCAGCGCAGCACTCATGAGGTTTGTTTTTCAAAGCTGACCCTTTTCCCTTTAAATAAAAAACTTTTTGTTAAAAAAACTCTTTTAGATAAAGACAAGTTGAGTTTTAAAAACGGTTTTGAGTTCTATCTGAAATCTGTCAGTGATGGAAGCTGTCAGGTGAAGATGGAGAGTGGAGACTTTATCCTGAGGGTCAACGCCTCCCTTTCTACTCTGGAGACGCCCCAGTTGAACCTCAAGTTCAGAAGAAGAATCAGTTCAATCCAGTCTAGTTATGAAGCGCCAGCTCACAACACTAAAGCTCTGAACACAGCGTAATACAGTTCAACAGGATGAAGAACAGAATCTAAGGACAGAGACACTTTGCTGTCCTGTTGTAGATGACCATGTCCTCAGAGGAGGGACTGTGAGATGTGTGTGTGTGTGTGTGTGTGTGTGGGGGGGGGGGGGGG